>CAUDMG010002538.1:3262978-3727978 GCA_958450375.1 Homarus gammarus
AGGAGGAGGAGAGGTACCCAGGCTTCCTCGTGTTACCGACAGCTGGAGGAGGAGGAGGAAGAAGAAGAAAAGAAGAATGAGGAAGAGGAGAGGTACCCAGGCTTCCTCGTGTTACCGACAGCTGGAGGAGGAGGAGGAGGAGGAAGAAGAAGAAGAGGAGGATGAGGAAGAATGAGAAGTAAGAAGAGGATGAGGAAGTGGAGAAGGCACCAGGGCTTCTTCGGGGTCAAATTGTTAATGAGGAAGGATAAAGGAACTTGGAGAGTCACATTTGATCTTGGCTGCAGGACTTACGGCGGAATTTCGTTAAGATGCAAATTTTAATCTCTCTCTCTCTCTCTCTCTCACACACACACACACACACACACCACCTCATTAATGGCATTACTTACACACACACACCACCTCATTAATGGCATTACGGTCTTGATAAAATACTAATAGCACTGTAGACTAAACCTTCAGTACTCAGGAAGACCGGCACTGCACTGGACAACCTTCACTTCCCCAACTGTAAATTTAAGGTACCCATATACAGTTAGGTGAACCAGGAGTGCCCCAGGATCGAACCAACGACCTTTAGGACAGCGGGCGAGGATTGTAAACACTTGGGCCGTCGCATCCCCGCTAGGTACTGCAGGACCATTCATAAACTCTCGGCCACAGGTGAATAAACAAACACAGGTACCGAGATAGAGAAAGGCGAACAAATGGATAGATAGATAGATAGACGGACGGACGGACGGACATATAGACAGATGACCAAGAATAAAGCGGATGAACTCGACAAGGGAAGCGATCAACAAGTTATAATTGGTTTGTAGTCTGTGTGTGGGAGGATTAGGAGGGGCCCAACCGATAGCCACCGATGGTAGAGGGAAGGACCAGTGGAGAGAGGGACCAGTGGAGGGAGGGACCAGTGGAGAGAGGGACCAGTGGAGCGAGGAAGGGAGGGACCAGTGGAGGGAGGGAGGCAGTGACCAGTGGAGAGTCAGGAAGAAAAAATTATTATATTGTAAGTTTTCATCACCATTTTATATACTGTACTTGTTTCTGAAAGACTGTGATTTTTTTTTTTTTTGGGGGGGGGGGAGGGAGGGTAGCAGTTTTTAGCACGGGTTAGACTTTTATGAGCTTTATTGTTTATTTATACATCTTTATAATATTTAAAGGTAGTTAATAAGCTCTAGTCATTACTGTGTCAATTATCACCTGCGTGTGTCAGCTTCCACTAATGACTAATGTTATGAATCATTTCTTAGTTAAAAGTCAATACCTTATATTTTTGTGGAGAATAAAAATCCAAAAATTCCTTGACACATTGAAAGCTTTTACACCACTTGTTTCCCCCTCTCGTGTTTTCTCCTTCCTTCCACCTTTATTCTGGTTTTATTTCCACATCTTTACTTACTTTCTTTTTACCATTCAATCGCCAGGAACATGTCACCAAGACCTTCAGTGTCACCAAGCCACGAGATTAAACATTATCACGACACACTATCAGCCACACATAGTATATCCATCTCACCTCACTGATATAAGATTACTGTTTATGAGGTAGGTAGGTAGGTGCTGCCGAGAGAGAGAGAGAGAGAGAGAGAGAGAGAGAGAGAGAGAGAGAGAGAGAGAGAGAGAGAGAGGGTATACCTGATGAAGATACTCACGAGACGCTACGCAGCCTGAGATAAATTAAGCAATAACACACATAGGAACACAGTCATCACCTCTGTGTCAACACCTGCGTCATAATTACATACACACCGTTTGGGATTATCATCTATACCAGCTACCGGTATACACCACACTACCACCACCACCCGTCATACACCACACTACCACCACCACCCGTCATACACCACACACCACTACCACCACCACCTGTCATACACCACACAGCACTACTACCACCACCCGCCACACATCACTGCCACTACCCGCCACCAGCCACGATTACTACCACCACCCGCTACCACTATCACCACCCGCCACCACTGCCACCACCCGCTACCACTACCACCACTCGTCACCACTACCAACACCATCGCGAGAACTATCACCATTATTACAAAAATCTTTACAAGTGTATTATATAATTCCTTATATTTCATAAATATACGCCTGTAACCTTTACCTGGTAATAGAAGAAGAAAAAGAAAAAGACTACTGAACCAACACTGGGCATAGCAAAACAGCATCTGAATGATAATAATCGTCACGAAAATAAAAATAAAACAAAATAAAATAAAAGCAATATGACATCGTCTTTTAAACAACTTTGATTTTCATTGTAAAAAAAAAAAAAACAAAAAAAAAACAAGAGAACCTCACTTTTTCTTTTGTGTCTTCAGTTCTCTTTTTTTACTGTCTCTTTCATCCATTCCTTCCTTTAAACTTTTCTTACTTTCTCCCAAACATACATTAGAAAACTCCATCTCACGAGACTTCACCTTTAGAAAGAAATTCCTCATATCATAACTTTTTTTTTTCAGGTCCTTGTGTAAACTTGTCGATAATCCCCGTAGACGACGCACTACACGCCCTCTTACTGTTAGGAGGGCGTGGTAGGCTACACGCCCAGGGCATAGAAGGCAGAGGATGATGTAGATTTGGGGGGTAGAGGGGGTGTGGTAGTGAGGCGTAGTGGAGGTGGTGGTGGTGGGCGTGGTGGTAGCCGTGGTAGTGGGCGTGGTAGGGGGCATGGTGGTGGTAGTGGCTCTGGGTAGTGGTGGTAGTGGGTGTGGAAAAGGGGCGTGGTGAGGAGCGTGGTGGTGGTAGTGGCTCTGGGTAGTGGTGGTAGTGGGTGTGGTAAAGGGGCGTGGTAAGGAGCGTGGTGGCTCTGGGTAGTGGTGGTGGGCGTGATGGTGGGCGTGGTAGGGGGCGTGGTGGAGGGCTTGGTGGTGGTAGTGGCTCTGGGTAGTGGTGGTGGGCGTGGTAGAGGGCGAGGTGGTGGGCGTTGTGGCCGTCAAGGATCCAAGGAAGTTTGTTTATGTCGACATTTTGTTGGTTTAGTCTCTCTCTCTCTCTCTCTCTCTCTCTCAACACACCTGTCCTCTACAGAGATCAAATAACTAGGACACTAATCATCCACAATTGTCAATGTAATTAAACCAATCGTTAAATATTTACCGTGATCATCTGTCCATATCCCATAACACTAGTGAGGGGATAGGCCGCGGTGGTGGTGCGGTGAAGTGCGGTGTAGTGGGGTGTGGTGCTGTGCGGTACGGTGAAGTGCGGTATAGTACGGTGTGGTGTGTTGGTGGTGAAGTGAAATGTAGGTTGGTGTGTTTGTTAATGTTCACTTATAGGAGTCACAGGACACTGCACCCAGCACTTGGTTATGAAAGAACGGAACGAGGATAAGAATATTGCAAACGGGGAAAAAAAAAGATTATTAAATACTGAGGTTAGTTAAACTGTGTGTGTGTGTGTGTGTGTGTGTGTAAAAAAAGACATTACAAAGCCTCTAGACTCAATCCATCTGCAACACACAATTTAACACACCAACACGAGGTATTGCTCTCTGGCCTGCGGTGTGGGGAAGAGACACCAGCAGCGGGTGTTAAGGAAATTAGAGACCAGTAATCACGTTTCCCCCCACAGGCCAGTTCAGACAGACCCAGCGGGGCACACACACACACACACACACACACACTCCCATCACCACCAACCACCACACCCACCACCTGCTGCTCCCTACACGACTATCACCTATAGAATCATTAAACAAAAAAATCCTAACCACAACATAACATCAAAAATTATAACCCACGACACCACAAACTACAGTATCTCTACACCACAAACTACGGTATCTATCACTCCTCTTGGATCTTTTAAGGTGACACTTTCTTTAACCTTCCAAGAAATTACCACTTACTCACTCGTATCTGTAATAAAACAAGAATACATTTAAGAAACTACAATTAACTCTCGTGCACTGATTCCTCTGTGCATGGTGGATGATACTCCGCCGAACAATACAGAGAGGACTGAGAGTTTCACTTTCTGGAAGGTCATCATCACAGACCCCCATCTCAGTATATCTGGCGGCCTCACTCAAAGCCCACCAGAATCGTAAGCAATTCACTTTTGTTTATAAACACAGCGGTAACAGCTGATCACGCGGCTCTAACAATTGGGGGAAACATCAATAAATCAACGTCTTGTCTTGGGCGATATTGGATGTTCTTGTTAAACGAATTGACGAGACGAGACTTGCAGGCAGACAGACAGACAGGTAATCGATTTCTCACGACAGAAAGCAGTTTGGTTTTAAACTCAAAATCCTGTAGAAAGAAAGTGAGAGAGACAGAAGCACAACACAGATTACACTGCAGGGAACTGCCTCTTCAACCACAGTGTCACGCGTCGCAAAGCATGCATTACCGGAAGTATCTAGCGCTCATGATGTGTGTGTGTGTGTGTGTGTGTGTGTGTGTGTGTGTGTGCGCGTTTTGAAGTTCGAAATACACCGCCTTGAGAATAAGTATCTGAAGCGAGATCAGTTTTCACACTCATCAACTCACACGGTTTCCTGACCCAAACTGACAACTACTTAACATAAAAGCCACATCCAGGTATAAGTTCAGGTATAATTAATGCACAGGAGTAAATACAAGTACCATACATGAGGAAGATAAATGACGCTATTATATTATTATTATCAAGAACACGATAAAACACTCACCTCCTTCCCCTACCCACATACCACGCATCACTCCCACACCCCCATCCAGCAGTACCCACCCACCTACTACCTTCCTTCATTCACCCACTAACTCTATTCCCATCACCCCCCAGCCACCATTTCCCCTTCTCATCACCCCTCCCCCTTTCTCCGCCTCTTCCCCACCATTATTAAAGAATAGCTTAACCTGTCTGGCTCATTTCCGGCACATGGTACAGGTACGAACGATCCAGCTCCTGTATACACCATCCGGATCTATCACGGACCATCAGTACGGATCATACGGCTCCAGTGCGGACCATCCGGCTCTGGTACGGACCATCCGGCTCTAGTACGGACCATCCAGCTCCAGTACGGACCATCCGGCTCTAGTACGGACCATCCAGCTCCAGTACGGACCATACGGCTCTAGTACGGACCATCCGGCTCCAGTACGGACCATCCGGCTCCAGTACGGACCATCCGGCTCCAGTACGGACCATCCGGCTCCAGTACGGACCATCCGGCTCTAGTACAGACCAGCCGGCTCTAAATGACTCACCCTGACTGACTGACCCACCTTGTGTGACTCATGCATCCTGATTGATTCACTGACTACCCATTAAAATTAACCTAATTTTACTTGTTACCACAGAGAGAGAGAGAGAGAGAGAGAGAGAGAGAGAGAGAGAATGTGAACAAGAGAAAGAATAGAGTAAGAGAGAGAGAGAGAGAAAGTTGGGGAAAGTTTGGTATACACTCTTTTTAGTCGTTTAAACTTTCCTGACTTACTTTCACTTTCCAAGTTTTATTCTCACTTACTTTTTTCTTCCGTCCGTGTGATTGTAAGTCCTTAATAGAGTGTCTCGGTATTTATGCGTCTTGAGAGAGAGAGAGAGAGAGAGAGAGAGAGAGAGAGAGAGAGAGAAACGATTTCTATGGGTCTAGGGTGTGTTCATTTCTCTCTATATCTCTCTCATTTTCATGATTTTTCTTAGTCACATTCTCTCATTTTTTTTCTCTCACTCTCATTCTCATTTTCTCTCTTCCCTTGTTCACATTTTCTCTCTCTTATTTTACCTGTCTCTCTCCACCTGTTATTAAAACACCACAAATATTAAGGAAGAGAAGACAAGTTAGGAGTCTAGGATTATCTCTACTTTTTACGGGATTTTTTTAACTCCTATAGGATGAAGGACTTGTCCGTTGTTACCTAAAAGGATTTTATAATTTAGTTCCTCCCAATCTCCCGTAGGATGGATAAGTCGACTAAGGAATCCCATGGATGGTTTTAGGGGTTTTGTAGATGACCCAAAAGTCCTACAACTGAGATAGGAATCCTACAGCTGACTCAAGAGTCCTACAGCTGACCGAAAATCACTGGTTAGGAAAATTAATGAAAAATGAGAGAAACGAAAAGACGCAACAGACTCCCACTTGTTATTCACCCTGAAGCGTCTGTATATTTTGTCTTCCAGCCCTCAAGCGCTCGGTTACAAGATTGCTTTCTGGTCCTCTCAGTCTGTCTCGGTCTCTGCCAGCTACGGTACGAGTTATCGAGATATTTCCTGCCTTAAATCTTATCTTTTAACTGGGGCTTAAGGATTCATTTCAGGGGTTTAAAGTTGGTATGTACTCAATTCCGGATCACCTGAAAAGTAACCTCCCCAGCCTATTTCACCAAAAGATTAACAATTCAAAGGCTAACCTAACCTAATCTTATCTAACCTAACCTAAGCCCCACCTAGTAGCTGGAGACACAGACAGTGAAGGCCGATATTGACACAATGCAACATCACCAGTCACGATAGCTCCAAAACTACCCAACAACGTTTAGACAGGGGAGGGGAGAGGGGGGGAGGAGAGGTTTGTCCGAGCGCCAGGCCTTTACTTGTCGTGGTTCCGGCTACTAGGGAGGGGGAAAGGGGGTAGCAATTACTGTTTTTAACTGCACCGTACATGAGACGCGAACAAAACGTGTGTGGGACCAAAAATCTGTAGTGACATTGAAACAGTGAATCTTTACCATTTTTATTGTCGACCATACCATCCTCCTTTCAAAGCATGAGCTACGGCGCTAGGGGCCTGTCCCACAATTGGTTTATCTCATATCTGTTCAACAGGATGCAGTATGTCTGCTATAATAATCACCAATCTGACTCCTCGCCAATCTTGTATGGCGTCCCCCAAGGTTCCATTCTCAGTCCAGTTCTGTTTTTGTTGTACATAAACGACATAGTCCATGCCAGCACACTCATAAAATACAACTTATTTGCAGACGATAGTAATCTCTATGTCAGCAACTCAGACCTCCATTCCTTGATGAGAACTATGAACACTGAATTGACTAAAGTCAGGACCTGGGTAATAAACTGACCTTAAACCTTGAAAAAACCCACTACACGATCTTTCACAGAAGGAAAAACTTACCCCCAGACTTTGACCCTCTGTACCTTGGTAATACAGTCCTCAAGCACGAACAAAATACTAAATTCCTCGGAGTTATTGTTGATGAGAAACTTAAATTGAGAAACCACATACAACCTATTCACAGTAAAGTCAATAAACAGTGCGGTATCATGTATCACACTCGACAGTCACTCACTCTCCCAGCAATGAAAGAAATCTATCATGATCTTGTTTACCAACACCTGATACACTGTCACACACTACGGGGGGCCTCTGGCTCTTCAAAAACACAATCTCTGGTTACTGCACAAAAGAGAGTTGTACGGACAATGACCTACTTGAAAAAATCAGATCACACAAACGAGAAATTTGCTACATTGAAAATGTTACACTTCGAAGATTTTAACACCTACTGCTGTGCCCTCTTTGTTTACAAATCTCTCAATCAATTTCTTGACAATACTTATTTCCAGTTCCGGAATAATGAGAGATACAACTTAAGGCACCCAGAGCTACTAAGACCACCCCCCATGCACTCCTCTCAGTCCCAGACCTCCATAAAATATCACGGTGTGAAGGTGTGGAACAACTTACCCCCACCCATCCGAGCAAAGACTACGCTCCCTTCCTTTAAATCATCTCTTAAAAAATATCTATTATCTATGTATTGATATTTCTTGTAACACCTACTATATTTACAGTACCTGCTTTTATTGTACCATCAAAACCGTTTTATCGGAAATTATCATGTAAATAGATAAGTAATTACCATTGCAATAAACATAATAAACAACTTGACATAATCCTGACAGCTCTGTCCATTTGTTCAACCATATTACTGTACAACCCATGATGTACTGCTCCCCCATTATACTTATGTTTTTCAATTCCACGGTAATTTATATATAAATATATAAATATAAATATATATATATATATATATATATATATATGTATATATATATATATATCTATATATATATATATATATATATATATATATATATATATATATATATATATATATATATATATAAAAACTAAAAAAAATAATAAATATTGAAGTGATAACCGTGGTAACATTATGAGATGTTCTTATTACCACATAATACTTCCTTGAGATAAATGTAAGTATTTATCAGGTGCCTAAACGAGAGCTCAGGCTCGCAACTGGCTCAGACATGTTAATATTATTATCATTATTATTATTATCCACTCTGTATCTGTATTTTTCTGGCTAAATAAACTGCTTCAATTCAATTCAATCATTATCATTTATTATATTTTTTGCTATCATCATTACCAATTGAGGTAATTGGTTAAAGGTAGAACCCACGTCTATACGGGCATACCAAGCGGTGATTGGTTCATTTCCACTCCACAGCCCCTCACAACCAGGTTAAATTAGGCTAGGACTTCACAGGCCATGGACCATTTAGCACTCGCCATACCCGCATGCGCATGGGTTTTGTCTTACTGTGGTCAGGAGAGAGTTATACAACCGGCCGGAGGAAAGTTATGTCGCCGGATGAGAGTTGTGTAGCCGGTAAAGTGCCGGCAGAGGGACGGTGGCTGCAGATAGTGGATATAACCGTTAATCCTAACCGCCAGTACACCTGTTACCTGTATATTCTGCCACAAATTTCACAGGTAAATTAATATGTAAACCAATTTCTACAAATATAATATCTAGTATATAACTTCAGCAAGACATATATAGTTATACAGTGTAAATAATATTGTGTAAAAAATATTTAGTTACGAAAATCATTCTACAGTTTTTACAGTTTTTTTTAACTAAATATACGGTCTATCGGTTCCTTGAAAATTATATATAACTCTGGTCTTAAGTTCTCAATGATTCGTGGGATGACTGAGAACACATGAAGAATCACCACCCTAGCTTATTTCACACAGATTAACTACCCTAGACGTTATTTGGGGGCGATGAGGTTAGGTTAGGTTTAAGTTAGGTTAAGAGTTGTTAATCTTTAGGTGAAATAAGCTGGGGTGGTGATTCTTCAGGTTGGTCCCAATACCCTCATATAATATTACACTTAACTTATTGACAAAAACAAATAAAGTACTAAAATAACATCGAAACTAAAATCAAACCTCATTTAGCTACGGTACATTCTCGTAGCACCAATCTGGACCCAAAATAAAGGTTGACACAGAACAGGTTGTGATTTGCATTAAGTTCGGTCAACCCATTAACCTCCATTTTTTAAGTTCAGTCAACCCATTAACCTCCATTCTTTAAGTTCAGTCAACCCATTAACCTCCATTCTATAAGTTCAGTCAACCCATTAACCTCCATTCTTTAAGTTCAGTCAACCCATTAACCTCCATTCTTTAAGTTCAGTCAACCCATTAACCTCCATTCTTTACACCAACAGTTAGGAGAAACACTCAGTCGCACGAACCTCTCCGAATTTGGGATCCGGGAACACAAATGAGACTGTTGCAGCATTAACGTTGATCACTGGCACGGAGAGAGTAATGGACTTGTCTATCCAAGAATATCCCTCATATATTAGTGCCTCTGCTGATATTCTTTATTTCTCTTGTGGCACTGTTGATACTCCTTTTGTTCTCTTGTGGCACTGTTGATATTTCTTTTTTCTCCTGTGGCACTGTTGATACTCCTTTTGTTCTCTTGTGGTACTGTCGATATTTCTTTTTTCTCCTGTGGCACTGTTGATATTTCTTTTTTCTCTTGTGGCACTGTTGATATTCCATTTTTCTCCTGTGGCACTGTTGATATTTCTTTTTTTCTCCTGTGGCACTGTTGATATTTCTTTTTTTCTCTTGTGGCACTGTTGATATTCCATTTTTCTCCTGTGGCACTGTTGATATTTCTTTTTTCTCTTGTGGCACTGTTGATATTCCTTTTTTTCTGTTGTGGCACTGTTGATATTCTATTTTTCTCCTGTGGCACTGATAGCGTTCTTTGCTTTCCTCGTGGCATTTATTATAAACCCAAAACCAGAACCTACCCACCACACCAACACAAACCCAGATAGCGACAAAAGTTTACTACATTGAACCTCTATGGTGTTAGCCTTTCTATGTATTTCTGTACTTCAAGAACTAAGGTCTTTTAAGCACGTAGTCTAAGATGTAAAGTTCAAACGATCAACTTTGCTATCAGAGGCTATAGCAGGACCATGAAGTAAAAAGTTGATTATCTCAGTATCTAGGTCAGTTTCTTAGGGATGAGTCTCGTGGTGAGTAAGATTGCGTGAACGGTACCTAATAAACCTTGGTAAGTGATCCACCTCAAACACAAAAATACAATAAAATATTTCTTTAGCTTCTGAAAGTACTCCCCTAATCAATCTTCTGAAAGTACTTCCCCCCCAATCTTCTAAAAGTATCCAGTCTTTCTAATCTTCTGAGAGTACTCAAGCCCCCAATCTCCTCAAAGTATTCCAGCTCCCCAATCTTCATAAAGCACACGCCTCCTTCAATCACTCCCATAGGTCCTACTTCATTACCTCATCTCCCAATTACCACACGACTCGACCTTTCTAAACGAAGACAACCTAACCACATTGTGTTATGGTCACCTTTAAAACACTGGACTTCTATACAACAACTCAACAAAGGAAATTCAATTAAAATGTCATTCACCAGTTGTTTGAATGTCTAGGTGTGCGTTGTTCGTGCCATAAAACATCACCACTATGGGCAGAAGGAGGGGAGGGGTTGTGGAGGGAGGAGGGGGAGGGGAGAGGGAGGGGGAGAGGGGAACGTTCGCTTGGAGGAGGTATCATTAGCGTTTCATTGGAGGATAATGGTGTTCTATTCATCTCTATTCACCTCTTGGTATATCAAAAGAAAAAAGATGGGTATTAAATAGAGCAATATGCCGTACGTGTGTCTGTCTGATATGGTATTGGAATAATTTAGAGAAAAAAGATACATAGATGTTGATACTGGAATTTAATAAAGTGTAAAAATGTATATGTGTGTGTGTGTGTGTGTGTGTGTGTGTAAAACTACGACTCAAAACTTCAACAACTACGACCTCACCTCTAGAGTGGATGTACTTTATATGTACCCATAAATAAATAAATAATTCAAGAACTAAACATGTTAAAAAATAGGAGTAATCAAGTGAGGTGAGTTTTAAAGTTCCCAGGTGACCTTACGGCGGTGTGGCTAATTGATTGTAAATGGCCCAGGGTCCAAAAAATACACCAGGAAATCTAATTTACTCACAGGTAAAAACACGAGAAAACACTGAGATGAATTTCTTATTTGAAGCGACACACACACACACACACACACACACACACAAACTTTAGTCAATCTTGCGGTTAATCCAGTTAGACAAGTGACCTTTATATTAACTAGCTTAGGCGAGTGGTGGTCCTGCTGTGTCGCCAGACCTGTTCGGCCCTAACAACCACGGCCCTCCTACCTTAATCAGGGCGATCTTACCTTAACCACGGCGCTCCAACCTTAACCACGTCCCTCCTACCTTAATCAGGGCGATCTTACCTTAACCACGGCGCTCCTACCTTATCCACGTCCCTCCTACCATAACCACGGCCCTCTTATCTTAACAACGCCCCTCCTACCTTAACCACGCCCCTCCTACCATAACCACGGCCCTCCTATCTTAACCACGGCTCTCCTGCCTTAACCACGGCTCTCCCACCTTAATCACGGTGCTCTTACCATAACCATGGCCCTCCTACCTTAACCACGGCACTCCTACCTTAACCACGGCTCTCCTGTCTTAACCACGGCTCTCCTGTCTTAACCACGGCTTTCCTACCTTAACCACGGCTCTCCTACTTTAATCACGGTGCTCTTACCTTAATCACGGTGCTCTTACCTTAACCACGACTTTGCTGCCTTAGCCACGACTTTGCTGTCTTAACCACAGTGTTTACATGTTTACCACGGTGGACTTTCTGGCCACAGTTTCAGGTTTTGCGAGCTATTTTTTTTCTCTGTTCATGTTTCCGAATAATCGTACACACACACACACACACACACACTGCTATTTCCGAATATTCGTATACCAGTGTTATGTATTCGTGCTTCAGAATATTCCTAGCGATATTATTTCCCGGCCATGTCCTAAATAAGTGGAGTCCAGACAGATCAGTATTCTCAGGTCGCGTTTAATGCTTTTTGTAAACCATTATATCCGGGTTACATTTTACGAACATTTGTCATTCGTTCATTTCTTATCACTTCCCCGGCATGTCGATATCCGGTAAATGTTCACTTACGATTTAAGGAACACATAACCGGACCTCAAGTGAGCCTCATCATATTCGGGTTATATTTCTAGGTTTCAGATATCCCGGGTAGAGAATTAATATCCGGATAAACGAATAATTCCTGGTTATAAATACGTGTAAACCAATATTTTCAGGTCACATATTCGGTAAACTAATAATTCCTGGTCATATATATATATTCGTGTAAACCAAAGTCGAGTAACCGGAAACCACTGTAATACATTTTGCAATATATTCGGATTAAAAGGTTCACCCACACAATATACTGTAAACCTATCCAGTCTCAGTACCAGTGAGAGGACTAATACTTCTTTATAATATTCAATTAACTTTTCAATATGACTAATGAAAAATAAATACACATCCTTTTCTCTCAGTCACAGGTGAGTAGTCTACCGCAAAGTGTTTGATAATTAGTACAGTATCTATCTATCTATCCATCCATCTATCTATCTATCTATCCATCCATCTATCTATTTACCTATCTATCTATTTATCTATCGCTAATATTCAGATAACGTGAGTAATGAATGATATAGTAAATTCAATAGTCAAATAAAATTATCGGCAATGGATTACGCGCTTCCCGAGGATGTGCACAATTTCCGAATTAACAACACTGTTGGCGAATATTAACACAGTTGGCGAATATTAACACTGTTGGCGAATATTATCACTGTTGGCGAATATTAACACAGTTGGCGAATATTAACACTGTTGGCGAATATTAACACTGTTGGCGAATATTATCACTGTTGGCGAATATTATCACTGTTGGCGAATATTAACACAGTTGGCGAATATTAACACAGTTGGCGAATATTAACACAGTTGGCGAATATTAACACAGTTGGCGAATATTAACACTGTTGGCGAATATTAACACTGTTGGCGAATATTATCACTGTTGGCGAATATTAACACAGTTGGCGACTTAACACAGCTGGCGAATATCAACACAGTTGGCGACTATTAATACAGCTGGCGAATATTAACACAGTTGCCCACTATTAACACAGTTCGCGAATATTGACAGTTGGCGACCTACACAGTTGGCGACTTAACACAGTTGGCGAATATAATACCAGCGGGAAAAAAACCCGCGTACAGAACAGGTTCAAACGCCATTACAATTAACATATACTGTACACAAATACCTGAGCCAATTAAAGCGAACTAGCTATATTTTACCAACTCTCATAAAAGCTAAATAATTAACGAAAAAATTCATCTCACGATAAAATATTAATAAAAAAAATACGAACATACAATAGTTAAACAAAATTTGAACTGTAATTAAATAAAGAGTATTACTTCATGTTACAATCACACATACGGTTTAAAAATTAATAAAAGTATTCAACTAACTTTGAAATTATTTAAACCGAAATTTAAACAACTTTTCACAGTCAGATGAGCTATAATGAACAAGGAAATAGCGTACTAATTAACATCTGGCATCATTTACGGTATAAAGCATAATAAAACTTTCATTTAAAATTTACGAGAATGGAGGTCATTATGCTTAAGAGGTCTATTAATTTTTTCCCCGTCCTTTGTTTTGGCTTTTTATGTTAATTTCATTTGCATGTCGAGAATTTGATTACCTCTCAGCATAAAATTCAACACCGTAATGCATTATTGTTATTATTTATATCCACCGTCTGGCTCTCATACACAATGGTGTGGAGTCCTGTTTTCTAAATAGCACTGGCAGACACGAAATATGCATAGGGATGATTTAGCTATTTACAGATAAAATGTAAATTTAACACTTGAAAATATAAGTGTAAAACAGTTAAGCGTTTGTGAGAGTGAAGGAATGAATGGACACTAAAGTCTCAGTAACAGAGAATGACTCATGACCTTCGTATCAACACTAAATTATAAAAGAATATAACGAGTCGACGGCAGAGTGAGGCTCGTGCTCCCTACGACTCATCCATTCAAGTTTAGTATTGCCACACTGTTACGTGTATGTAAACGTCACCACAGGGGTAAAGGAACTCAGACACAACTGTACCACTGTAACTGCTCCTATTTAATTATTGGTGCAGTCGTCCACACCACAACTTTTACTATAGCAATTAAATTCACTATGATATTACCACACACACACACATGAAGCCATAACTTAAGAGCTGCAAAGTAAATTATAAGTGAGGCAAGTAGATTGCAAAGTTCCATATAAAGTTTCGTAAGTTAAGAGTCGCATATACTCAATAAGTCTTAAGTAAGCCATATTCAGATTATTTAATAAGGTGGCATACGCACACATCATAAAGTAATATAAGTATTTAATAGTGTCATAAGTACTGTAGCACATCCCATTATTGTGTGATAAGTGCATTCAAAAGTGTCATAAGTTCAAAAAAGTAAGTCACCACCATCGTATACAACAATGTTCACCATAATTCGTTTCATTATCCTACCTTTCGCTTTTGTCAGGTAGCTCAATGTGTTGTGTCATCTCGTCTAACTCACCGACCTAAATCAAATCATCTAATTTAAACTCGCCTGTCTAACTTACCCCACCTGTCTAACTGACCCAACCAGTTTAACTAATTCTCCTGTTAAATTACTTATCTTACTTTCCTTAACTGTCAAAGTCAATTAAATTGTTTCATTAACTCACCTGGCTCTCATCTCACCTGCATGACCTAAGTCGGAGATGAGACGGTCCAGATATAACACCTCGATTTATTCACCCAACTCACCTGCGAAGTAGAGAAGAATATTAACAGCCTTTCAACATCAGATACATAATACAACTCTGACCTTCTCTTAGCTGTCGTCTGGGAGCCTTTAATGAGTGATATATGTTAATGTCATTCTCTGTTACTTGTGAGGGGGTCATTTTGAAGGGCAGTCTACGTTAGCAAATCAAGCTGTTACTGGTGCTTTTGTGGTCTGGTCTCTTTCACATACATACATACTGAACATGAAATGTATATGTATACATTAATGCATATATAATCCCGTGCATTACAGGAATTTCTCACACAGGCACACACTCATGCATGACTGAACTGACTCGCTAGCTCTCTCACGCACGCGCGCAGACACACGCAAACAATATCATGGATTACTGAACTCTCACTCTCTCTCTCTCTCTCTATCTCTTACACATACAGGTTGACAGCCCTTTATCCGAAATTCCGAAAACCGAAAAGCTCTGAAAAACAAAAGTTTTTGTTATGGAGCAATTTTTTTTTTTTTTTTTTACGGGGATTAGCTCACCCGGGCACAGATCACTGACCCACATCTAGGCCTGGAGGGTGAAAATCTACTCGTAATAATAATTATAATAATGATGATAATAATAATAATTATTCAGAGTAAATAAAAATTTTAATAAAAAATACACAAAAATAAAATAATAATGATAACAATAATAATAATAAAAATAATTCTGTAATAAAATAATAAAAATAATAAAGAAATACATGAATGAAAAAAAGATCAAAAGTGAGAAACACGACCTAGACCTATGAATACTCATTATTATTATTATTATATTTTACCCCACCAGGCCTGAAGAATTCCGAAATCCGAAATGCCTCTGGCCCTAAGGATTTCGGATAAGGGATTGTCAACCTGTAATAGAACCAGGAAGTCCACTAAACCACAAGACCACGAAAACTGTAAACTCAAATGCTACCAGTACCTGAGGAGTCTCAACCGCAGGTCACGATATCCTCCACCTGGCGTTACCAAATACAGGTAACATCCTCCTTACCTGTCAGTCATTACCAGACAATTAAATAGCATTCTCCCAATCTGCCGTTACCAAATAATAGGTAAAACCCTATTTACTTATACCTACCATTACCAAAAACTAGGTAACACTCGCTTTTCCTGTCGTCACCTGACCCAGTTTTCTTCCCACTTACCTGTACCATCTGTGATTTACTGTTCTCGGCCTCGCTTGCTTTGTCTTCAGGGTGTTAAGTTAGAGCCCCCCCCCCCCTCCCTTACACCATACCACAACCGCTTCCCACGACGTACTCTAGTGAGCAAACATGCTAAAAAATTATATAACAGTAACCTGCACGTCCAGCAAAATTAAAAAAAATGGGGTCACATGATGGAGGTTTATCGTACTGGAATAGTGACCACGCGACCTCAGGTTCGATTTAGCACCAAATGAAGTATATTTATATCCAGTCTGATCTACTGTTATTAGTAAAAACCACATCACCACCAACTTGTTATCAATATCCCAATTTTTATACTAATAGCTAAGCAAAATAGACACATATATCTATCCTGCCTCGAGTTATATGTGTATTACGGTGATACACAGCCCACGAAGTTGAAGTAATCGGCTGACTCGCAATATATCGACGCTTAATTTGTCTTCAACATCCCGATCATCTACAAGTACCCAGACAAAATAAAGACACACATCTATCCTCGCTAAACCTGTGAAACAACTGACGTCAAGTACACTGTACACGTAACTAAAATTAAAGAAAGACCTTGACTAAAATCACGGGCTGATACGTCGCCGTTTCAGGTCGGATCGTTTCAGGAGAATGGGGCCCTAATTGCCTGTTATGGCTCTTATATCTGTGTGCTAGAGATGAAGAATCTTCCTTGGCTCTTCAGGTTTAGCTTCACGGCTTTTTTTTTAATGTCCATGGATAGTGGACTGTAATGAGAGAGAGAGAGAGAGAGAGAGAGAGAGAGAGAGAGAGAGAGAGAGAGAGAGAGAGAGAGAGAGAGAGAGAGAGAGAGAGAGAGAGGTAATCAATGCGTCATGTCCCTCATCAACATAACACATATCATAATTACCTCCCCGACACCACTATTAAACCACACACTACATGATGGTATATACTACTAACGCAAACACACAGCTGTAATACCCAGCTAATAGCCACACACACACAACATGATTTTCGGCTTAATTTGATGTTTCTAAGAAGGACACCTTCAATTACCCTCCCTAAATTAACACCTCACTCACCTGGTCACCTGTTCATCATTAAAGGCCATTGAATTATATAATTATTTCCTCCTGCAGGTATTTTCCAAGAATGAATGATAAGCCTAATTATATACGTAGATCATACAAGCCTGAGTCAGATTATGTGTGTTTTGTGTTGCTATTATTATTTTTTTTACTCTCATTTATAACACACACGAAGAAAAAAAATGTCTTCAAATTCAAAATATCTCTTTTTAGAAACTACATTTTTTTGTCTTATTTTTTTTCTTGTCTCTTCTTCCCGCACTCACTCCGCTTAACGAGTTCTCTCCCCACAAGATGTAACCCCGTGAGAGGCCAAGATATTTAACTACAGTACGGTATTCGCCAGACGTAGCCACCGTGACCGTGTGCTGATTACAGGGGTGTGGTCATGAACGATGCCACCATAAGGAGCTGAGTGTTCGTGCTGGCGTTTATGTGATGTTCTTAAAAAAATAAATATATCCAGAAGTGAACACTGTAGAGAGCGGAAGGTTTTAGGTTCTTGCCGTATGAATAGTCACGAGATAACCAACACAGTATGGGAGATTTTCTCTTCCTTGTGTAAAGCATCATCAAGCAGGAGGAGAAACTTACAGTCCCCGTCATCTGTGTGTGCACTGTGACGCTGGGGATCATATGGGCCACAGTTACTCAGCATTATAACTAGGTGTTCAAAAGACGATGAAAATACTGTAACTGCTGTCGTTGAGAATGTCGTAACTGATACCTTAATATGGACTTTCAGGAAGATTTTCATTTTAATATTAGCTATTCCGATCTATTCTTATCGTGTAGGTAAATAAACGACTCCTGGGGGTGACTGTTAATTGATAGTACAGGTGGCATTGTTTTATTGTCTATTAACTGATCTCTTCTTAGTCAATTTCCAATGGTGTTATTTGTTTAGGTATAAAGGTAGATTATTAGCCTTGGCCTACTAGTACCATGCTTGTCACGGTTCTCACACTGGCAGGAAGACACTGCGGCTTTCAAGACACACCTGACTCATGTTGTGATGGTGACTTTCAATAATACCAGAACAAATGCTCGTCATTACCAGGTGTCGAAGTAATGCATCCATATATAATTATCGACCACTCATAAAAACATCTTTGTAATCTTCTGAACAAAGTTTATTACAGTATTATTTTCTGTTAAAGATTTCCTATATACATGAGGAACACACACACTGCTCCAGTCATCACATGAACGTTAAGAAATAATGGCTAAGATCCTCCAGTCTTCTCGTAACTGATAAATAATGTAACATACAATAACGTCTCGGTGTAAAATCAGCACCATCTTTACCACGCAGGTAAAATTAACCAGTCAGATGCAGTCTTAACATTCCTAGAAAAGTAAAAAAATAAATAAAAAATATTAATCTTTTGAGAATTGAGAACTGGATTTGATAAGTGTATTTCCTGGGTTATGGTGGTGACCGGTGATGGTGGTGACCGGTGATGGTGGTGACCGGTGACGCAGGTGACCGGTGATGGTGGTGACTGGTGATGGTGGTGACTGGTGATGGTGGTGACTGGTGATGGTGGTGACTGGTGACGGTGGTGACCGGTGATGGTGGTGACCGGTGATGGTGGTGACCGGTGACGCAGGTGACCGGTGATGGTGGTGACCGGTGATGGTGGTGACCGGTGACGCAAGTGACCGGTGATGGTGGTGACCGGTGATGGTGGTGACCGGTGATGGTGGTGACCGGTGATGGTGGTGACCGGTGACGCAGGTGACCGGTGATGGTGGTGACTGGTGATGGTGGTGACAGGTGACGCAGATGACTCGTGATGGTGGTGACCGGTGACGCAGGTGACCGGTGACGCAGGTGACCGGTGATGGTGGTGACCGGTGACGCAGGTGACCGGTGATGGTGGTGACCGGTGATGGTGGTGACCGGTGATGGTGATGACCGGTGATGGTGGTGACCGGTGATGGTGGTGACCGGTGAACGTGGTGACCGGTGGTGGTGGTGGTGACTGCAACAAACCCCCACTAGCAGATTACGGCGATTCTTTTCTCACATGTCACAAAAACCGACGATGATTCAGCCGCTTCAGCCTAATACATCGCGTAATGATAAAATAAAATCCCGTTTCTCACAATACCAAAATGACGAAACGAAAGAACTACCTAGTAATTACCTTCATCGTTACATAAAAATTCCAACGCAGCATCTGACTAAAAGCAAGCTGAACCTGATTTAAAAATACTATATCTAAACCTAACTTAACCTAACCTAAGCAAACTTAACCTATGTACTGTAACATTATAATACTCAACAATGTATACAGTGTTACTAAACCATGTAACTCACACCGCTACAGGTCTTTCATAACGCTATAACAATTATAACAGCAAATAAATCAACACAGAATCAAAGTCCGTCATTAATTCTGACTTAGCAAATTTCTCCTAATTACCAAGAGATATAATATATATGTATACCTATATATGACACAGGTAAGGTTAATTATGGTAAGATTAAATGTTCTTTTCTCTTATATTTATGACGATGGATAAATGAAGTTAGGGTAAAGTATTGTACAACTAACTCTTATAAGGTTAGACTTAAGAATATGTAGATCACCTGAACATTAACCTTTCATAACTTATTTCAACTCAAGATCAACCAGCCCTAACGCTAACCTAACCAAACCTCACCTAATGTAACGCTAACTAAACCAAACCTCACTTAATGTAACGCTAACCTAACCAATCCTAACCTAACGCTAACTAAACCAAACCTCACCTATTGTAACGCTAACCTAACCAATCCTAACCTAACTTAACGCTAACTAAACCAAACCTCACCAAATGTAACGCTAACCTAACCACTCCTAACCTAACGCTAACTAAACCAAACCTCACCAAATGTAACGCTAACCTAACCACTCCTAACCTAACGCTAACTAAACCAAACCTCACCTAATGTAACGCTAACCTAACCAATCCTAACCTAAAGATAACGTTAACTTCACCTACCGCTAACCGAACATAGCATAACCTCTCCTATTTTCAGCCCATCTAACTTAACTTAAACCTAACGTTAACCTAGCAAAACACTAACCTAACCTATATAACCTCTCCCAATTTCATCCCGCCTAACCTAACCCCAGGCAGCGTGAGGGTGGTTAATCTTCAGGTCAAATACAGCTGATCCGAAATAACACAACAAAACATAAACACAAACCACCGCATAATATATATTACTTCAACACGCAAGAAAACGAAAAAATACTGTCCATAAAAATTAAATTATATTAAAGTTTTACCGTAAATATTATAAACTAATGGGAAATTCGTTCAACTATTTCCTACTTATCATATTTATTTTTAAGGATACATTTTTATTATGACTATTATTATAATTATAATAATTAGTATTAGTAGACTTAATATTAAGGTAAAATGGTGGCGAAGGTGTGGCTATTGAGGGAGGCTGGAGGCCACAAAAAAGTAGTAGTAGTAGTAGTAGTAGTAGTAGTAGTAGTATTAGAAGTTCTAAAATTTTCAAAATTGTTGTAGTTAATATCAAATCTTTTAATGTTAATATTAATGATAATAAATCAACTCTAGGAATGTTAATATTATTAATGTTATAATTATTGCTACACTGTCATCTGTCAATTTTATGATTGCAATAGTGTTAATGATGTCATCATCAAATCTATGAGGTATTAGTCATCATAAAATCAATGAGTTATTATTATTAATATTAATGCTTTCATTAATATTAATTATTTAGCATACATACAACTGTACACTATATAGGTCACACTGGAGCAGTCTTGTGATCTGTCGTGTGTGTGTGTGTGTGTGTGTTTGGAGGGGGGGGGGGGTGTCGTCTCACCATAGGGGCGTGATATATAGAGATTTACCTTGCCTCTTAACTTTTATTTATGACTAGTGTATTAACTAACCTAAAATACGCAGCGAAAGACCTTAGTTGTTGAAGCACAGTAATATATCATAACACCAACAGACAATGGGAGAGACGTACAGCAGCTAACGGAGAGAAAATCAAAACCACAGGTCTCCCGTTGTGTTGTGATTTGTGGTATACAAGTATAGACAACGCTGTATAATCATCGACTTGAACAGAATATAAACAAACGTATACCGCACATCTCCCTCCAACCCTCTTACACAGGTACACGCAGCACCTGAAGAAGACGGTACCTTTACGACGTTAACTCAGGTGTTCAAAGGTGAAAACAGAGTAACATCCTTTTTAAAAAACAATTAAACGAACTTAACCTTACATGAGAAATACATTACGTAAGGAACACTGTGAGTCAGAATTCTAAGTAACATTTATCATCCTGAAGAACAAAAATCATATAGTTCTTCTTTGTAATAAGCATAGAGACACGTTACCACATCATCCCAACATGCCCGGACAGAATTAATTGACAAAATGGCCAAGAATCATCCACCAGCGACAGATGATAACTCCCAAGAAATGTTTTCATTAATCCATTATTTTTCCAGGAAGTCTCCAAGCCAAGCCACCAAGGAGGAGCTAAACCACTACCCAATAATTAAATGTCAATACCAGTAACATCGTACTGTAAAATTATTTGAAAGAGTCTTTAATCTTTTACGACCAATAATTCGATAAATGGAATGAAAACAATAACACAACGACTCCAATTCTCTCGGTGTCTTATACAATATGTTGATCTTACCTTCGAACTGGTGACACAGAGATGGTCGACAAAATGGAGTAGAAATAGTATAGAGACTGTACCCAGGTCTACCGTTAAACAGTATATGTGATTTATCTTATCCACATATAATAACAAGAACAAGAACAACAACATTAATGATAATGATGATAATAATAATCCTCACTACCAATGCTCCCAGCGTCCCTCACCGTCGCCTCCTTGCGTGTATTTACCCAAGCGTTCCTCAGCCTCAGCCTCTCCCTCCTCAACCTTGGCAATACAGGGTAATGACACCCCCCAAGGCGGCCCTCAGGCAAGTGACAGTAAGAATAGGTTTGATTTAAGTAGAGTTACATGACAACAACAGAGCAGGAAAGAAGATACACCCGGGGAATTGCCAATAGTGAATTTGATTTAGAAATTATAATGAAAACGAATTTACATACAAACACAGATCAGATACGAGTCTTAGTAACAGTTTTATCCACGGAAGAAGACCCCGAGAAACATAATTACTAGAGTAAGATCCTCACCATCCGGTACCAGATAATCATGGGGCCACAGAGCGCTTCACCGTACCGAGATAACCACAAAACGTGAACCTCTCTCACACACACACACGTCATCGTCTACCCGAAATAACTGAAGGTGCCTGTGATGTGAGCGTGTCCCGGCAACACATGGAGGAACACAACAAACCAGAAGTCCACGCCAGGGAGCTATACCCAGAACACACCTGAAACACGCCGACGGTAAGTAAACGTTGACACCAGGTACGTCAATGCCAGTTAAACGTTGAAATCATGTATACGTGACGCCAAGTACAGGTCAACGCCAGGTACACGTTGGCCGCAGGTAAACATTGACATCATCAGGTACAAGTCAACACCAAAAGATAAACAATGACTACAGTAAATACAAACATCCCGTACAAGACGCTATGCTTTCACGACCAACACACACGTCTGTACACTTACTTCACTACCTCAACACACAAGTGATATATACAGCATATACACAGCTGAACCACAACAATGACAGTAACAACAACAACTCTCTCTCTCTCTCTCTCTCTCTCTCTCTCTCTCACACACACACACACTAAATTATTCATCCAAGAGCCAGGAAATCCCACAAACCTCCTCCTCTCGCCAGCACCTCCACAACACAACAGGACCGAGGTCACGTCATAAGTACTCCTGCTGGTTAACAAGTACTTATAAATCTACTTGTAACTTACTTTAACTTACATTATTCTTCCTTGTACATATTGTTGTTTACTTGTTTATATTACGAATGCGATGTATGTTTTGTATTTATTACTTAACCTAATCTAACTTACCCTGACTTAGGTATAGTTTGATTAGGTAACGATAGAACACAACGTCTTCAATGTGACACAGCAGACTTGAGCAAATATGAACTAATATCCTTTAAGCTTTAACATTAAAAACAAAAAGTTATCCGTATTTAGCCAAAAAGCGCAGTTTATGAGTGTACACAGACAGACACGCTTACAAAGATGTGAAGAGAGAGAGAGAGAGAGAGAGAGAGAGAGAGAGAGAGAGAGAGAGAGAGAGAGAGAGAGAGAGAGAGAGAGAGAGAGAGATACCACACATACATCTACAGTTCTACACACACATTATGAGGGGTGACAGCCCTCTAGCGACAACGACTGACCTAACACAGAGACCTAACATGGCTGGAGGCCAAATTGGCTCACCTCACAGCAGAGTAGCCCCCACCACCACCCTCACCCAGCACGAGTGTTAGTCCAGCCCGCCGCCACTGAGTCCTGTTAATGAATTCAACTGAACGATCCCCACTTGACCTTTAGGCGATCTCACCAACCTTAACGCTTTGACCGATTTTGACGTAACCTGGTTGTTATTATACTGTGTGTGTTTTAATGTTGGGTGTATTACATCGGCCACACTGTCCTCATTTGTGAAAGAACTCGCAAATAAATATATATATATTTATATTTATTTATATTTTGAGACACCCTGTATGTACGTAACCGGTATACAGTATACGAGTATATAAAATTTTTCTTTACACACACACACACACACACAAACGCACAAGCAACACACACACAAGCAACACACACACACGCACACACACACAAGCAACACATCCTACCCTAAAAACTAGTGGACGTCATGATAACCACTCATCCACACACACTGCTGCTTCCTGGGTGTCCATCTCCCCCACTTCCACCTCTTTCTTGATCTTTCTCTCTACCCCCTTACAATATACTACTAACATATAAACTTACTTCACCTGTCCATCATATCCAATCTCTCAATATGTCCATAACACCTGAGCAGACCCTGAAGTGATCTCTACCGGACATTTCTTCTTCCACCTCAACAACTCCTCTTTATATCAGTAATTTATTATCCTCTGTAACATATTCACCCCAGATGTTACTCTTAAGTACGTCATTACCGTCGTGTATATTTCACTCCTTCCCTCTTACACCCAGAGAACGTGCTTCAGTCACACCCATACAATGATGTCGACTCCACAGCTCCCCTTAACACCCTCGTCTTGGCTTCCTAAAACACGAGTCCCTCTCCCCGTAAATTTCTTTCAATCCATCTATCACTTCTCTCCCTCCTATACTGTGTGGTTCAGTTCATGACTTATCCTACCATCAGCTGACAGTATAAAGACGTGCGTGCGTGTATGTATATGTATGTATGTATGTGTGTGTGTGTGCGAAATGATTCCTACATTAAACCATTCTCACCAATGCCTCAAGATGCGTACTATCATCCAACATACAGGCACACACACGAACGCACGTACCACCCCCAAACGCACGCACCCCCCGCACACTCAAACACAATAAATCACAGGGTGATTTATCGTGATTCACACCGTGCCATAGTTTCTGGCGATTCGGACGATTTACATTTGCGGCTAGATGATTGGTGATTTTCACTTTGCGATTTATGGTAATAACTTTTAAGGCGGGATTTATAACTATTTGCAGTTACTCCTGGGATTTATGATTTGCATTTCCCAGGAAGATGCACGAGTCCACTTCTCACGGCTTCGAATTTATGGCGGACAGCCACCGTGGGGAACCTGTGAGTACCTGTGAGGGGAATTTTCATCACAGTCTCACGGAGGATCTATGGTTCGGACACAGTGATGACCAAACTCTACAGTAAACCCACAAGTTTACCCTTTGAACATGAAAAATACAATTATGGTGTCTCACTCTTTTTACTTGTTCAGCCCAAAGAACACACCTCTCTTACCTCACCCCAGGCAGCTAACGAGCAACTCTTAAGTTACCTTTACAGTATAGTTACCTGAACTAATGACTACTGCAGAAGTGTGTCAGCCGAATAGATTCAGCACTCGTCTTCTATTCTTACAGTTAGGGAAAATGAGGGCAGTCTAGTGCAGTGCTAGTCAAACTGCCTCCATGTATACCTAATACAAGGCTCAGTCAACAGTATGCAGTATCCACACTTCCCCTAACAAGTCGCCAGGCCTACAGTACCCACCTTCAGTGACTAATAGGAGCAGTAAACAACAATGAACTGGCCACTCTTATTGGAATATAACAGTTATTTGTTGTGCCAAAACTACAGAATAAATAGAATCTAAATCCATATAAAAACACAAGAACATAAACAAATAATACGGTTCGAGATCTGACCCTTTAAAAACACGGGATTAGGGACGGCGAGTGGAATTCAATACCACATAGAAACCTGAATAAAGACGATGATTCAAATCTAAAACCATAAAAATACAGGACTATAGACGATGATTCTCCACTAGAAATACAGTATTAAGGACGGTGAATCTGTAACCAAGGAAAAGAAATAGTGGAACTCATCACAGCCATCATAACCACAAGAATAAAACACCATAGAAAAGATAACTAGACTAAGGTAAGGTAAGGTGAGGTAAGGTAAGGTAGGGTGGGGTGGGGTCGAGTAGGGCAGGCAGGGCAACTTTCACCACCAGGTCTGAAGGTAGAGTCGCCGGGTGAAGGGGTAGATTTTTTTTTTCCAGCTTCGAGCGAGGTTGTTGGTGCTGCTGCTGAGCTGATTTGCATATTACGTACAGTACATATTGGGGGTACCTGTTTTTATTATTGTTTTTCTTGTGTATGTCGGTGTTTACCTTCAGTATCGTAGCGTCGCGATCTTTGTTTTCTCTCACTCTATGTCGATCTTTCTCTCCCTCTTGATCTTTCTCTCATTTCTCCCTTTCGTTCGTTCTCTCCCTTCTCTCTCTCTCAGATGGTATAATTATGTACGTTCTACACTGCAAATCCATATCTCTCTTCTTTAACCTCTATGACATCCTCCATTGCTTAATTATCAAATCGAGTTTTCTATTCCAATAAACTTTTTTTTCATTCTCTCTTAAAAAAATTCCAAACCCCGATACCAATTCTTTCTCTTCCTGTTCTTTGACCTTCCTTTATTATTCCTTTTTTAGTCTTCGGTTTACTCTATGCTCTCCAAAGATCTCGTTTTTCTTTTGTTTACTTTTAGTCATCCATCTCAGTGTCTTCTGTACTACAAAATAAACGTATTATCATCTCTACAAACTCTTTTTATCATTATCACTTCCGCCTTCCTTTATCCCATTCTCTTTTACTCCTTATTCTTACCTCTCACTCCCTTCCTAAGCTCGAGTTCCCTTCCATTTATACTTTTATTCCTTTCCCTATGCATATATTTACTCCTTTACGATTAGCTACACCCCCCCCCCCCCGATGATCACCTGATGATTAATTAAGCACCCTACCTGGGGAGTTATATTCGGTTTGTTGAAGGGTTAGGTAAGGTCAGTTAGGTTAATGGTTAGTTAAATTAGGTTAGATAAGGATAGATTAAGTTAGTGATGTGGTTATCTTAAGGTGAAATAAGCTGGGGGAGGGGGGGGGGAGGGTGATTATCTTCAGGTGGTCCCCATATTCTTAAAACACCTCTCGCTAGCTATACTTACTTAGTCGTGACCAATAGCTGTTTGTAAGGTGGCATAAGTTACCCAGTGAAGTGAAACCAGTCGATTATCTGAATCAGTAAATTGAACCCTCACGCACTACCTCTCACGCTCATACACGTATCAGTCACCAGCATACACTTAACTAAACTAACCTTCGTGTTGTCATACGTTTACTATCTATCTATACTGTTTCATTTATATACCAACATGCATTAATCCCTACGATACTATTATGATTTTATACACTATCATGCAATAAATGTACTGCTAGATGTACTATTAAGCATTATTAGTAGTAAAAGCAACAGTAATAGTATGATTATCTCTCTCTGATGTCACATGTGCTATTTTGTATTAATACCTAATAATACTTTCATAATATACTATCCTACCATAATGCTATTACGTGTACTACCCACTACTGTACTGGCATGCGTATTATCATGCATTAACTGTACTACACTATATTATCAAGGACTAACTGAACCATCACACATTATCACCATCCACAAGAGCGCCCGTCGCAGTTCTCTCCACACGAGTAAGTAAGAGAACTCACAATGGGAAAAAAACAAAACTCTCAATTGGGTTTTTCATTAAATAAGTAATATATTTTAATCAGTTCCTCGTATCGATCATGTATTTTAACCAATCTAGACACCGTACATGCGCAGATAAACTAATCCTTTCACTATGCTTGTTGAAGGTGTTTTAAGATAATGTTTATATACAATATTGGCCAGTAAGGAGAGAGTGGATACGAGACAATGTTTACCGAGACTTCAGTACACGAGGAGGCAGCGTGACCGGGCGCTGCACTCGACCGCCTTCACTTACCTAAATCATACACTTATGCACCAATTTGCAAGTGGGTGGACTGGGAGTGCCCCGGAATAGGACCAGCGACCTTTAAGGGACAGAAGGCGAGCTACATCCACTAAGACCGCTGCACTCCTTTTACAGTCGTTGGAGGTGTTTAAAGTTTCACGTTTGTGTTCAAGTTATAATTAAGGACAGGTGATGTCGACCTCGAGACTTCACGGAGACACCCTACTGCTTATTACGACACACACACACACACACACACACGCATGCGCACTAGGGTGTGTCAATTTTGTCAACATGTTAAAAATCAAATTTGGTAGTCAAAATATTGTGCCTCTTTATGTCTAAACTTGAGATTAGCAAACAAAAATGAATTGAAATAACCCTCACCTACATCAATTATACCTTAAAGTTTCAAATATCAGTATTTCAACAAATTAATGAGACTTGATTAGAATTATTCACTTGATATTAACTAATCTCATGTAAGCATATGGATTATGGAGTATTTTATGGTTCTATAGCTTGTGTACAATATGCATGTCAGAACATGAACAGGCTCTCCGTGTGGGACAGTTTAATTCTTGTTTTGACTTGTACCAAGCGTGAGGATAAGGCGCCCGGCTCACTCTCCTTCTAGATATCATAGACGGTGGTTTGCTCTCATTGCACTTGCACCTACTCTACCAGACGAATTCTACATTTTAATTATTGTAAGTAGGGCATATTGATTGTCGCAGTTACTTATATCATTGTATAAAACATTATGTTCTAAGAAAATATTATGTTATTTCTGTTACAGCATTTTTGATAAACAAATTGATATTTTTTGAAACAACAATTGAATTATGAAACATTGAAATATTTTTCTATTTGTCAGATAGTGTGAAGATGTCAAAATTGAAGACAAGAAGTTAGTTGTCAACCCACTTGAGCCTGCTAGTTGGTAAAGGGAAGGAGCTTCCTGTATCAGAACTTCAAACAGTGAGAGACATGCTAAGATTAGGGTTACTCCTTTGAGAAAAAAATGCAAAGGACAGAAGGAACTATACAGATAAAGAACTCATAAATGACATGATAGTCCCTCTTCTGCATCAATGGACAAAAGCTAATGCACTATTCAAACCACCTGTGATTAATCAGTGTCGAACTATTGAGCTAAAACTAACGAAATTATGGCACAAAGCAGTTGAAACATCACTTGGTAAAGGAAACTTGGCCAGGAAAAATGAATTTCTGCACACACTTGATACTCTGTTTGACATTTTGACCTGCAAGTGCTCCATACAATTATGTTCTGAATCCAACTGTTCTCACTCAGGTAAGAGAGAAAATAATTCCCACATTGATTGTGGTTGTCCTCGTGAAAAGAAGATCCCTGTTTTAGAGCTTGAATTTATAAAGGCACAGAGGACAAAGGCAGAAGGCCAAGGAAGTATGCAAATGGGTTCAATAGATTATTCAGAAACAAAGAAGCAGATTGCTAATGCCAAGAAGAGAGAACAAATCCGAGAGAGGGAACAAAAGAAGAAAATGAAGAGTGAAGAAGCCATCCAAAGAGAGGAAGAGCTGTGTCAAGATGTTTATCACTTCTTTGATAGTTCTTCTGATGAACAGGAAGCAACATCAGATGATAGTTCCAAAGAGCCATCTGAACCTTTACCAAAGAAAATGAAATACAACACAAAAAATATTTCAAACATTGCTTTAGCTAGTATTCGCCACCATGCTGGACTTCGTGAGGCTGCAGAAATTGCAACTGCCGCTTGGATAGATGCAGGCCTCATCAGCCGAGAGGATTTATCTTTGGTGATAGATCATAATAAAATTAGAAGAGCACAAGAAAAAATAATGAAGGAAATATCTGATCAGCATGAAAAGGATTTAAGCGAGGGAGGGCTCTCCTGTCTTTTGTTTGATGGAAGAATAGATGACACATAAGTTTTGCTAGAAGTAGAGGGAGTGAACAGAAAGTTTCCAGGTCTCATCAAAGAAGAACACTACTCTGTCTGTTCTGAGCCTGGTGGTCAGTTTTTGTTTCACTTTGCTCCCGAAACTGAAGTAGAAGGGAAGAAACATGCAGAGGTCATTGCTGATCATATTTTATGTTGGGTTCAGGAGAGAGGACTTGGCAGTTCACTGCAGGCTGTTGGTGGAGATTCAACTGCAGTGAACACCGGATGGCAGGGGGGTGTAATGACGCATTTAGAGAAAAAACTAGGAAGAAGACTTGTTTGGATTGTATGTGATTTACATACAGGCGAGCTACCTCTTCGTCATCTCATCCAGGAAATTGATGGTCCTACAAAGAGCAACAACAAGTGGTCAGGTCCCCTTGGCATCATGCTGGATGAAGCAACACAACTAGAAATATATACAACCTTTCCAAAGGTCGAAGTTGGCCCTCCCCTTCCGGCATTGTCTGAAGGAGTCATCAAAGATCTCAGCACAGATCAATCCTATGCTTATCGTATTGCCCAAGCAATAAGATCAGGAGAAGTGCCTCAGTCATTGGCTCTCTTGGAGATTGGACCTGTCAGTCACAGCCGTTGGTTAACTACAGCTCTTCGTTTCTGCAGGATTTGGATTTCCAAACACGAATTGAAGGGCAAAGTGCTGAAGAATTTGAGGTTAATTGTTGAATTTATTATTGGAGTTTATCTTCCCCAGTGGTTTAGTGTGAAACTTAATCCTATGTGGGTGGATGGGCCCAATCACCTTTTGTTTCAATTGCAGCTAGTAAGAACACAGAGGAAGGTAGTGAGGGACATCGTGTTACCTGTGGCAAGAAGGTCCGCTTGGTATGCTCGATCAGAAGCAGTTTTGCAAGCAATGCTTTGCAGTCAATGTACCAATCTCCGAACCGAGGCTGTAGAAGTCATTCTAAAGATTAGAGGAACGCTAATAGATGACGACCATTTGGGAGACTGTTCGTTTCATTCAAGAAAAGTTCCCCCAATAAACGTCAATGCCACCAAATTGTCAGAATTGGTTGACTTGTGTTTGGAAGTCTTAGAGCCACCATTGACAACAAGTCTAACTAGCCAAGAATTGAGAAACCTTAAAGAGACTCCAATGCAGGTGCCGAAGTGGCCTTCCCACACTCAAAGTGTGGAGAGATGTGTGAAAATGGTCACAGAAGCAGCGGGCCATGTTTACAGCCACGAGAGGCGAGAAGGTTACATCAAAGCACAAATAGCAAGCAGACTACTGATGACAAGAAACCAAAGCAAAGAGAGTATGAAGGCATTGGTTACTTTCAAATAGACTACGGATAATATAATATAATAATTTGAAACTTGAAACAGTAACATGTGTGCAAACGCTGGTTATGTTATAAATTCACAAATATGTACATTTAAAAATCCATTTGATGTAGGTAGGACTTATTATAAAAAAAAATTTATGCCAGAATATTGTTTTGCATGCTTAAAGACTACAATAAATTGCTACCAAATTACTCGATTTTCAATTTAGCCAGTTCACCCCCTAAATTGACACACCCTAATGCGCACACACGCACACACACACAGACACACGTGTTCTGGCAAAAAATGTGGTGGTTGGCTCGATGTAGGGGAACGTGTAAGCTCTGATCGAAGGCCCAACGGAAGAACAAGTGAGCTGTGATGGACGACCCAGCGTGAGAACACGAGCTCTGATTGACAGTCCAATGAGTAAAGGTGAATTGTGGAAGAACGTAGAAGCTGTGATTGACGGTCTGGGCCGGGTGCATCACAGAGCACATTATTGCGAGACATCTACCACGAAGAAGAAAGTCATTATTAGATCACCACATAGGGTCGACACATGAAGTTAAGCAACAAGTAAAAGGAAAACGAAGCTCACTGTACGTCTGTGTTTCAGGTACTATAATACACGGGAAGGCTTATGTAATGACTCAAAAATGATGAAATTAATTATTCCCAGTTTTCTCCGGTTTCATTCTGAGAGATTTTCCTATTATTTCCAACCATTGAAATCATTCAGCTGATTTGATAATTTTTCGACTAAAACTTGAGTGGTTTCTTAACTCTATCATACGTACTATCCCGGAATATCCCTCCCTGGATGTACTACCACACGTACTATTCCGGGCTATCCCTCCCTTACTGTACTATCACACATTATCCCCCTCAATATACCATTACATGCACTACTACACTATATCCCTTCCTCAACTACTATCCTTCCCTATTGCTATCCCAAGCACTATCCCGACTATCCCTCGACTCTACCACCATCAAACGCATTACTGGACATCCCGACAAAAAAAAACTATTGATTATTTTATGTTGAAGTATTCCGTGTATAAAATAAGTGTGATGAAAGGTTTGTGGGCATCTCATTTTAGTGTTAGTAAATACATCACTCGTTGTATATAATAAAACATCCCATCCTCACTAATATGCCAATCCATCCATAATGTAAAATAACAAGTGGGTATAATTCTGACCTATGGAACAAAGACTTCACCCCATCTAGTATATACGTATCAAAACTCTTCTACGTCCAGTGTAACGTCGTAGGAAAAACATTAAAAGTATCTATTTTGTACTTATCTATGAGGATATAAGACGTAAATAATGAACCAGTCAGTAGGAAACAGAAGTAACTATTACCAACTATAGCGAAAACAGGAACTAATGAATTGTTTTCCCCCAGGATAAACATAAAATAAAATTCTGAAACTTAAACGCAAATACTGAAGGCCCTCTAGACATGAACTGAGAAAATGATAACGCGTAAAAGAACACTTCAAGGAGGTGTTTGGTGTGACTTTCATACTGCAAAAAAAAAATCATCCTCGCTGAAAATTGCCAACAAATAATGTGAGATGTGGTTTGGTATCACGAAATTCTCGGCCTCAAACACCCTGGGGAAAAAAATTAGGAGCGCCAGAGAGAAGAATGCCTTTTAGGTCGAGTTCGTTAATTAAACATATCGTGCACGATTTTACCAACATAACATCAAACATACGATTATAACGTCACAAAACATCAACGTATAATTTCAGCATCACGCCCGGAAACATCGTTAACGTAAGATCCTCAACATCATATCACTACACATACACATCCAACATCACAACAAACATAATTTTGGCACAACACTTAATTATAACATTACATAATATGCAGTACCAACAAAACAACATCACATCAAACATACCGTTCCAGCATCACATCACACACACCGTTCCAGCATCACATCACACACACACCGTTCCAGCATCACATCACACACACACCGTTCCAGCATCACATCACACACACACCGTTCCAGCATCACATCACACACACACCGTTCCAACATCACAACATAACACATACAGTTACAACACAAACGGGATTCAGTGTGAATGGAAATCCTTGAAGCGTGACTAGACGTGATTAAAGCACACGGGGAAAAAACAGGAAAAAAATCGTCTAAAATGGGAAAAAAATGTAAAGAGATTCAGAACTGATATAATGGCATTACCTCTAACACTTCTTTTTTTTTCTTTTTTTTTTCTTTTTTTTCTTTTTGTGTGTGTGTGTGTGGAGAAGGAAGGTCGGGGGGATACCAATACCATTTCTTCGCATCTTTTGGGGAAATTTAGTTACTATTGAATGTATTTCATTCTCAATATCAACATGTCATTACATTTCGTTCACTTTCATAACAATAGAAAGAAAATAAATGTTCAAAATCTTTCATTCATACAAGCTGTTAGTGACTTGAAATGCTACGGTCAATATGTTATTGGTCTGTTTACCTTCTACTAATTAGTTGGTTTATAGCCGGAGAACGATGATATTTATTATGAATTATGACATTTCAAGAACAATCTCAGTAAGTTAACATCACAATCCCGGTCCCTTGAATAAATGTTGCCAGATACTGACAAGTGTACTATGAGATTTTAAGTCCGTAACTGTTCATGCTACATTATTTTATCTTCACTACCGGGCTATTTCCTGAACTTGGCAGGCCCACAATAATAATTTTAGTTCTTTGGAAATCTTTATGTGCATTATTAAGATAAGAACACCTCAAAAATGCGTTTTCAAACTGCCAAAAATAAAATATAAATCAAGATTTCGTCTCTCGCTCGACAGCTGTTCATAACGTCACGCTATCTCTTTTTTAACCCTGAAATATTGTTTTGAGAATATTTTCCCAGTCATTTCGAGTTTTATAGTTTAGACTTTTTCACCCACTGTAATTTCATTTTTCAGTCTTGGATACTGTACATCAAGAAGATTACAAATATTCTGATTCTAGGATACACCTCACACACACAACGTGAAGACTACTTATGGTTTGGACTCGTGGTTCACGCACACACCTGACGATTTTCTCAAAGACTGTGGTTGGCGTCAGTAATTTAGCTTTATGCCGGAAGCTCTGGTAAGTTTGCCTGAAAAAAATTCTCCATTAAAAGAACTGAGTGCAGTACAGTACGTGACCAGTCAGCAGGAAGTGGAAGTGAGGAGGTAGACGCTTAGGAGAGGGGTCGGGGGTGGGGGGGGGGGGTGGGAATCAGTATCTGTATACCTCCCATGTGTTGATGAAGATCAACCTAGTTTGTATGTAGCTAAAATTTTTGGAGAATCCCCCCCCCCCCCCCGACAGCGTGTCCTCAGCTTGCCAGAACAATCTTGACTTTTCTCAACGCTACGCTCAATTGCCACTTCCACCACCGCCTCCATCTACCACTACCATCATCTTACTCTACCACCACCATTATCACCACCATCATCACCCCTTCATCCACCATCTCTCATCACATCACCACTTCATCCACCATCCCTCATCACCACCATCACCTCTAGCACCGCTACCATCATCATCATTATTATCATCACCACCAACACCACTACCAGCACGCATCATCATCACCACTACCACCATCAACATATCCTCGATCATCGTCAACCAGCACCCCTCACCACCATCACCCCTCCTTTACCTCTTCACAAAAACGCTACTCTCATCACCGCTATGTTAAATGTTGGGTGCGTCACTATACTGCTAGCCTAACACAGCATGACAGCAAAAACACGTTATAAATGACAGCTGGACACCTTTAAGAAACTAACATAGGTCTAATTTTGTTAAATCTCTTTATTCGTCGTCTTGGCATGTCAGTAATAGAGACACGTGTTATATGTGAAGCTCTATAACTGTACAGGTCCTACAAGCTAGCAACCTGAGACTACCGAACATTGGGGTTTTACGAGAAAAAAAAAACTGACGAAATATTAATTAAACCATTAAAATCATCTCCAAGACACCATCATAATTTGGTCGAAGGAATTTAAATATTATATCAACATGTTAAAATATCACTTCCCACAGAATTCTAGTTATGGTGTATTTTCAGAATAAAGGTAAGCTTAAAATACCTTAGTTTGTTACGTACAATAATCGCTTTATATTATTTAATTAAGCAAAATAATTCATTGTTTTAACCCTTTTTTATATCTTCGTATATATTATTTCACTCTATTCCGTCAATTCTTATCGTTGTTGTTGTTGTTTTTTTGACATGATCAGTCAATTTCAGTATATCAAATAATGTTTGTACGATATATCAAACCCACTTGAGTATTTTCACAGTTTTAATTACGGTACACCTGGAGATTCGCTTCACCTCCCCTCCAACTTGCTTCACCAAATGATTGATTAAAAGACTACCTGGGGGAGCAAGGTTAGGCAGTATTAAGCTAGTTTAAACTAGGTTAACTTAGCTTAAATTAGGTTACACTGTCAGGTTAAGTTAGCTTAGATTAGGTTACACTATCAGGTTAAGTTAGGTTAGCTTAAATTAGGTTACACTGTCAAGTTAAGTTAGCTTAAACTACGTTACATTGTTAGGTTAAGGTAGCTTAGATTTGGTTACATTGTTCGGTTAAGATAGCTTGAATTTGGTTATGCTATCAGGTTAAGTTAGCTTAAATTGGGTTACATTATTAGTTCTAGGTTAGCTTAGATTAGGTTACACATTCAGGTTAGGTTAAATTAGGATGTAATAAGCTGGGGTACTAATCTTCATGTGGCCCGTGATTATTGTGCAGGTAAAAGGTATAAACTTGCAACGTACAGGTATTTCAAAGAGGTACTTTAATAATGAACAAATCAACCTTCCCGGGATGACTGCAGGCAACAACTATACTGTAGCCTTCCCCAGAACACCTACGATTGCAGCCTTAACCTAACACAAGAGCACTCGGCTGCATTCCTTTAATTCTTTAAGAGTAATTGGTCAGTCAATTATATCTCAGTTATCCACAACTCTCTTTACGTAATTCCTTTCCAGAGACTTTCAATTAAAAAGTTTGTTCCAGTATTATAATCAATGTTGTCAGTATTAACGTTTGCTATCACAAGCCTGGAACAATTTATTATTTATTTTTTATCCCATGCGTGAAAATCCTATCATCCTATAAATACCACAGGTGTAAAGATGTATACCTTTGATATACCTTTACACCATGATCAATTACATTTTAATGGTCTATATGCCACCAGTTCTGGATCACCTGTAGATTCACCGCCCCAGCTTCTTTTACCCGAGATTGACCACTCTACTGTTAACCTAACCTAAGCAAAACATAACACAACCTAACCTAATCAAATCAAACCAAGTCCAACCTTCACAAATCAAATCTAATGGTAACCAAGCCTGACCAAACTTAACACTAATCTAATTCACCTAGGTAACGTTAAGGTGGTGAGGATTAATCTGAAGGTAAACTAGAGGGTGGGGGGGCGTGAGTGCCTTTTACCTCACAACATCCTGGTAGTGTAAGTTTAAGTGAGAGTTGATACTTGAACCAATTATGGCAATTATCGTCCCAGCACCATCACAGTGATGGCTCTGGATCTCCATTGGCCAGTCATTAACGTTACATTATCAACTACCACTAATGACACAACCACTTAATTGATTGTTCCGGGTATAAGTGCTCTACTGTATATACAATTATTAAGAAGACAACGAGATCATATTTTGCCAAGACACAATGGAAGGCTTTTAAGAACTCTTAGTGTGGATGGGTGGAGAGGTATCTGTGAACGCATGGTGTGGAGACAGGTGACTGTGTGTCTGTGAACACATGGTGTGGAGACAGGTGAGTGTGTGTCTGTGAACACAAGGTGTGGAGACAGGTGAGGTTATGTCTGTGAACGCATGGTGTGGATACAGATGAGGGTATGTCTGTGAACACATGGTGTGGAGACAGGTGAGTCTGTGAACATATGGTGTGGATAGGTGAGGATGTGTCTGTGAACACATGATGTGGAGGGTGTGGAGACAGGTGACGGTGTGTCTGAACACATGATGTGGAGACATTTGAGGGTGTGTTTGTGAACACATGGTATGGAGACAGGTGAGGGTGTGTCTTTGAACTCCTGGTGTGGTAAGTGTGACAGGATGTGTCAGTGTACCTCCCCATGGTGTGACCTTTGAAAGATAAATGTGTGTGAGTTACAAGAATGGGTGTGTCTACACGTATAGGCTGTAGTAAGAAGCGAGGCAAAGGTGTCTGCGTATCTGTGTACATGAGGTGTAGTAAGGCAGTATGAGAGGTAACGCAGGTGTTTCGGTGTACCCAGTGTAAGAGAAGTAGGTGTACCTGAGAGCACATGGTTTCTGGTGAGTGCATTGAAAAGGCAACCCGCGTGTAGCCTCCCCCCACCCGCCTGACAGCGTGTCCTCAGCTTGCCAGAACAACCTTGACTTTTCTCAACGCTACGCTCAATTGCCACTTCCACCTACCACTACCTCCTCCTCCACCCCAACCACTACCATCATCTAACTCTACCACCACCATTATCACCACTATCATCACCACTTCATCCACCATCTCTCATCACATCACCACTTCATCCACCATCCCTCATCACCACCATCACCTCTAGCACCGCTACCATCATTATCATTATCATCATCATCACCACCAACACCACTACCAGCACACATCATCATCACCACTACCACCATCAACATATCCTCGATCATCACCAACCAGCACCCCTCACCACCAACATCACCCCTCCTCTACCTCTTCACAAAAACGCTACTCTCATCACCGCTGTGTTAAATGTTGGGTGCGTCACTATACTACTAGCCTAACACAGCATGACAGCAAAAACACGTTATAAATGACAGCTGGACACCTTTAAGAAACTAACATAGGTCTAATTTTGTTAAATCTCTTTATTCGTCGTCTTGGTGTTCAACATTGTAAGAGTCTACGTTGGGTAGTTGCGGCTGCATTAAACACTCTACACTAACAGGTCGTTGCAGCACTCTGGTTAAGTTGTTTACTTTTCAGACCCGTCACACAACTGTAACTCATGTCTGGTGTTAAGTTTATGTATTAAGGTCTTTTGCCTTTCATTCAATAAAACAAACAAACATGGAAAAAGAGAATATAAACAAGAGAGGCCATGATACATACCTTAGGTTGACGCGTTATCTTGTGAGAAGAAAAAAAACAGTTTCTTTCTCAACAATGTTCTGCACTCTACATCTCCCAGAGTAAAGACGTATTTTTTAACAACACGAGATTAGAAATACACATTATATTGTTTAAAGATGAGATTCTTGATTAATAACGTGCTGCTTTTATTATACAGTGAGCAAGTTACCATCAGCAAACTAGGAGGGTCCAGCGCGCCGGGAGCGTACACCCTTCCTCACAGTCAAGCGCACACTGAACAGAGTAAGCACGTTTTCTCCATCTCGAGCCCCGAGTCCCCGACCCGACCCGACCATACCACGTGAGTTGCCAACTAATGTTTTTGTAGGGGAACTCCATTTACCTCGTATGAAACACATTACAACGCATTACTTTACCGCGTTGTTTATAACGATTTTGGATACATACATTTTCAGCTGCTGTTTATAGTTTCATGAAGATTTTGGGCAACTGATGCAGACATTTTCCGTTTATGCTTCATACACCTTTAGTTAATAGTTTCAATTACCATTTCGGGTGATTGGAGTGGAAGAGCCACATGATATTTCTATTATACCACTTAAATGTTGTACTCGACGGCAGATAAAGCTGTGAGAGACAGTGCTTGCTGGACGGGATTTAGGCGGCCCAAGTCTAAGCTGGGTAGAGCGTATGAGACGAGGTGGTGGTCTCCATAGCAACTGACAGTCAGGTGACGGGGGACATCCACTACCTCCTAGGCAGACAAAAGTGAGATTATTAAACCCAGAACGAATCACCTATGCATGTATTAGTCGGAGGAAATGCACCCAGGCACCTTTTACCTTCCCTGATAACCTATCCGAGTCTCTGATATGAAAACATTCTCCAATAAGCTTCAGGTAATGGAGTTTCTTGTTGCGTCTGACTCCCTGGGTTCTCAGACACGAAATTTTTGGCAGTATCTTCCGTCCTCTTACGACTTACGATGAAGATTGAACGAGTTTTGGAAGCTTACGATCTCGTGTTGCTGTAAAAGTGGACCACCTGATGAAGATTAATCACCCCAACTTATTTCACTTGAAGATTAACCACCCTAACGTTTACTTAACTTAACTTAACCTAACCTAACCTAACCAAACTAACCTAACCTAATCTACCCCCCTCCCACCCTAACCTAACCCTCCCAAGTAACATTAGGGTGGTTAATATTCAGGTAAAATAAACAGGGATTCCTAACCTTCAGGTGATCGATAGAAACTGGGTCTACTGATTCTCAAAGACTCTAACGTTAAATCCCCTTCCCACCCCCACCTCCCCCCCACCTCCCCCCATACACACCCCCACCCTCCCCCCATACACACCCCCACCTCCCCCCCACCTCCCCCCATACACACCCCCACCCTCCCCCATACACACCCCCACCCTCCCCCATACACCCCGCCAGCGTGCTCAAACTAGAGATGTGGTGACGCATTTCAATAATTAAACAGCGATAAAAGATTGGCTGTCTAGATGGTGCCGAAATTGCATTGAGACTCGAGGGAAACTATATACATGTTCTCAACCTTTAGTAAGATAATATATGATGTGTGTTTCAGACGCCGACTCAGATGATGAGACAGACAGACAGACAGACAGACAGACAGATAGACAGAATGACACAGACTGACAGAACAAAAAGACAGGCAACAATATAACAAATAAATAGGCAAACAAACAGATATGAAAGACAAACACATAGACAGACAGACAGACAGACAGAGACAGTCAGACAGACAGAGACAGTAAGACAGACAAACACAGACTGACAGAACAAAAAGACAACAATATAACAAATAATTAGAGAAAAACAAACAGAAAAGAAAAACAGACAGACACAGAGACAGTCAGACAGACAGACAGACAGAGAAACAAAAAGACAGGCAAACAATAAAATAAAAAGACAGACAGACAGACAAACCAGGCTCTAGAAAAGCAAAACATATCAATTGGAGAAAGTACTTAACCTCGTGCTGAAATATACTGTACAGGTCGACCAAGGTGATGACAACACCCACGAACTTTTTGCTTCCATGTTTCTCCATCTCAACCTCTTATTATCTTTTGCTCTACTTCTCTTTCTCTTATTCTTTGTCTATCTATTCCACTATATTTTCTACGTGTTTATTGGTGATGTATGTATGTATGTATGTATGTATGTATAGTATTTCACTTTCTCTTCATTTCTATATCTGATATCTCACTTTGTCATTCATATTTTTTCCTTGATCATTCTTTCTCTTTCCTTCACCCACAAACACGTTTATCTTCTCTCTCTTTCTTATTTTCTCTCTTTTCCTTACTTGTCTCTCTCGTCTTCTTCTTTTTCTCGTCTCTTTAATTCTCTCTCTCTCTCTCTCTCTCTCTCTCTCTCTCTCTCTCTCTCTCTCTCTCTCTCCCCTTCCTCTGTCTCTCATCTCTCACTGTCTCTCTCCCTCCAGCAATCGCCAGGGGAAACTATAAAAGAGTAGCCCTAGTTTATCTCTCTGTTAACGCAGTATGAAAGAGGGAAGGGGGGAGGGGGGAGGGGGGAGGGGGTACTAAGGAGAAGGAGAGAAGAATGGTGTGAGGGAGGGGTATAGGGAGTAGTAGGGGGGAAGGAGGGAGGAGGGAGGAAATAATAGAAGGAAGCAGGGATGAATGGGGTAAGGTTAGGTTAGGTTAGAGAGAGAGAGAGAGAGAGAGAGAGAGAGAGAGAGAGAGAGATTGGGATGTTGGGACGGAGGGGGAGGGAGACAGATAGGAAGGAAGATGGAATGGAAGGAGGGGATAAAAGCAGGGAAAATGAGGCATGGAAGAAGGGTAAAATATAGAGAATGGAGTAGAGAGAAAAGGAGGGAAGGAGACAAGTAGAGAGGGAAGGGGAGAGTGGAATAAGAAGAATGGAGGGGGAGGTACATAGCAGAAGGGAAAGGAGAGATAGAAAGGTAGAGGAAAGAAGGGGAATGAAAGAGGGAGGGAAGGAAGGGGTAAGGGGAAGTGCACACACACGCACACACACACACACACACACACACACACACACACACACACACACCATCAGCACCACGAATCTTATTAGGTAATTTTCACCCATGTCAGAATCCTTCACCTGTGTAAAATAAGCTCGTCTCATGAAAGTTATGAGGATTTTTACATATAAATCCCAGGATTATGTGGAGAGGAAAAAATCCCCTCCTCCGGCAAAAATATAATAATGCAGTAATAATAACATAATAATGAAAATAATGATAATAATAATAATAATAATAATAATAATAATAAAAGTAATAAATCAAACCTATTATGAGAAAAAAAATAACCCGAATAAAAATATCAAAATATAATCTATCAGGGGGTGTGGTGGTGGTGGTGGTGGTGGAGGCGTCAGTCACCACACCCTCCCGAGTGTTGGGTAAACCTGTCGTGTTTTATGTGGTAAACTTTAATCACATTCCAGATACCCGTCACGCAACACTCTCCTCCCTTACCCCACACCCTTCTTACCTACTACACTCTTCCCTAACTACCACACCCTCCCCTACCACACCCTTTCCTGTCTACTAAACCCTCCCTACCTACCACACCCTCCTTACCTACCACACCTCCCCGTACCTGCCACACCCTCCCTTACATACCCCACACCGCCCCTACCTACCCCACACCCTCCCCTATCTACCACACACCCACCCTACCTACCCCACACCCACCCGACCTACCACACACCCACCCTACCTACCCCACACCCACCCTATCTACCCCACACCCACCCTACCTACCCCACACCCACCCTACCTACCCCACACCCACCCTACCTACCCCACACCCACCCTACCTGCCCCACACCCACCCTACCTACCCCACACCCACCCTACCTACCCCACACCCACCCTACCTACCACACACCCACCCTACCTACCCCACACCCACCCTACCTACCCCACACCCACCCTACCTACCCCACACCCACCCTACCTACCCCACACCCACCCTACCTACCACACACCCACCCTACCTACCACACACCCACCCTACCTACCCCACACCCACCCTACCTACCCCACACCCTCATCCTAACCTAACCTAACTAAACTGAACTTAACCTAACATAATAAAAACTATCCTAAACGCATCTAATCTGACTCAACTTGACCTAACGTTAGAGTCCTCAATCATCGGGTAAAATAAATTGACGGTGTCTAATCTTCAGGTGATCTCACGTAATTTACATGCTAAGTTTTAACATGTATTGACTTCAAGGCAGCTTATCAGTATATAACAAACCTTCACACCAAATGTATGGACCGCTGCATAATATACAGTATAAATTACTGGGAGTTTGCTTTTCACGTAAAGTTTTGACTAACACAGTAAGTTAACTTCATCCTTGACCACAAATGTTTATAAATTATACATTATTTTGTGTAAAATTTCGAATGTATTGACAATCGAAATACAATTTAAATTAAAGAGTCCCTGTTCTCTCATGACAGTTTACCTATATAACTTGAATTTATATTTTGTGTGTGTGTGTGTGTGTGTGTGTGTGTGTTATAATAATAATAATAATAATTAACGGTTTATTAAGAGAGCAACGCAGCAGGAAGGCTGAAAATAAACAGTTCCATAATTGGTGAATGGGTCTCTTGATTGACAAGTTATACCTGTATACAAGTAACATAAGTGATACAAATATGATATATAATAACAAGGTGGGAGACGGTAATACTACAGAGTACTTCAACATAGTAACAGTGCATCAAGGTAAGATTGGCTGGGAGTGAACACACTGGTTGACTACGAATTGTTGATAATTTTTTACAATGGTTAGGACGGGGCTTTTCTTATAGCCGTCAGTACGTGCTCGTATGGGCCGTATGCGGTTGTGGTGTCGAACAGCAATTCGCAGACGAGGGATCTCGGGTTGCAGTAGGAGCCGGTGTCGAGGATGGTGCCGAGGCTTCTCGCCAAATTTGCAGATGAGGTCGTGGTGATGATCAGAGAGAGCCGAGAGGGTCAGTGTCTTAAGCACTTCTTGATATGTGGAGTAGGAGGGGGAGAGAATAATCTTGCATGCCCTCTTCTGCATTTTTTCTCAGTGTTTTCGTTGTGTGGCATTTAGGGAGAAGACCAGGCAGGGGAAGCATAGGTGAGCTTGGGAAGTATGAATATTGAGTAAGCGCTGAGGAGCTCGGGCGCGGGAACTCCGAGGGACTTGAGTCAGCGGAGGAGGTGGAGACGAAAATTGGAGGATTTGACAATTGCACTGACGTGTGTTTTCCGATTTTGTTTATCTATAGAGACGCCGATGAGTCCATAACATGGAGTGTATTGGGCCCAAAATAATGAAGAGGGTGGGAAAAGATCAGAGGAGAGGTTGATGTGCATAACCATGGTCTTGGTATGGTTGATGGTGACGTGGTTGTTGGTAATCCAATTTTGGGGATTGTTCAATATATTCTGGAGGGCGGTGTAGTCAGGAGACGAGTTGTTCACACTGATCCCAATGGTGGAGTCATCGATATATTTCCAGCGAGCAGAGGTGTCTCTTAGAGCATCATTGATAAGCATGAGGAAGCAGAGCCTTGGGGGACGCGACAGGTAAGTGACGAAAAAGTGGAGACATCCCCTCGGAAGCGTACGGCATGGCGTCGGTGACTTTGGAATCTGTAAGCCATGGTATAAGACTTCTCTGAAACCCGAGGTATATAACTTTGTTGATTAAATTGTGGTCGACTTGGTCAAATGCCTCGGTGAAGTCAATGAAGGCGACAGCTACAGACGTCTTTCGTTTTTTCCAGATGACGGTAAAATTATGCAGTCGAGAAAGCTGACAAGACAGTGAGTAGTGGAGGAAGTTTTCATATTGTCAAATTACTGAGGATCTATGGCGCCTGCAAAGCCTGTCAAACACGAAACTTTCACAGATTAAGCTGGGTATTGGGGGTGATGGCAATGGGTTATAGCTCACTTAAAGATTGTAGGTTGGTTGACTTGGGCACTGGTGACATATATTAGATCTTCCAGTCAGTTGGGCATCTTGCTTGGCTGGGGGAGAACTCTTTGTAGAGTTTCATTGGTAAGTCAATGGGGTGGTGGAGCGCTTTAACTTCAGTTTGTCCAGAAGTTAAAGCGCTGTGTGTGTGTGTGTGTGTGTGTGTGTGTGTGTGTTTTAAAGATTTCCACGGCCACCTGTAATAGCTCACTGGAATATACACAAAGACTCGGTTACTATGGCAGCAACAAGATTAACTAACATCGAAGTACCGGAGATGTGAGAACGTGTCTAAATGGTTCACAAAATAGGAATAACATTTTGATTTCGTTGTTATGAAAGTGGGTCTCATAGGCATTGGCCACCCATTAGGGATAGTGTAGATACATCATACTCTTTCCGGTTTATGTTCACTTTGTCTACCACCATTTTGTCTACTCTGAAAATACCACATATTTCCAGAATGTCTACTGGCAGTTAATGCTTACCTAACCTATAATCAAACCAAACCTAACCTCACCAAACGTAAACAAACCAAGCCTAACCTAACCTAACCTAACCTAACCTAACCTAACGGGAAGTAGACGGATAGGGATGTTACTCTCTTTACCACACCTTCGGTACACAAGGAGACAGCGTGACCGGCACAACACATGACTGTCTTTATTCCCCAAATGTAAAGTTAGGAACATATTTGCAGCCGCATGGAGTAGAAGTGCCCCGGAATAGAACCAGTGACGCTTAGACATTTAAAACTATTGAAATTAGTAAACGTGATGTAATACGTCCTTTCTTATCTTAACATTACCAAATTATAACCAAATTAGGTTAGGTTAGATTAGGTTAGGCCAGATGAGACTAATAGTTCATTAATAGTTTGGATAGTTTGTAATTTAACTCGTTATAATTTTAATAATACTTAATGTCCCGTAATTATACCTAATATAATTATCCCCAGTAGTATGTAATTATACTTTCACCACTTGTAATGTAATTCTCCTATCATTAATAGCAATACTTCACTTAGCATCTATATATATCAGTAATTGCTATATCATATGATAGGAATATGTCAAGTACGATATATGAAAGTGAGAGTGAAAGTTTATATAATCATGTATGTCTAAATATTGTATAGTTTGATAAGGACGTTGTATGAACTACAATGTATGGGAATAAAACACTTTGTCTTAATAACTGGGAAGCATAAATTGGCACTGTTAATTAAAGTGTAAATAGTGAAAATACAGTGGATAATTCTCGTTGCTTTTAATTTTGTAATTAATGTATATACTAAAATACTGAGTCGCTTTGTCGAATTTTTATTTGTAAAATGAAAGCGTTTAGTATATTGTACCTGGAGCCAAAAGGTGTGTGTGTGTGTGAAATATTATTGGTAAGTTTTACAGGTTGGGAGAGAGAGAGAGAGAGAGAGAGAGAGAGAGAGAGAGAGAGAGAGAGAGAGAGAGAGAGAGAGAGACTATTGGCCAATGTTACATGATGAGAGCTAGAGAGAAAAAATGAGAGAAAATCAGAGAAAAGGAAAAGGGTGAGATATATCGACATATGTAGTATAGACAAAGTGAGTTTTCGATATTCAGTAAATGATTAGTGATTTCTCCTTAATGAGGTGAGATATGTAAACAAATTGATGTTATTACTACGCTTCAACAACTAATTAAGTGCCTAACCAGGTTAGTTATTTTACACTAGTTTAATACACAGGACTGATGTCTCCTAAATTAAGCCGATGACTTTGCTGCCAGGGTTACTTAACTCCGAGTAGACGTTTACGACCAACAGATGTTAAAATTATTACTGCAGTAAGTCACGTTTTTCTTACTACTTTGTGAAATAAAAATTGGAGACAAAACTATCTAATTCCATTGATAATTCCATGTAAAAAAATACATATATTTGTATTAATGTTTTACCCAAATATTTTTAACATAGTCCATAACAATTACTGGGATGAATTCTACCGTAATATTTTAATATCAATGATTTGCCTCCAATGAATGGGTTTGTTTACAAGACTGAAGTTTCTGATTGGGTATCTAATATCAGACGAAGATTTATTAGAGGGTTTCCGTATATCTTGAACTCAGATTTTGATTGCTGTTTTTGTAAGCATTAAATCATCACCATTGAATGGGCTCACAACCAGCGGGGTGAAACCAATAAATACTGCCCCTTTGAATTTCCCTTAAGATGTTAAATTATATAAACAAGTCTTCCTCCACGACTCTGGTGCATTGAGGACGACAGCGAGAGAAGGGAGTATTGAAACGCTAGCTGAATTCCTCGGAAAATGTCGTGCATAATACTGAAGAGAAGAGCTGGGGGAAACAATACTGGGATAGAGTTGGTTGTTATAATGAATCAAGGCGCTTCAACAACTATAATACGGTGTTGAAGGAAGATATTCTGCAGTTATTAACCTCTTTGCGTACAGGTTCCCCTCTGAGCTGAATAAAATCATCTGGCGTTACGTAAATTATATCTCAACAGTGGCGTCCCTTTAGTGCAGGGTTATATACTAAATACTAAATAACGAAATACACTCGTCATCAACGCTTAAAAATGATACATCTCTCTGGTTTTATAATACAGTCCAGTCGACAACTTCACTCGGACTTACTGAAGCGTTCTGTTGACAAGTTTTACAAGAGAGAGAGAGAGAAACTCCGCAGTACTTGTTGATATATTCTCTCGACAATATCAGAAACTCAGAGGTGGTGAAGTTGGTTTACTGTAATTCAGAACATGTTTTTGTTCTTCAGGGTTTAAACACGTCGATGCCTTGACACAGATTTATCGAAGCGAACTGTGATGGTCAGGAGACTACTCTATGTGATATAGTGTGGGTAGTGTGATGGTCAGGAGACTACTCTATGTGATATAGTATGAGTAGTGTGATGGTCAGGAGACTACTCTATGTGATATAGTGTGAGTAGTGTGATGGTCAGGAGACTACTCTATTTGACAGAGTACCGCATCAGAGGCTTCTGAGAAAAATTAAGGCTCATGGTATCGAGGGGAAAGTTTTAAATTGGATAAAATCATGGCTCACCAATAGAACGCAGAGGGTCAGCGTAGATGGTGTTAAATCTGAGTGGGGCCGTGTAACCAGTGGGGTTCCCCAGGGGTCAGTACTAGGCCCACTCTTGTTCATAATCTACATAAACGATCTAGATACTGGGATCAGCAGTGACATAAGCAAGTTTGCGGATGACACCAAAATAGGGCGGCAGATTAATTCAGGGCAGGATGCAAATGCATTACAAGAGGATCTAAATAAACTGCAGGGGTGGTCTGAAAAATGGCAAATGAAATTCAACACCAGCAAGTGCAGCGTACTTAATATTGGAAGAACAAATACTTATAATGTATACAGCCTTAACAACATCAACCTAGAGAAGTCGACTTGTGAAAGAGACCTAGGGGTACTTGTAAGCCCGGACCTACGGCCGAGAAAACAGTGCGTTAATGTTCGATATAAGGCAAACAGAGTATTGGGTTTTATATCTAGAAGTGTAAGTAACAAGAGTGCAGAGGTCTTATTGCAACTATATCTTGCGCTAGGCAGGCCACACCTCGATTATGCGGTTCAGTTCTGGTGCCCCTATTATAGAATGGATATAAATTCACTTGAGTCGGTGCAGCGAAGAATGACAAAAATGATTCCGGGACTTAGAAACCTTCCATATCAGGATAGGCTAAAGAAACTTAACTTGCATTCCCTAGAAAGACGAAGAGTGCGGGGAGATATGATAGAAGTATTTAAGTGGGTGAAAGGAATCAATAAAGAGGATATAGATAAAGTTCTTATAATATCCGAGCAAGATAGGACTCGGAGCAACGGATTCAAGTTGGATAAGTTTAGGTGTAGGAGGGAGATAGGAAGAAACTGGTTCACAAATAGGGTGGTGGACGAGTGGAACAAGCTTAGCAACTTTGTAGTAAGTGCGGGAACTCTGGAAAGTTTCAAAAGGAGGCTAGATAGATTCATGGATGATAAAGAGTGGTAGTAACTCTCGACAGGAGCTGCCATGCACAGGCCAACCGACCTATTGCAGACTCCTTATTTTCTTATGTTCTTATGGTCAGGAGACTACTCTATGTGATATAGTGTGAGTAGTGTGATGGTCAGGAGACTACTCTATGTGATATAATGTGAGTAGTGTGATGGTCAGGAGACTACTCTATGTGATATAGTGTGAGTAGTGTGATGGTCAGGAGACTACTCTATGTGATATAGTGTGAGTAGTGTGATGGTCAGGAGACTACTCTATGTGATATAGTGTGAGTAGTGTGATGGTCAGGAGACTACTCTATGTGATATAGTGTGAGTAGTGTGATGGTCAGGAGACTACTCTATGTGATATAGTGTGAGTAGTGTGATGGTCAGGAGACTACTCTATGTGATATAGTGTGAGTAGTGTGATGGTCAGGAGACTACTCTATGTGATATAGTGTGAGTAGTGTGATGGTCAGGAGACTACTCTAAGTGATATAGTGTGAGTAGTGTGATGGTCAGGAGACTACTCTATGTGATATAATGTGAGTAGTGTGATGGTCAGGAGACTACTCTATGTGATATAATGTGAGTAGTGTGATGGTCAGGAGACTACTCTATGTGATATAGTGTGAGTAGTGTGATGGTCAGGAGACTACTTTATGTGATATAGTGTGAGTAGTGTGATGGTCAGGAGACTACTCTATGTGAGATAGTGTGAGTAGTGTGATGGTCAGGAGACTACTCTATGTGATATAGTGTGAGTAGTGTGATGGTCAGGAGACTACTCTAAGTGATATAGTGTGAGTAGTGTGATGGTCAGGAGACTACTTTATGTGATATAGTGTGAGTAGTGTGATGGTCAGGAGACTACTCTATGTGAGATAGTGTGAGTAGTGTGATGGTCAGGAGACTACTCTATGTGATATAGTGTGAGTAGTGTGATGGCCAGGAGACTATATGTGATATAACGTGAGTAGTGTGATGGTCAGGAGACTACTCTATGTGATATAGTGTGAGTAGTGTGATGGTCAGGAGACTACTCTATGTGAGATAGTGTGAGTAGTGTGATGGTCAGGAGACTACTCTATGTGATATAGTGTGAGTAGTGTGATGGCCAGGAGACTATATGTGATATAACGTGAGTAGTGTGATGGTCAGGAGACTACGCTATGTGATAGTGTGAGTAGTGTGACGGTCAGGAGACTACTCTATGTGATATAGTGTGAGTAGTGTGATGGTCAGGAGACTACTCTATGTGATATAGTGTAAGTTGTGTGACGGTCAGGAGACTACTCTAAGTGATATAGTGTGAGTAGTGTGATGGTCAGGAGACTACTCTATGTGATATAGTGTGAGTAGTGTGATGGTCAGGAGACTACTCTATGTGAGATAGTGTGAGTAGTGTGATGGTCAGGAGACTACTCTATGTGATATAGTGTGAGTAGTGTGATGGCCAGGAGACTATATGTGATATAACGTGAGTAGTGTGATGGTCAGGAGACTACTCTATGTGATATAGTGTGAGTAGTGTGATGGTCAGGAGACTACTCTATGTGAGATAGTGTGAGTAGTGTGATGGTCAGGAGACTACTCTATGTGATATAGTGTGAGTAGTGTGATGGTCAGGAGACTACTCTATGTGATATAGTGTGAGTAGTGTGATGGCCAGGAGACTACTCTATGTGATATAGTGTGAGTAGTGTGACGGTCAGGAGACTACTCTGTGTGATATAGTGTGAGTAGTGTGATGGTCAGGAGACTACTCTATGTGATATAGTGTGAGTAGTGTGACGGTCAGGAGACTACTCTATGTGATATAGAGTGAGTAGTGTGATGGCCAGGAGACCATACGCTATGTGACAGGCTGTGCAAAATAGCCCGGATTATAGGTTGGCAAGTAATTTTTCATGTCCATGTGTCCGGCACTTGCTCGGTGGACATACTAATATTTTGAGAGGAAAATACCTGGACGGAAAATTGTCAGGTGTTATGTGACCCCCACCTCACCGTACATGTTTAACGAGGCAGGTGCAGGTAATAATTTATCCAGACATTCAGCCATCAAAATCAGCCTCTAATCAGTCGGTGCCAAGTTGCCAACATTTCAAAGGCACCACCAAACTGAGAAGCTGTAGATGCAAGGTGACATGAGTTATGACCTCACATGCCAAGTGTTGCCGCCACTGATACTAGGGTAGATGGTCACAGCTTGCAGGTGAGGTGAGGTGACAAGAGCTATGACCTCACATAAGAGGGAGTTACCTTCACTGACACCATTTAGAGGGACACAAGTGATCTGTGAGTTGATACACACAACACATTTGTTTGTTTAACTTTTGCTACTTACACAGTCAGGACAACCAAATTTCCTAAATTTCCCCCAAAAAATAAAATGTCGGCAAATAATATAAAAAAAAAATCCGTGAAAGTAAGTTTCAAAAGTCACTTGCCTGGGACAAGTAAATGTTCCACATAATCTGGACATCTGGACAAATAGGGTGGTGGACGAGTGGAACAAGCTTAGCAACTTTGTAGTAAGTGCGGGAACTCTGGAAAGTTTCAAAAGGAGGCTAGATAGATTCATGGATGATAGAGAGTGGTAGTAACTCTCGACAGGAGCTGCCATGCACAGGCCAACCGGCCTATTGGAGACTCCTTATTTTCTTATGTTCTTATATTGTAAGCAATGTGATGGGAGGACTGTTGATGTCTCGTAAAGTAAGGTGAAATATCTCTTTCTCTCCTTCTTTTTCTCTTAATACAGGCCTCATAAACACAACTGCATTTCATATTTACTCAAGTTTAAGGAATGAGAGCCTGACTGATGCCGATGTCCTTGAAAACTCAAAAACAATATACAAATTTTTTTAAATAACAGACAAAACACGCACGACTTGTAACAACACCGAGAAACATGTCTGAGCAACTCGCAGCCCACGGGAGTATATTGATGGTTAATTCTTGTTTACTAAGGTCATTGATGATGAGGGAGTGTATCAATGAGGTATTTATGTTTATTATATGACGACTGGTATCGAACCCCACAACATTCATATCTCACTTAACTGTATCGACCTACACAATATTCTGATCTCTCTTAACTCTAAATTGTTGATGACCAGTTGTATTTACTAAACTAACCTACACGCTTAACGACCTTAGTTACTGAAGAGAAGTAATACATTATAACATCATCAAGTACAGGATTAGGGAGCGAAATCTGGTCCAAAGTGGCCGCCATTATTTACCTCAAAAAGACAAACAATTCAGGATGAACTTGGAGGCAGGTAGTAATTTTTTCCCCACTCTTGTTTTCTTCCTGTATTTGCAAAGTCCTGAAATTGACAACAGAGCCACAGGGGCGAGTAATGAAACTACTCCACACATAACAGATGGATCCGGAGTCTCGCGAGGTCGTAAATTGTTGATTTTTTTTCCTCCTAATAGAAAAATAAAAGAATGCATCCAACAACGACAATGGAGACTAAGACCCACAAAAGCATCAGCCAAGATAAACGGGACCTGTACAAGAAAGTGTTGTCTAATGGTAGACCCTGCTGCCATATGGCATCACCCAATATATTGTGACAAGTCGCAGGTTGCTAATGTGACTTTCTGCCTCATTTACACACAGTTGCAGGTCCCAATGTTTCTCTTTCTTTGGCACCACAACATACACAATACGGTAAATCCTTTCTCACTCTTGATTTGAAGAAAAAAAAAAATTTCTGTATTCAATTTTGGTTCAAATTCCCACCTCCCCCCCCCCCCCCTCCCCACCCCAGGACCCAATGTGGGTAGGTGACCCGTGCCTAGGTGGGCTAATCTCTGTAAAAAAAAAAAGGGGGAACTTCTGGGACAGAACTTAACAAAAGAACACACAGAAAAACCACCACCACCAACTGACCCACAATGAACCCCCCCCCCCCTCCCCACACACACAGCTGTGAGGTTAAGGTGTGACGTTAAGCTGTAAGGTTAAGCTGTATGTATATATATATATAAATATATATATATGTATGTATATATATATAATATATAATATATATATATATATATATATATATATATATATATATATATATATATATATATATATATATATATATATATATATATTGTGTTGTCAATGTGTACAAGTCATAGGACTTTTTTCCTGTGACTATTTCCGTTCACCGTGTTAGGCTGGTGACCCTGGCAAGTGAGGACTGGTAATATCTGAAGGGGTGGCGCAAGGTCTATAGAAGATGACAAAGGAAGGCTATAGGTAGGAGATTATTATAAGGTATTGGCCAGTAGGGTTAAGACCGAGATAAGAAAAGCAAAGAGGAATAATGAACTGAAGGTAGCAAGGGAGGCGAAGGCAAACCCCAAGGGATTCTATCAAATGTATCAAACTAAAACACGGGAAAAGATTGGACCAATACAGTCGGATACCGGCGAGCTAACTAATAATGACAGAGAAATGAGCAATAATCTGAATAAATATTTTTAAACAGTTTTCACCACCGAAAATTTATACATGATACCCGAGGCACCGACTCCATACAGAGATAGTGAAGAAAATAAATTAAGCGAGATAGTAGTGACTAGTAACGATGTTAGTAAGCAAACAGACAAACTAAAGCCTAATAAGTCACCAGGTCCCGATGAGATATTTGCCAGAGTATTAAAGGAATGTAAGGAAGAGCTTAGTATGCCCTTAGCAAAGTTGTTTAACATGTCCTTAAAAACGGGTGCAGTGCCAGAATCCTGGAGGATAGCAAATGTAATACCTATTTTCAAGAAGGGAGATAGATCACTATCCTCTAACTACCGTCCAATTAGTCTAACATCAATTGTAGGCAAATCACTGGAAACAATCATTTCAAACTCTATTCGAAATCACCTGGAAAAGCACAAGTTGATCAATGATTCCCAACATGGCTTCACAAGCGGGCGTTCATGTCTAATTAATCTATTAACATTCTTTTCATCTGTTTTCGAATCAGTGGACAAGGGGCACAATTATGATGTAGTATATCTCGACTTTAGCAAAGCCTTCCACAGTCCCCCACGAAAGACTAATAAGAAAAATAGAGGCTCATGGCATTAAAGGAGATATTCTAAAATGAATTAGAGCGTGGTTACAGGACAGGAAACAGCAAGTAAGCATTAAAGGCACTAAATCAGATTGGAGCAACGTCACTAGTGGCGTTCCCCAAGGCTTAGTAATTGGACCATTATTATTTATTATATACATAAACGACATAGATATCGGCGTATACAGCAACTTAAGTAAATTTGCTGGTGACACTAAAATAGGGCGTGTCATTAAATCTGACGAGGACTCCGCAAAATTACAGGAAGATCTAAAAAAAAATTTCGAATGGTCTGAAAAATGGCAGATGAAATTCAATGTGGACAAATGTAAAGTACTCAGTATAGGAGATGTAAACAGGGAACCAGATACCAGATGAACAACAATGTTATTGAGAAATCCGACTGCGAGAAGGATTTAGGAGTTATGATAAGTAGGAATGTTAAGCCAAGTAAACAATGTGTACTGTATTTGCTCGAAACAAGGCTAATAAAGTACTTGGGTTCATACAAAGGAGTGTTAGTTACAAGAGTAGCGAGGTCTTCCTAAAACTATATCTTGCGCTTGTGAGACCTCACATGGATTACGCAGTTCAATTCTGGTCACCGTATTACAGAATGGATATATATTCCCTGGAAAGAATTCAGAGGAGAATGACAAGACTAATCCCGGGCATATGGAACCTTGAGTACGGAGACAGGTTAAAGCATCTTAATTTGCACTCCCTCGAGAGATGTAGAGTGAGGGGCGATATGATAGAGGTGTATAAATGGAAGTCAGGGCCGAACAAAGGGGACGTTACAAAGATACTCAAACTAGCCATCCAGGAGCGAACTCGTAACAATGGTTTTAAATTAGACAAATTTAGATTTAGGCGCGAAATAGGTAAACATTGGTTTGGAAATAGAGTAGTGGATGAGTGGAACAAGTTACCAAATATCATCATTAACTCGAATACGCTGGATAGCTTCAAACATGGGGTGGATAGGCCCGCTGCAGTTTCTTATGTTCTTATCCCATACCTGACCCAAAATGGGACCCAGCTCGCACATGACGTCAGTAGACAGTGAGGTCAGGAGACCAGTCCCCTCAGTTGACTGCAGCCAACAGTGGATTAACCTCTTCAAGAGAAAAGACAACATTAATACTACTAATGCTCGGTGGGCATAGAATAGCTCCCAGAGGCTGACAGAATCTGCAGTCCATTATAAAAGTAGTTTGATAACTATTGACTTTGGTTTTTATATATTTTCATAAGTTTACCATAAATTTAACACCCGTGAATAATGTCAAAAGCAAATAAATCTCTCTTCTATAGACCTTGGGTGGCCCTAGTGCCAACCATCTTCGTACACGAGGAGCAACATATTATTGTTAAGTGCATAAGTATATATTGCAGTTAGTATATAATACAAAAGACAAAGAAGACCGAAAATATATATATTTAGTTTCAGGGTTTATTAGTTATTTATTACTTGCTCTTATTACTGGCATTTGTTTTGCTCTCATCTGTATAGTTTAAGTCTTTGATATTGTTTTGAGTAACTTTAGATTTGTTTGTTTTTCTCCCAACTTTCGTTCACATTTACATTTTTGTAGAATATATCATAATATCATATCACCCATGATTATTATCCTGTGATCATCCTGGGTGATAATTAATAACACTTAGGCAATATTCGTTAAGGTTAGGTTAGGTTAGGTTATCTAATAAACAATTCATTAATACCTAATATGATGATCGCCGATGGCCAGTTAGAGGCTTAAAATAATACATAGAATTTATCGATATTAGGCAATTATCCCTATTTAGTTTAATGGCCAGGATTATATAGTCTACAATTAAGCTTTTACAAATCATTAGTCGTTTTAGTCAAATAGCGATAACTTTTTGGTTTTATTATTACAACTTAATTAAGATTAATTCGTATATGGTAAAATTTAGTCTGTTTCAGTTAAAATGTCGCTTACTGCCATACGATGGTGAAATCATACTTAAGTAGGTTAGGTTAGGTCAGGTTAGGTCAGGTTACATATTGTATGAAGGTATTCATTTATATGTATACTTATGATCTACAGGATCTTTTATGGCTAGTAAAAAGTTTCCCCAAAAGAGAAACACATGAAAGTTATCAGTAAAGGGTAATTATCCCTATTTAGTGTAACATATTAGGTGGAATTCCGCTTTTTATGGTTTGTTTTCGTATTATTTAAGTCATTTATTTGTTGAAATTTAGCTTAGAATAAGTAGATATTATTTAAAAACTCACAAGTGACTTTATAACATATAATTAAGTCGAGATGATAATACAAATACGACCGTGTTGGCTAAGCTCCGAAAAGAGTTGTCCGGGGGTCTAGCTAACCCTCGGTCGGAGATTGACGAGCACAAAAAAAAAAAAAACACTTTTGTGTTTACTCAATGTGATTCCTGGGCAGTGTGAAACTATGAGCAAGTTCTTTTTTATTTTCATTTCTTTTACGCTATTTGCCTGTTTACCCAGCAGTAATTGAGAACCTGTATGTATATTTGTGGATCGTGTTCTGGGATAGTTAGGAACCTTGAGTACAAGATAGGTTAAAGGATCTTAATATGCACTCCCTCGAGAAGCGTAGAGTGAGGGGCGATATGATGGAGGTGTATAAATAGAAGTCAGGGCTAAACAAAGGTGATATAACAAAGGTACTCAAACTATCTAACCAGGAGCGAACTCGTAGCAATGGTCTTGAATTATGAAAATGTAGATTTAGGTGCGAGATAGGTAAACATTGGTTTGGAAATAGAGTAGTGGATGAGTGGAACAAGTTACGAAACATCATCATTAACTCGAATACGCTTGATATCTTCAAACATAGATTGAATGGATATATGAGCAATAGAGGTTGGGTGTAATCGGGACAGCCCAGTATGGGTCAATAGGCCCACTGCAGTTTCCTCCATTCTTATTTTCTTATGTTCTTATGCAGTTGGGGAGTTGTACGGTCTTCTCGAACTATTCCTTGAAACTGGATCATGCAGCTTATTAACTTATGGTGTGGTTATTGTGTTGGCGACAGCTTCTACACCTGAAACAAATTCACTCCTAGGTGACCCTAGGACCGGCCATCATCTATCTCGAGGGGTAACCATTATTATATATAAATTATTAACAAAATGGACACAACGGGAAGGAAAGGAATCTCCTGTAGGCAATTGTATATATAGTTACACTATAATTACCCCATCTTAAGCTGCACTTATTTAAATACACAGCTATAACTGAAATGCATCGTTTTTCTTCTAACCGTTCCCTCTGTGCACCACCCACTGCAGCACTGATTGGTGTCTTTAGCTAAAGTTATAGGCAAGATCAGACAATCTATTAGTATTACTTACTATGTGAGATACTGAAATTTCAGCCTATTGTATGTAGAACCATAAAATGTTCTGTTTATAAGGGGTAAAAAGTAGACGATGGAGCGCAGGAGTCTACCCGCTGACGTCAGCAAAGCTCCACCCACCTGGGCGCAGGTTGACCTCCTCTTCTAGACCTTGGGGTGGCGCAAAGTATCACGGACCCTCTCACCCATCTCTTGCTCTCATCCTCTCATCCCTCCTTCACCCCTCTCACCCGTCCTTCACCCTCTAAAACCGATCCCTCACCCCTCCGCAAACCCAACATTTTCCACCTTTTTTTCCAACAAAATAAGGTAGTGTGGTAATTTCCTCAATTCCAATATTGGAACGTTGTGTGTGTGTGTGTGTGTGTGAGCAACTACGTTGGACTGATCACGTTACCCGCATGGACGACAGTAGACTGCCAAAGCAGCTACTTTACAATCACTTAACGAATAATAAACGTAATGCTGGCGGACAACTGAGAAAAGGGAGACAGAGCATCAGCGTCAAATTACCGGCCGATCAGTTTGACGTCAGTAGTGGGGAAATTTCTTGAATCAATTATAGCAGATAGCATCCGATCGCATCTAGAGAAAAGCAAATTAATCTACGACTCTCAACATGGGTTTACAAAGGGAAAATCTTGTCTAACAAATCTGCTAACGCTTTTTAGGAAAGTCTTCGAGCTAGTAGATAATGACGAAAATTACGATGTTATTTACTTAGAATTTAACAAAGCATTTGACAGAGTACCGCATCAGAGGCTTCTGAGAAAAATTAAGGCTCATGGTATCGAGGGGAAAGTTTTAAATTGAATAAAATCATGGCTCACCAATAGAACGCAGAGGGTCAGCGTAGATGGTGTTAAATCTGAGTGGGGCCGTGTAACCAGTGGGGTTCCCCAGGGGTCAGTACTAGGCCCACTCTTGTTCATAATCTACATAAACGATTTAGATACTGGGATCAGCAGTGACATAAGCAAGTTTGCGGATGACACCAAAATAGGGCGGCAAGTCAATTCAGGGCAGGATGCAAATGCATTACAGGAGGATCTAAATAAACTGCAGGGGTGGTCTGAAAAATGGCAAATGAAATTCAACACCAGCAAGTGCAGCGTACTTAATATTGGAAGAACAAATACTTATAATGTATACAGCCTTAACAACATCAACCTAGAGAAGTCGACTTGTGAAAGAGACATAGGGGTACTTGTAAGCCCGGACCTACGGCCTAGAAAACAGTGCGTTAATGTTCGAAATAAGGCAAACAGAGTATTGGGTTTTATATCTAGAAGTGTAAGTAACAAGAGTGCAGAGGTCTTATTGCAACTATATCTTGCGCTAGTCAGGCCGCACCTCGATTATGGGGTCCAGTTCTAGTGCCACTATTATAGAATGGATATAAATTCACTAGAGTCGGTGCAGCGAAGAATGACAAAAATGATTCCGGGACTTAGAAACCTTCCATATCAGGATAGGTTAAAGAAACTTAACTTGCATTCCCTAGAAAGACGAAGAGTGCGGGGAGATATGATAGAAGTATTTAAATGGGTGAAAGGAATCAATAAAGGGGATATAGATAAAGTTCTTATAATATCCGAGCAGGATAGGACTCGGAGCAACGGATTCAAGTTGGATAAGTTTAGGTTTAGGAGGGAGATAGGAAGAAACTGGTTCACAAATAGGGTGGTGGACGAGTGGAACAAGCTTAGCAACTTTGTAGTAAGTGCGGGAACTCTGGAAAGTTTCAAAAGGAGGCTAGATAGATTCATGGATGATGGAGAGTGGTAGTAACTCTCGACAGGAGCTGCCATGCACAGGCCAACCGGTCTATTGCAGACTCCTTATTTTCTTATGTTCTTATGTTGTTCTAAGATAAACCTGAAAAAGTGCCAAATCGACCCCCCCCCCCCCCTCACCTGGGAGACGATTACTCCCGACTGCATACCGAGGCAGACAAGCACCAATGCGGGCAACTTCTGTGGGCGACCCTGCCGGTCCCGTATCGGCCTCTCTAGTCACCTTAGAGCTCACGTGAGACCCTTAACCCAGGGGTTCTCAACCATTTGGGGGGGGGGGGGGAACTGATTCGGGAGCAAGAGATATGTTCGATGAAAAATCAATCACAGAATTTTGGCCCTTGATGTGCGATTCCTACCCAAAAGTGGCAGAAAGAGCTATCCGTGCATTGCTTCCGTTTGTGTCGACATATCTTTGTGAGTCAGGCTTTTCAACTCTGTTGCAAATTAAAACGAAGCAACGTAATAGATTAGAGGTAGAAAATGACCTGCGTTGTGCCCTTTCAAGCACTCCTCCGCCTATCCCAGAATTGGCGAAGAAAAAACAATCACAGGTTTCTCATTGACTGTAATCTTCATCTGAATAAAATTAATTACAAATTTACAATATCCTGGTATTCTATTGAACTTTTTGTTTATTGCATTATGCTTCAGTTTGGTCTGTTAAGTAATTCATTATAAATATAAAAAAAACTATTTTACTTTTATTCAAGTTTTATAAATCCATCAACATTTTCAATTGGCATTTAATTTGTAAAACTCCACTATAAAAATAATCCATGTAAAATTGTAAATGTATATGTACTAATATGGAAAAAATAAAGGATTTTCAGTATTATATTCATATTATTTGGAATGCACTTTTTGAGGCAGACAATCTTGGAAAGGAGGGGGGAATGACATTCTGACACATGGTGAAAGGGGTGCATGGGGCAAACAAGGTTGAGAACCACTGCCTTAACCGGTCCTGCATCGGCCTCTCCAATCACCCCGGAGCTCACCAACGAAGGTGTCATCCTTGATAACTCATATCATTGTATCATAGCTGGATGATCGTCATACTCGAATCCCAGTGAAAGTAAAGTAGTAGAAGTAAGAGTAGTGCTTCATAATACCCCCCACAAAAAACACCCACGAAAGAGAAACGCTTTGACCACGCCCTCATAAAAACCTATAAGTAGACCTCACCTCACTACCTTACCCCTACTACCTCACCCCTAACACCTCACTTACACCTCACCCCTACCACCTCACCCCTACCACCTCATTTACACCTCACCCCTACCACCTCACTTACACCTCACCCCTACTACCTCACCCCTACCACCTCACCCCTACCACTTCACCCCTACCACCTCACTTACACCTCATCCCTACCACCTCACTTGCACCTCACCCCTACCACCTCACTTACACCTCACCCCTACCACCTCACTTACACCTCACCCCTACCACCTCACTTACACCTCATCCCTACCACCTCACTTACACCTCACCCCTAACACCTCACTTACACCTCACCCCTACCACCTCACCGTTATCCACTCACTTCACTCCCCTCTGTTAATTGTGAAGGTTTTAACTCCTTACAATATTTATGCCAGGATTACAGATATTGTAATACATAGATAATGATAGTTGAAAAATGTGTCCCTCATCAAAAGTGTTACTAACAATGACTTCTCTCTTCCACTGGTGTTCTTAGGTAACTTTTAGGTAAAGATCAACTCTTGAGCTCTAGGTTAATGTGTATCATCGAGTGCTAATCAAAGTCACTGTGGAAGTTGCAGGAAAAACTTATAGACTGGATCCCCTTTTACAGGTATATTCTTGTGCAGGTGAACGACTCGTTGAAAGTGGTGCGCCCAACCAAGGTCAGGTTAAGTCAGACTCCCTTACAACACTCTGTAACATGACCTGGGAGTAAGTTGTGATATCAATAAGTTACAAAACGTTTTCGATAACTGGAGCGACCTTCACACCTGGCCACCACTTTGTGGCTCAACAGTAATGCCTCTATACACACCTGTACTGTATATGCCTGATCACAGCTGACAACGTGATTAATGGGGAGACTTAAGGTGTGTCTCGCAGGCTTTGACAGGGGAAGAACGTGAACATCATCCCGGAGTCGTTCACCAAACAATGTTTTCAATCTTTGTTTAAAAGACGTCGCCGGGGCAACAGACATCCTCCTGTCAATGGACCGGTGTCGCTAGTGACTGTGGTGAGGTATATTGTTTTGGTACAAGTTCTCAGGCAAGGATTGAGAACAAAAACAATTTCTTCTCCTGACAGTTGACCTACACCGGTAAGGTGAATACCAGCGGCTGAACCAATAATTATTCAAACTCGTCACCACTACCAGCAGGTGATCAATGGCCGCTCTCAGCCAGGTTCTGTTTATTGTTCTCCAACATCATTTACACAATGGCTGTACTGCCATATTTCAGTTTTTCATTGTAATATTCATTAAACGTACCTCCTAAATATTCCTTTTCTTTTCGCGTTACAAAGTTTACACCACACCAGTCTGACCTGAGTCTGGTCATCGGTCGGGCTCCTAAAGTGAGGTACATAAAGTACTGTAATGTTTCATTGTTGATGACGGGTGTATTTACTAATCTAGAATACGCACTTGAAGTCTTGAGTTTTTAAATAGAAGCATTACAGTATAACATCAAATGCTTGCAAGACGTCGCATGTACTTCAGTTTTCAAAAAATGGAATAAAAAGTTTAGTGATAAGTTGATAACTGTGTGTAAGAGCACAAGCCACAGTGAGTGGAGTGACATTTAGCAAGTTTGCAGGAAGACGAGTAAAGATTTTAGTTAAACAGAATGTTAAGACGAGACCCGAGGATGTGAAAGAATAATTCCCTTCACCGTGAAAGGTTATCTCTTGTAGACATGTAGACCAGCAGCAGTTCATGGTGTATGGCCATGAAGCGAGGATGGCCAGCAGCAGTTCATGGTGTATGGCCGTGAAGCGAGGATGGCCAGCAGCAGTTCGTGGTGCATGGCCATGAAGCGAGGATGGCCAGCAGCAGTTCATGGTGTATGGCCATGAAGCGAGGATGGCCAGCAGCAGTTCGTGGTGCATGGCCATGAAGCGAGGATAGCCAGCAGCAGTTCATGGTGTATGGCCATGAAGCGAGGATGGCCAGCAGCAGTTCATGGTGTATGGCCGTGAAGCGAGGATGGCCAGCAGCAGTTCGTGGTGCATGGCCATGAAGCGAGGATGGCCAGCAGCAGTTCATGGTGTATGGCCATGAAGCGAGGATGGCCAGCAGCAGTTCGTGGTGCATGGCCATGAAGCGAGGATGGCCAGCAGCAGTTCATGGTGTATGGCCATGAAGCGAGGATGGCCAGCAGCAGTTCGTGGTGCATGGCCCTGAAGTGAGGATGGCCAGCAGCAGTTCATGGTGTATGGCCATGAAGCGAGGATGGCCAGCAGCAGTTCGTGGTGCATGGCCCTGAAGTGAGGATGGCCAGCAGCAGTTCGTGGTGCATGGCCCTGAAGCAAGGATGGCCAGCAGCAGTTCGTGGTGCATGGCCCTGAAGCGAGGATGGCCAGCAGCAGTTCGTGGTGCATGGCCATGAAGCGAGGATGGCCAGCACAGCACCACTTGTTGTCAGCTGCTGATGGCCACACTTCAAATAAAATGGTCCAGCTAGTTCTTTGATGTTGGTAAATGTGAAAAAAACAAATATTTCACAAAAGCTTTTAATGTATGTATTCATCACACACACACACACACACATATATATATATATATATATATATATATATATATATATATATATATATATATATATATATATATATATACTAGTATGTGTGTGTATCTCTGTATCACATATGAACATGTGAACAGAAATAAAAAACATAGATATTATTATATGTCGGCATAACCATCAATGCAACACTTGATTGCGTTAACTTTAGGCTATTACAAGACTCGGGAGGAGGGCGTCAAGGCTGTCCGTCACACAAAAGTTTGACACTTGCTGGCGTGTGGCTTGAAAGATTTACCAACCAACACACAACGCCTGCAATCATGTTTGGGAGAGAGTGGGGCTGAGAGAGGAGAAGCGAGAAAAGGGGCTGGAAGAGTGGGGGGCTGGAAGAATGAGGGGCTGGAAGAGTGAGGGGCTGGAAGAGTGAGGGGCTGGAAGAGTAGTAATAGGCTGAGAGAGTGAAGGTGAGAGACACTGTTAAGGATCACACACATTCCCAGTACAATAAATACACAATGTAATGCCACCAGCGCGTCTTAAATTATATTTACTCTGGTCTCCCATGTCCTAACTATAACTCTGGTCTCCCATGTCCTAACTATAACTCTGGTCTCCCATGTCCTAACTATAACTCTGGTCTCCTATGTCCTAACTATAACTCTGGTCTCCCATGTCCTAACTATAACTCTGGTCTCCCATGTCCTAACTATAACTCTGGTCTCCCATGTCCTAACTATAACTCTGGTCTCCCATGTCCTAACTATAACTCTGGTCTCCCATGTCCTAACTATAACTCTGGTCTCCCATGTCCTAACTATAACTCTGGTCTCCCATGTCCTAACTATAACTCTGGTCTCCCATGTCCTAACTATAACTCTGGTCTCCCATGTCCTAACTATAACTCTGGTCTCCCATGTCCTAACTATAACTCTGGTCTCCCATGTCCTAACTATAACTCTGGTCTCCCATGTCCTCATCATTATACTCTGGTTTATCCATGTCCGAATCAATTTCCTCTACCCATGTCCTAATTACTCTGTTTTGCCGATATCCTCATACTGTGGCTATTAATGACATTGGACATGAATGGAGAGAACTTACTCAGGTATACCTCAGGTTAATTGGATCTAATAATCATTTCATTTTAATCATCTATCATCATTGTGTACGTGGCAGCAATGCAGTTACAAAGAATAGGAAACCAATAACTCATTAATTATAGGGTTATGTATTATGAATCACTGTATCTGCCCTCTTAAAGTGTGTGTGTGTGTGTGTGTGTGTGTGTGTGTGTCATAGTAAAACTCAGTCACTGATGTATACACAACAACACTTGGCTGTCTTACGAACACTTCTTGGCACCGCTAAAATAGGTTGGTCTCTCTCTCTCTCTCATACACATTCTCCCGACACACACACAATAAATACACAATGTAATGCCACCAGCGCGTCTTAAATTATATTTACTCTGGTCTCCCATGTCCTAACTATAACTCTGGTCTCCCATGTCCTAACTATAACTCTGGTCTCCCATGTCCTAACTATAACTCTGGTCTCCTATGTCCTAACTATAACTCTGGTCTCCCATGTCCTAACTATAACTCTGGTCTCCCATGTCCTAACTATAACTCTGGTCTCCCATGTCCTAACTATAACTCTGGTCTCCCATGTCCTAACTATAACTCTGGTCTCCCATGTCCTAACTATAACTCTGGTCTCCCATGTCCTAACTATAACTCTGGTCTCCCATGTCCTAACTATAACTCTGGTCTCCCATGTCCTAACTATAACTCTGGTCTCCCATGTCCTAACTATAACTCTGGTCTCCCATGTCCTAACTATAACTCTGGTCTCCCATGTCCTCATCATTATACTCTGGTTTATCCATGTCCGAATCAATTTCCTCTACCCATGTCCTAATTACTCTGTTTTGCCGATATCCTCATACTGTGGCTATTAATGACATTGGACATGAATGGAGAGAACTTACTCAGGTATACCTCAGGTTAATTGGATCTAATAATCATTTCATTTTAATCATCTATCATCATTGTGTACGTGGCAGCAATGCAGTTACAGAGAATAGGAAACCAATAACTCATTAATTATAGGGTTATGTATTATGAATCACTGTATCTGCCCTCTTAAAGTGGCATAATATGTGTGTGTGTGTGTGTGTGTGTGTGTCTCATAGTAAAACTCAGTCACTGATGTATACACAACAACACTTGGCTGTCTTACGAACACTTCTTGGCACCGCTAAAATAGGTTGGTCTCTCTCTCTCTCTCATACACATTCTCCCGACACACACACACACACACACACACACACACACACACACCCTCCCTCACATTCTCCCGACACACACACACACCCTCCCTCCCTCACATTCTCCCGACACACACACACACCCTCCCTCCCTCACATTCTACCGACACACACACACACCCTCCCTCCCTCACATTCTCCCGACACACACACACACCCTCCCTCCCTCACATTCTCCCGACACACACACACACACACCCTCCCTCCCTCACATTCTCCCGACACACACACACACACACACCCTCCCTCCCTCACATTCTCCCGACACACACACCCTCCCTCACATTCTCCCGACACACACACACACACACCCTCCCTCCCTCACATTCTCCCGACACACACACACACACACACACCCTCCCTCACATTCTCCCGACACACACACACACACACACACCCTCCCTCCCTCACATTCTCCCGACACACCCTCCCTCCCTCCCTCACATTCTCCCAACACACACACACACACACCCTCCCTCCCTCACATTCTCCCGACACACACACACACACACACACACACCCTCCCTCCCTCACATTCTCCCGACACACACACACACACCCTCCCTCCCTCACATTCTCCCGACACACACACACCCTCCCTCCCTCACATTCTCCCGACACACACACACACACCCTCCCTCCCTCACATTCTCCCGACACACACACACACACAACGTCCCTCCCTCACATTCTCCCGACACACACACACCCTCCCTCCCTCCCTCACATTCTCCCGACACACACACACCCTCCCTCCCTCACATTCTCCCGACACACACACACACACCCTCCCTCCCTCACATTCTCGGGACACACACACACACACACCCTCCCTCCCTCACATTCTCCCGACACACACACACACACCCTCCCTCCCTCACATTCTCCCGACACACACACACACCCTCCCTCCCTCACATTCTCCCGACACACACACACACACCCTCCCTCCCTCACATTCTCCCGACACACACACCCTCCCTCACATTCTCCCGACACACGCACACCCTCCCTCCCTCACATTCTCCCGACACACGCACACACCCTCCCTCCCTCACATTCTCCCGACACACACACACACCCTCCCTCCCTCACATTCTCCCGACACACACACACACCCTCCCTCCCTCACATTCTCCCGACACACACACACACACACACACACACACACCCTCCCTCCCTCACATTCTCCCGACACACACACACACCCTCCCTCCCTCACATTCTCCCGACACACACACACACACACCCTCCCTCACATTCTCCCGACACACACACACACCCTCCCTCCCTCACATTCTCCCGACACACACACACCCTCCCTCCCTCACATTCTCCCGACACACACACACACACACACACCCTCCCTCCCTCACATTCTCCCGACACACACACACCCTCCCTCACATTCTCCCGACACACACACACACACACACCCTCCCTCCCTCACATTCTCCCGACACACACACACAACCTCCCTCCCTCACATTCTCCCGACACACACACACCCTCCCTCCCTCACATTCTCCCGACACACACACCCTCCCTCCCTCACATTCTCCCGACACACACACACACCCTCCCTCCCTCACATTCTCCCGACACACACACACACACCCTCCCTCCCTCACATTCTCCCGACACACACACACACACCCTCCCTCCCTCACATTCTCCCGACACACACACACACCCTCCCTCCCTCACATTCTCCCGACACACACACACACAACCTCCCTCCCTCACATTCTCCCGACACACACACACACACACACCCTCCCTCCCTCACATTCTCCCGACACACACACACCCTCCCTCCCTCCCTCACATTCTCCCGACACACACACACCCTCCCTCACATTCTCCCGACACACACACACACAACCTCCCTCCCTCACATTCTCCCGACACACACACACACACACGCCCTCCCTCACATTCTCGCGACACACACACACCCTCCCTCCCTCACATTCTCCCGACACACACACACACACACGCCCTCCCTCACATTCTCCCGACACACACACACCCTCCCTCCCTCACAAACAATCTCCACAAACACACAACCTCCCTCCCTCACATTCTCCCGACACACACACACACACCCTCCCTCACATTCTCCCGACACACACACACACTCCCTCCCTCACATTCTCCCGACACACACACACACTCCCTCCCTCCCTCACATTCTCCCGACACACACACACACCCTCCCTCCCTCACATTCTCCCGACACACACACACCCTCCCTCCCTCACATTCTCCCGACACACACACACACCCTCCCTCCCTCACATTCTCCCGACACACACACACACACACCCTCCCTCCCTCACATTCTCCCGACACACACACACCCTCCCTCCCTCCCTCACATTCTCCCGACACACACACACACCCTCCCTCCCTCACATTCTCCCGACACACACACACACCCTCCCTCCCTCACATTCTCCCGACACACACACACACACACCCTCCCTCCCTCACATTCTCCCGACACACACACACCTCCCTCCCTCACAATCTCCCGACACACACACACACACACCCTCCTCCTCACATTCTCCGACACACACACACCTCCCTCCCTCACATTCTCCCGACACACACACACCTCTCCTCCCTCACATTCTCCCGACACACACACACCCTCCCTCCCTCACATTCTCCCGACACACACACACACCCTCCCTCCCTCTCACAATAGCCTGACGTACAGACTATCTCACTCCCACACACAAACGGACTACGTATTGTTTTCCCTTCTTTCTTTTTCCTTTTTTTCTTCCTTTCTTTCTTTCTCTCTCTAGCTGCCTGTGTGTGTCTCTTTCTCTGTAGTTCCTTTGTCTGTCTATCTGTCTGTTTTTCGGTCTGTGTACCTCCTCCCCTTGTCTCTGTCTCAATCCAGTCTCTGTCTTTTTCACTGTTTCCTTTTCATTTATCTATCTCTCTCAATTCTCTCTCTATCCATTGTAACTATCCTTTCTTTTTTTTCAACCATTGTAAGTGATTCAACTAATTCCATCAGTTCTTTCACCTCATTGGCAGGCGACTGAATTCTCTCAACAGGTAACACATATGAAGGCCGATCTACTAATTACCTACCTTTGTTTACCTGCCTGTTCCCGATGGCTTTAAATTACGGTACTAAAAAAAAAAAGTCGGAGTAATAATGACGATAAAATTGACTGTGTTATTACCTATGTGTATTATGGTTGAGCACACACGAGGGAGTGATATTAGTCAGGGTGGTATTGGTGGTACGTAATGGAGAGAGAGAGAGAGAGAGAGAGAGAGAGAGAGAGAGAGAGAGAGAGAGAGAGAGAGAGAGAGAGAGAGAGAGAGAGGAGCACGCGTGTCAGAGAGGTGAGTCAGACAAGAGTGAGTGTTTGTGTGGTTAAGAGAAGAACAGAAAGTGTGTACGTGTGTGTGTGTGTACGTACTGAGTCAGACACACTCCTTGAACCAATATACCGAGTCCTTATTCCTAGAGAGTCTTACGATATTTTTTTGTCTATCGTAAATCAGAGTATCAGAGAAAGCCTCAAGATATAACAGCCTGTCTTAAAGGTGGAGATATCTACCGTAAGAATCACTGGGGATTAAGACAAGTTTTTATATTCCCATTTAGGCGGAGAAATTTTAACTTAAGATCCTCAGAGAATCCATCTTAGAATCGTAGTTTACAAGATCTGGTTAAGAATTAAGGAAACATCTTCTTCACGTCACTTTTAATAGTTATATGAGACCAAAGACAGCCCAAGAAAGCCCTTATCAGCTTATTTCTAGTACCCGGGCACTTTACGGGGCTGAGGGGACTGGTAACTTAATATATATCGACAAAAACTAACGTATACATTTGAAACACACACACGCTGTTCAGTATTATTATTATCAACTATGAAAACAGACAGAGCAAAAATGATAATGGAATATTGGGGAGGAATAATAAGAGGAGGAGGAGGAGAAGAAGGAGAAGAAGAAGAAGAAGATTAGATAGAAAGGGGGAGAGAGAAGAAAATTACAATAAAGGGTAAATGAAATGAGAGAAGAGAGTAAAACAGAGAAATATAAGGAAAGAGAGTAAATAAGAAAGGTAGCTGAGAATTAAAATGAGTAAGACACAGAACGAGAAAAAAAGAAAACGCGTGAAGAAATAAGGAGGAGGAGGAGCAATAAGAAGAGAAGGAGAGGAGTGGATGGGATATTTTTTACTCAATATTCTCTTAATCGCTAAATAAACATTACACATAACTCCTACACTTCAGTCATCAGTATATACATTACCTAAGAGATGACCTCATAGACACACACCAGAAGAAATGACATCAAAACACAGACAGCATTTACAGTTGCTCTCCGTGTGTGTGTCCATTGTAGGTTCTCCTCGTATGTGCCTGAACACGATTCACCAGTCAGGTTCACGCTTACCCAAACACACAAATTCTCAGAGCACTCTCGCTGATCACGGGCTGGCGATGGTATTAAAATATATTCCCTTAACAAATTTTAATAATAATAATAATAATAATAATCCTTTCATTTTTTCTTTCTTATTTTCGTTTTATTTTATTTATTTATTTATTATTCTCTTTTGTCTTTCACGTCATGTCTTTCAAAACAGGCGGTGTTTACTTGCCCGGTCATGGATCTTTACTTGCTCACATTATTTGCACGACATTCGTTCTGGTTGGTCGAGGCTGATGACGTCACTGCATCTCCAGGAATTATGTGTTATGTCATCTACAATGAGCTAAAAAGTACACAACTCATGCTTTAACTATATACTGTAATGTTTACTGCTATTTGAACGTTTAGACTCAACAAGTGTAAAATCACGCACTCCATCGGTAACACAGCGCGCGACTGGGGTGTTCCTAATGTACAGTCTAAGAAACAACTATCTTCCAAAGTTCGGGTGAATACATCGCGGAAAAGGTGGGCCATCCGACGCACGTATCTGTGTACCTCGTGAACAGTTGGCAGACCTGTGGAACCTTAGAAAGTGTAGCCAGTTACACTATATATAAATAAATATATATATATATATATATATATGCAAGTAAATCACTGAAGGTGCGCGTGATCTAGGTATATGCTGATAACCACCAGGAAAGAAGAAAACACGAAGTTCCCAAGCGCTTTCGTGTAATTCACATCTTCAGGGGTGAGTACAGACTAGATAGAGTAATGCAGAACAATATGAATATATACAGAGGAGGGTGAGACCAGGTCCACAATGGTCAGGTAATGACCCTACTAATCTTTAAATGGCACACAACGGTTGGTGGTTGGGTCAGATGGGACAGTGACCCGCCCTCTCACCTGATCACAAATCTTCTTAATTACAAAGTTGTCCAGCTTGTACATGCCGTTACTCAAATTCATGTTGAATGCTTCGGTATGTTTAATAAGACTAGATTCTATGATGTTCCTACTATCAATTGAATTACATGGTAATATTGAAGAGGCATTATCCCAGTCAATGCAATGCTTGTTATCCCTCAAAGATGTGAATTACACGAAAGCGCTTGGGAACTTCGTGTTTTCTTCTTTCCTGGTGGTTATCAGCATATATATATATATATATATATATATATATATATATATATATATATATATATATATATATATATATATATATATATATATATATATATATATATATGCTGATAACCACGAGCTAGTCTGTACTCACCCCTGAAGATGTGAATTACACGAAAGCGCTTGGGAACTTCGTGTTTTCTTCTTTCCTGGTGGTTATCAGCATATACCTAGATCACGCGCTCCTACAGTGATTTACTTGCATATATATATATATATATATATATATATATATATATATATATATATATATATATATATATATATATATATATATATATATATATATATATATAAGGTGAATATCCATTTTCATTTTGTTGTTTTCGTATTCTTTAAGCCATTTATTTGTTAACTATTAGGTTAGAATAAATAAATATTATCAAAAAGAACATTGTTAACTCAGAAGTGACTTTGTAACATATAATAAAGTCGAGATGATAATATAAATACGAACATGTTTGTTTTTTTTTAGATTGCCCTCGAGGGGCTAGTTTATTGGGCACCCTCTTACATCCTGTGCAAGGTGAAGCGCAGAAGCGTTTACAGCGCCCATCTGGGAAGCATGCGGAGTTCATGCTTGCCTTTATGACTCATGCATTAAGGGCATAAAGGCCTGAAGGGTCATGGGTTTTGTCAGCAAGTTACATAAAGTGACAGAATGATGAGTGTGTAGGGGAAAATTCCCGGTACAATTTATCTGTTTATGGCAAAGCGTGGCAGGTCCCTAATAATGTCAAGTGCCAGGCCATAGGCATTGACAATATTGAGGGACATACCTTTTAGTGTGATTGTGATGGCGTGTGCGTCGGCAAGCCGGTGGGGTACGAGTAGCCGGGAATGGTGTCCTCAGGTTCACTTGGTAGCCCTGGTGGAGACAGCACAGACACAGGAGCGGGCGCGGCTTGCGGTGGGTGGACAGGTTGAGGCACCAAGTGTCGTGAAGATGAGGCAAGACTTCGCTCAGGGGCAGCAGGACACACCAGGGCAGGCCCAGTAGGCACTCCACCAGTAGTGAAGGCCACCGGCGGTGGAGTAGGCCGTGAGCAGGGGGGGGCTCACAGGGGGACTACCAGCTTGTGTTAAACCAGAAGAGAGGAATGACTGGGTGGCAACAGATGGCAAGAGTAGGTCGTAGATGGTGGTACAGAGTGCAACAAAGAGTTTTTCAATGCGGTTGGTAAATTCTTGGAAGAGGGATGTGATCTGTGTCATGTCACTGGAGGGGGGTTGTGAGAGGGTACAGGTGGGAGCACAAGGCCTGGCAGCTTCGGAGTACAGATGGGGAGGAGGCCTAGTAGTAGTTGAGTTAGGAAACGGCCGGGACTGCTGTGTAGCAGCCAGGTGAGGCCAGGCAGGGGCAGGTGTTGTTGAAGAAGGAGGCATTGCTGGCGACAGAGGGGACGCAGATGGAGGCGGCCAGGTAGACGGAGGGGGGAGGGGGGATTGTGGTAGACGCAGCCTTCGGGGAGGATTTTCCCCTGGGACAGACGGGCGATTAGGGCATTGCTGTGAGTCAGCATTGTGCCGGCCGCCACAGTTGCAACACCTGGGATCAACCACATAGCCCACACCACCCCCATTAAGGTGGTCTTTGATTTTTTGGGCACAGGAGGCGGAGTTATGGTTACGTGAACAGAAGCGACATCTGGGACGATTATGTCGGCAGCCAGCAGTGAAGGTGTGACCCCAATGAGAACAGATAACACAAAATGCAGGCCCGGGGTGATAGGGTTCTGCATAAAGTGGAGGGAGGATTAGGTGGGCCTCCACAGTGGTTGGGCATTCCCTTCCCTTCCACTTGACAATGACAGCAGCTTGTGGGGTGTTCCCCCAGTAATGTCGACGTATACTGAGTATACTAGAATTAAAGTCACGTGCATCTTCGATGTCAGCGTATAGGTGAAATCGTTTCACTAGGATGTGGGAACATTCATCAGCGTCTACTGAGGGGGGGGGGGGGGGCACCAGGACAACCCCGTCAAACCCAACAGTGCTAAGTGTTTCATAGACCTCAGGAGTCTGACACTTGATAAAGTTCCGGTTCTTACCTTGTCGGAATTGAATGTTGAGACAGTGTTGTCTGCAGAACTTCATCATCCAATTAAACCGTTCCCCGAGGGTTTTCTGTGAGTACTTGGGGAAGTGCAGATTCAGCTTACTTGGCTGGTTGGCAGAGGGCAGGGTGATAGGGTCCATGGCATTGGTGTTTCCACTCCGGCTAGTGTTTCCCATAGAAACATTACCGTCACTGTCGTAATCTCTGGGGTTTGACTCTTGGAGGGTGTAGGATTCAGTATGACCAGGCGAGTTGGCGATGGCATCCGTATCAGAGATGTCTGCGTCCATGAGAGTCTCTTCTGGGACGTTTATGTCGACCCCCCACGCTGGCAAAAACTTGCCGGCTGAGTGGACCTTTGTGGGACGATCGGGAAGTCAAGAGCACCTATGGGCACGTCTGTCCCCTTATGTGGTCACGCCACGACTGACGAACATGTTGGTCAACCTCTGAGCTCAGTATGACCCCAGGGTCGAGGCTGACCACCACATAAAACTTTTACAGACGTTATAGGTATACGCTACAGTAACAATATAAAATATAAAGCAATTCGCAATTCGAAATATATGTATTTAGTTTCGGGGTTTATGTACTAATTTATTACTTGCACTTATTACTAAGACTCTTATTTTCCTCTCATCTGTAAAGTTTAAGATTCAAGGGTTCTCAACCTTTCGCAACTCAAGGCCCACCTATGATTGTGTCAAATATAACACGTGAACTTGTGGTAAGATAAAGGAATATTGGGATGGACGAGAGAGGGCTGACCCTTAGTGAGACTCTTGGTCTTGTTTCTGTGAGATAATGAGATCCAGGCGGGTGGAAGGGGAGAGCGGCAAAGTTGATCTCGGCTTGCTCCTATTCCTTGATTTCGTAACCGTCAAAATATATATCATGACTGTTCGTTCATGCCGTAATTCAGAATGCAGCAAGGTCAAGCTTCCTATGTACACTGTAAAAAAATGTACCGTAAATTTTACGGTGGAATACTGGCAGCCCAGTTGTCAGTGTTCCACGGTAAAATTTACAGTGCATCCGTAAATGTCATAGCAGACGACGATGGTGTGTCACTGTAAAACGCGGAACTAACAGAAAATCACCGTAAAACAAATACGGTAGCTAACCGTAGATTTTTTGCAGTGAACCACTGTAACATTCAGGCTAATTTTTTACAGGGTAGCTCCTACACTGTAGGAGCTTCAGACTGCTGTCAGCTGATATTACTCATAGTATTTGTTTGTTAACTGTCTGAGTTAAATCTTGGAACACAGATTTGGTGATGTGATGGGGCAAAAGTGTCTTGTGACCTTGCCTCTACTGTACAGTCTCCGCTGCCCACCGGCAGAAAAACACCGAGTCTAAACTTAGTAACTCTCACTTATTGTATTCTAGAGACGATTTGGTGTTTTGTTAATAAAATCGCACATAAACATTCGTCATTATTATTATTATTATTATTATTATTATTTATGTTATTATTATTATTATTATTATTATTATTATTATTATTTATATTATTATTATTATTATTATTATTATTATTTTTAATTATTATTATTATTTATATTATTATTATTATTATTATTATTATTATTATTATTATTTATATTATTATTATTATTATTATTATTTATATTATTATAACCATTTCTTGGTACCACTGTCTAGTGTATGAACTTTTTCATTTGAAGTACAGCAACACATAACTACAACAACTCATTGGACCTACCCTCACGTTTTCCATAAAGGTGGAAAATTTTACGAACCTTTGAAAAATTTTCCTAGTGATTGTAACGGTTGGTAGCAGCTCCTAGGGTCGTATGAGTAAGAGGGTTTCCCTCACAGGGCCCGAGTGTTCCTGGGAAGTGAGCCGCGAGCCACAACAATGATCTATTCTATACACCCAGTTATTTTTGACATTGAGAGAGAGAGAGATAGATAGAGAGAGAGAGAGAGAGAGAGAGAGAGAGAGAGAGAGAGAGAGAGAGAGAGAGAGAAGAAAGTAAAGACAGAGAGAGTTGTTGTTATTACCGCTAATCACCAATAAAGGTTACTAATATACTAGTCCAACAACAATTAAAAATTCTGATATATAGAACTCTTGTGAGGGAAGCAAAGAATGTTATATCAAGCTTCCCCACGAGGTTTGTTGAGAGAGCTTAGTCAAGACTTTGTTATGCAAAGCTTATTTTCAAAAGACCAAATCGATCAAAAGTTGAAAAACATAAAGTCAATTTAAAGACCGTTTGTTCTCCGGAAATCAGTTTAACGAAAGCTTAAACTGAAAATGTTCAGCTTAGTCGAATTCGTTTACAATAAGAGCCTAATTAAGGAGAATCAGCTTAGCCGGGAGGTTGTTGAAAAAGTTTTTATTTAAATGGTCTAGTTTAACTAAACGAATGAATTTAAACATAATACTGGTAAAGAATTAGAGTAAATAGCTCAGTCGAGTTTATTAAAAAAACAAAGTTGATTAAGGCAAACTCTTCCACTACCTCCATCCTTCACACAGATATTAAGAGCTTTTTCGACCAGTCTATTGCAAGATGAATATGTTTAAAACAATTATTGATTGATGCGCTTTAACAAAATAAAAAATAAATGCTTAATTGAGAAATTGAAAAATGATTAGGGTCAAGAAGTCAGATTGGCTCAAGCATTTTAAATCGACAAATTCAATTGAAGGAAGATGTCATTTATGACACGAATGTACACTTTTAGTGAAAAAAAAAGGAAAGGGTAGAGTTTAAGGCCCAGACTACCAGAGTCTAGTAAAGAATGAACGACTACTTTGGATCGCCGAACTTGATCGGGATTAAGTTAAAGAAATAATCTAATTTGAAACTTAAAGATCATTTAGTCAAGCGTTTGTAAAAAAAATATGAATAAGACAGATAAATCAATAGTTTCATGAATAAAAAGGTTAACTGCTAGAAACAAGACTACCTGAAGAGTTACCGATAGTTTAAAAGACCATTTGTATACAACCATAGCTATATAACTTTCTTATTTTTTAATTGTTAATGTCTAGTGTATGATCTAACGTAATGAACACGCGAAAGAGACCTTCATTATTTGTGCCCAGTAATGCAGCATGAGCAACATCACTTTACACAAGAAATTATATTAGAAAAAGAAAACTGGGGAAAGAAATAAGGTAAACTGCACCAAAACAAAGCAAGCGAGAGTGGGGAAACACGCCACCCAAAACAGTTTCCAGAGTTAACAGCGCACAGTTTCCTCGACTTGGGATCAACTTTGACTGAGAGTTTGGCTGGTCTGGTGTTTTACGGTCTTCATTCCATATGTTGGGTTTCCAAAGTCGATGAGCTTGCCCAATGAGCCGACTTAACTGGCTTCGTATAAGAGTTTGTTTACAAAGTTTGATTGACGTGGGTTAGGTTTAAAGAAAGGCTCCTCAGGCACGAGGTTGAACAAAGATTAGGTAGAAGTTGCCTCATTGACCTCCAGTAGCGTAAAACAGATTTTGCTGACATCAAACAGGGTACACTGACGTCAAGCAAATTTAACTGACTTTATTGAAGCTTCAGTGACGCTTAACAGAGTTTATTGACATCGTACAGCCTTGAGTGATGTCAAACAGAATCCACTGAAATCGTACTGGCTACACTGACATTAATTTTCTTTAACGTTAGACGGATAAAAATAAGTCTGTACTAAATACAGCTTCTGAAGTCACACCGAGCTCACTAATTTCAAACACATTCTCGTTACATTACACTAACTCGCTGACGTCACTCAACCCCACGAATGTCAGAGAACATTCATTGATGCCGCGAACTCACAAAGATTGGGTCGCTGTTTCGCAAAAAAAATAAATAAATAAATAAAAAATACAGGGAATGTTTACGTCATACTATATTACTGAGCTTCAACAACAAAGTTCTTTAAGAGATTGTAAGCACCGCAAAATTGGTGACATAATTCTATAAAAAGAAAATAAAAAACACGGAAGCGATTAAATATTGGTGGGGGAAACACTAGTAAACCTTCCCCCTCAGGACCAATCCGTTGCGGGTGATTTGAGGAAACAACGAGGTGTAACGACCAGCATCATGTGATTTTCCAATTTTGTCGGAGCTTCCCATCCTGTGTTAGGTTTTATTTATTTTTCTTATCTTGTTTTTTCTCGTAAACTTGACATGGAAGTGAAATTCGTCTGCGTTGGTTTCCTGGATGGAGTTTACCGAGTCAAAAACAGAGTTGCTGGTTTTGAGCAAGTTTAGCTGTATTATTATATATTGTAAAAGTTGTTCCTCCTGTCCTCTGTGCATGGTTCTGTCCCACGCCTTCTGTCTCAGGATCTGTAAGACTCCTGTTCTTCGTAAATGAGTAATATTGTACTGTATGTATGGCATATGATGTCATATATCTCGACGATTAATTCCCGCTCTTGTCTAGTGTACACATGTATACAGGTATATCATGACGCCCCTCTCTCTCTCTCTCTCTCTCTCTCTCTCTCTCTCTCTCTCTCTTAATGATGTTGAATTTGGCAGTGGAAGAAATTATATATATATATATATATATATATATATATATATATATATATATATATATATATATATATATATATATATATATATATATATATATATATATATAATTTCTTCCACTGCCAAATTCAACACCATTAAGGATAGAAATCCTAGTACTTCATTATATTAAAAAATCACCATAAATTGTGTACTACATTCTGAAAAACTGTGAATTACAATTGCAATATTTTTCTGGTGATTCACTTGACTGTATCGTTAAAGGGGTCGTGGAGCTGAACCACCCGGACGTTGTTCAGAGATATTTGAACAGATTGGTTATAAGCGTTCTCTTACGACACGCCGAGGATTTATGAAACAACAAGTTGGTGGGTAAAGTGAGGAATGACTTAGGGCAACGCGGCCATTGAATAGTTCCCTTTTGTTATGTGACGTAAGATGGCCTCCATTGTGACGCTGCATTGCTATTATTGTTGATGAAGCGTGTCGTTACGAACGTCACCTGCAGACATGTGCAACAACAGGCCAACTATTTATGGATGTGATAAGATTTGGGGATGGGGGAAGGGGAGGGGGGTTGAATAGCTCGTCGCTGCCCATTGTACAAACGAGACTGGCGAAACACAGCAGCCTCTGGCAGTAATTCGTCCAGCTACCCAAAATGCGCCGAAGAACACAATCATGTTTACCATTGTGGCGGGAGCCTGCTTACATGTAAACACGATTTTCATTTTTTCAACTGCTGGTTGACGAACTTTTAAAAAATTATTTATTGACGTAATTTTGCAAGATGGAATTCTTGTGTGTGGAAAATAATGAAGAAAAGAAGGGAAAATCATACAGGAAAGATAATTGAATGTTTTCACGCCTAGAACAGGGGTTCTCAACCGGGGGGGAATTTCCCCCTATCAGGTTTTCAGGGGGGGGGGGGGGGAAACTGATACTAATATGGAAAAAATAAAGGATTTTCAGTATTATATGCATATTATTTGGAATGCACTTTTTGAGGCAGACAATCTTGGAAAGGAGGGGGAATGACATTCTGACATATGGTGAAAGGGGTTTATGGGGCAAACAAGGTTGAGAACCACTGGCCTAGAATGACCTGCAAAATATGACCTACTGACATATAACCTACCCTAAACTATTCATACCACAACATATACAGTACATGTCGTATCTTATGTAGCAAGACAAGACAGTTTCCCAGTTATATTACAAATTCTACAGCATATTACAAAATCCCTGATTTGACCAGTTGCCTGGAACATAATACTGCAAAACAGCTGAAAAAGAGTATAAGAGTATCCCACCTGAGAGCTCCAGTATTAGCTACACAAAGTCTGCCAAACTTGACAAACTCTAAAAGTTGTGAAAAGCATTTACGTTAAAGGTCACGCCGTTATTATTGATGACAGAGTAGATGAAAATAATATTATTTATACCTTAAGACTGGTAATACCTTCCAAAGAAAATCATCTTTGCAGTGTCATGCTGGATCTCCTCCCAAGTCAGTGGTGGTCCACGTACTGCCAGACTCTAGGTAATATTATCGTGCACCGACTTTAATTAACGTATGTCACGGTGACGTAATTAAACTAATATTTAATGTCACTAAGAGAACAAACTTTTCGCTGGTCTTCCTTACTAACAACGGAAGGTGACTAGTGTAGTAAGAAGACAGTTAAATTTCTCTATAATACAAAAGATTGGAGACCATCAATGACAAATTAACTTATTATTAAAGAACAGTAAGTCGTACTCACCCCAGGTTGCGGGAAGTGACAGAACAAGCTCGAGACAGGGAACCTAATCCTTGGATGATGTTATCATTGTATTCCTGTTTGTATTGGTCTCTGATCCCAGCTGCAGCAGATGGTATTCCCGAGACACCTGCTGTGAAAAAAAATGTATCCATCGTCAAAATCTACACGAATTCTGAAATAAAATAATTAAATTATCAAGTGCCAGAGTCAAGTACAATACTGAATGACTCTCTTATTTTGTCAACGTCAGATACCACCAAGTGTTCAGCAAAATAAGAGGAAACTATTATACATATATCGTCAACTCCTTTAAGTTATATAAATAATTCGAGTATGAAACGGAGAAAGAATTCAAGAACAGGAAGGAAGAAATATTGCCAGAGTTAGATTTCCTGGACTTGTGGCCTCAGTACTTAACTAAATAAACAAGATGCCGTGAACAAAAGAAAAAAAAAAACAACTTGTACGACATGCAAAGCGAAACACGGCCCAAGTTGTAATGAACTGCCGCGTTAGTTTACTAGTGGCTACGAAAGATTGTAATGAGAGAGAGAGAGAGAACTGCCCTACACCCAACAGAGAGAGGAGAGAATTTTTTTTAGTTTAACAAATTTATTGACAAAGCTTGGAGTACAGTTTGCCTATTCTGGCTAATTCAGTCAGGTCTTGACACTGAGGGTGGTATCACTTCTCACTGCCACACAGGACAGAGGTTCATACACAAAGAAGTACATCATATTCATTAACAGTATATATAGGGAAGATTCATGTGGGTGATGTCACTGTCAGAGAAAGAGAACTGCCCTACACCCGAGAGAGAGAGGGGAGAGAGAGAACTGCCTTAAACCCAGAGAGAGAGAGAGAGAGAGAGAACTGCCCTACACCGGAGAGAGAGAGGGGGAGAGAGAACTGCCCTACACCCGAGAGAGAGAGAGAGAGTGAGTGAGAGAGAACCACCCACCACTTCATATAAAACTTTTACTGTGACATATATACAGCCTCTTAAATACGAATTATCCAACAAACCGGTAACGTCACTACATTATTATTAAACTGACCTGGTTCTGATCTCACTCCAGCTTCAACATGACCTTTCTAACCCTTGACTTGACCCCCTCCCCCCACTCTCTCAACGACCATATCCCCAACTGCCGAACAACGCTCGTTTGACTCACTCCATTACGTTCACGGTTGTTGTGATTCCGGAAGCAAATGTGCACAAATTACCATCAGACGGGACAAAAACAATAAGCTTGGCAGTGGTATTATAAACGACTGATTGAATATACAAAAAAGGTTATTAGCCAGAGGTAAGTCACGGTAGTTGAAATGTGTGTCGGTGTTCTATAAAATTAGATAGATAGATAGATAGATAGATAGATAGATCAATAAATTTACTGAGATAAATAACAGACCAACTTATCTTACTTTTTATCACATTCCATGACCTCGAAATAATAATAAGCGAACCACAGCCCCCAACAGGAATAAACTACAACCATTCTACACAACTTGACCTGACTAACTGACCTAATTACATACCTTTAAAATACACATAAAAGTTAGAAGCAATACGGTGCTAAATTTCAAGAAATAATGATGATAATTTAAGCTGATTTCACGACTGGTCTTTATGCGTTCACGTTATGTTATACGAGCCTTTGTTTACACCGCCATATTGGAGTCAAGTTGCCATGTCGGAGATCTCACTCATTTGTTTTACTTTCACTAACACTTGCTGTGAGTTGCCATAGTTGCCAGGAGGAGAATTTTTGGGATACATTCAAACACGACAGTTTAAGTACGTACGGAATAGATAAGCAGTACAGGTATATAAATATTTATGGAACTTTTCATTGTTTTAAAACGAGATACGTGTCTTGAGGTTGATGAGTAGCGTTCATAGTGCAGTAACACATTATAACATCACTGCCTTAGAAACAGGAAGAATTTTCTCCCTAATACAGTATTTGATAGTTGTTATCGAGTGTTGCATCTAATCAGAATACGAGTTTAAAGATTGGGTGAAGTACAGAGTTACGCAGATACAACAACACTGCCTGTCACTCAGAAGAAAAACACTAAGATACAGAAAGTTTATCCCAAAAACATTAGATTAAGCACAAATTATGTATAAAGTACAAGTAGAGTAAGTTTCACGGAATTGTGAGATTTGTCTTACCTTTTAGAAATGTACCCGAGACATACGAGCCTAATTATTTACTTTACGTACGAGACAAATTATTTACTTTGCGTACCTAGTTATTTTTTTACGTACGAGCCCATTTATTTACTTTGCGTGGGAGCTTAGTTATTTACTTTACGTACGAGCCTAGTTATTTACTTTACGTACGAGCTTAGTTATTTATTTTACATACGAGCCTAGTTATTTATTTTACGTACGAGCCTAGTTTTTACTTTACGTACGAGCCTAGTTATAGTATTTACTTCTAATGTGGTATAATGATATTAAACTGCTTTATATTCTCCTTGGCCACGTAATATACACAAAGATAAATACATATCTGTAAAAGAAGTATTTATGATACTATACTGTAGGTCTCATAAACAGAGAAAAATCCGAAAATAATTGTCATTTGAGGAGGGAAGCGGCAGCCAAAGTCATCCTCCTCCTCCCAATGTGATAAAACTCACAATAGATGAATAAAAAAAGTGAAACAAATACATCCATCAAAAATGGTGTAAAAACAAGTTCTCCTCAAAGATGTTTAGCATTTAATGACTATGTGAAAGTAATTTAGTTTTAGTTTTTCGTAACACTATGATGACTGTTGAAACTACTATAATAATATCATAGGTCGAAATGAACAAATATTAAGGTCATCATACAGGTATACTTGTGTTCTAATAATATCGTAGCCTTGCAACTGTGAGCTACGCCATCTTACCTTATTATATGTGCGTTTTATATCACATGAGTTTTATAGAGCCCCTTTGTTTAGTCAAATATACAAAACTGTTAAAAAAGAATTCTCAACACCACAAAAAATATCTGTAACACTTAGACTTCATAAAATTTAGCACTGCGTGTATATAAACAGAGACAACAACGCTGGATTATTTTCAAACGCGTGATGTAGGTTGTGACTCCACACCTAAGACCAGATATCAGTTTATATCTACTATATAACTGAACATGAATATTTAATGTGATATTAACTATTTATAACATCAACAGGAGCCAAATAGACCTAACAATCATACCCAACGACCTTTGGTGTTAGTTTGCGTTGTTAAATAGTACGTTACGCCTCACTGCCCCAAGTTGGCCTTCAGCGTGTGTACCGTGTAGTGGCCATTTGTTCAGTACATGAGCTGTGGCACTCATGGCTCCCCTGCAGCAACTGTATTTGATTATTTGTTTAAGAAGAAAGAAGAATATTTTTACATTTTTATTTATTATCACAATATTAGGGCGGCAGCGTCTCCTACTAGTTGTTGGTTCTCGTTAGTGCACTCCTAGTCCACCCAGCTGTGAATCGGTACCTGACTCTACAGTTAGGGGAGTGAAGGTGGTTGAGTGGAGTACAGTGGTGTTTACACTGACTTCTTGTTATCAGAGGCTTTGAGTACAGTGTGCTGTATCCTCACAGGTTAATGGACCCACGTTCATTATTCATACTTCTGTATGTAATATTTGTTCTAATGGTTATGTGTGTGTGTGTGTGTGTTTCGTACTTACATGATGAACTACCATAATTGTGAAGTATAACATTATTTTATTTGATGAGGTTTCTGCCATATCAATAACTTTCACACAGTAAACGAAGGGTCAAAATAAAAATATATAAATTAGTGAATAAATAAAAGTTTTCTGTTAATCTACAAACTCCCACGGGTCGGCCGCTGTTTGTTCACGTGTTCTGCTTCCACCAATCAACGATAAGACTGTTGCCACTCGCCATAACCACTTGTTTGTTTACGTGATATGCTCAGCCAATCAGAGGTCAGAGTCATGACCCAGCACGCCTAGGTTTGTTTACTCCCGGTGATCTGATTCCTTGTGCAAAACTCACCCAAGCGGAGAGAGAGATTGATCACAGAGCAGATATTCCGTTGAGCCACAAGCTAAATCCTGACTCCTTAATCAGTAAAATAATATAAAAAAATACCATTCATCTCAAGAGTCACCTTCCAGCTTATTTTACGTGAGGTTAGGTTAGGTTACCTTAAGTGAGTTAGATTAAGGTAATTTAGGTTAAGTTAGGCTAGATTAGTTTAAGTGATTTAAATTAGGTAAGATTAGATTAGTTTAAGTTAGATTAGGTTGACATCAATGTGGTTAATCTTCATGTGAAATAAGTTGCGGAGGGCCAATCTTCAGGTGATCCAAAAATACTGAAACGCACCAAAATAGGTTAAAAATCATCGAGACTGGAGTTATCGTTTCTACAAAGTCAGTTTCAAGCAAAACCTCGCACAAGGACGACCGCCCTCTCTATTTCCGCCTCCGGGTGAGCGGCGGAGATCAAAACATTACTTCAGGAGGAAAACCGAGTCAGGGATATTTTCGTGGCCATTTTGGTGGGCGGGGGGGGGGGGGGAGAGTTCCTTTATATGTGTTCTATACAGTGAAATGCTTAAGACATAGCCATCTGTAGTGGGTATGTCAAGCTTCATCAGGAGGCATTAACACACTCCAAAAGGTATCTTAAACAATATGACACACCGGACGAAGATTGTTGACAACTCTACCGAGACAACAGGAGCCGCGGTGTACATTTTGAAATTCACCAGACCCTTCCATATAGATACCTTTTGGAGGGGGGTGTGTACATGAGATACATTTCGGGAAGTCAAAAGTATATTAGGTGTATACATGTAAATTATTAAAATAAAATGAAAATCAAAATGACTCGACTCACCATTGACAGCCGACCGAAAAAGCTTCAGAAGCATTGTTCTACTGCGACGGTCAAGCATAGTCCTGGCCATGGGTTGTGTGGGAGAGGATTATGTTGACTAGGGATGTGTGGGAGATAAGTCGAGATGTGCGTGAGAGAGAGAGAGAGAGAGAGAGAGAGAGAGAGAGAGAGAGAGAGAGAGAGAGAGAGAGAGAGAGAGAGAGATGTCCACTTTAACCATTATTTTTGTAGACTCAACTAATGCTGAAATAACTGACATACCTACTACACTGCACCTCTGTACTGTACCTATGTGGCTTTTATTGATTCATTTCATCCATCCGTGCATCCGATCTCTTTTACACACACATACACACACGGAGACGACTACAATAATCACACCTTTTTTTTTTCGTAACAGCATTAAAGTTTGTTGTATATCTAAGCAAACATTCACAATTGCATTTAACTTGAGAAACTTTACACCCAGACACATATTATGCTTTTGGTACTCATGAAGACAAACTGTGCAGCAGCAAAGTTAAAACTGAAAGCTAAACTACAGTGTATGAAGCTTATTACAGCCATCAAGTTGAACAAGTATGTACCGTATGAGTGAAGAATCAAATTACCAGACTCCATTAAACCCTATAAGCAGTTGTTAAGACTCAAAAAGACATGGTAATGATAGAAGACGGTGAGCAAGGAAGGTAGTGTGTGTGTGTACGTGTGTGTGTGTGTATGTGTGTGTGTGTATGTGTGTGTGTGTGTGTGAAAGAGAATGAGAGTGAGTTATGAAGAAGATAGAGAGGAAAAGAAAAAGAATGACAAAAGCAGGCAAAGACATTAAAGAAGGAAAGAAAATGGAGAAGTGAGAGAAAGAAGTCGTGATAAAGAAGAGAAAGTATGAAAATAGAAAGATAAAACAGATAAATAGAGAGATAAGGATACAGAGAGAGGCATAAAGAATGTTACTCATATACCCATCAAACTACCCTCCACTTATCTCTCAAATTTACTGCACAGAAACATATACAATTTCATTCTATTGACAGTGATACCATGAGTGAAGGACCCCGAGCAGTTCACCTCCATAATACACTACGTAACACCTGATCATAATTATTTCTTATCCAAAAACATGTAGTGAAACTTGATGTAACTTTCATAAGCACATAAAATCTGACTCGTGTTAATTAATGTGTCTTTATCAGGTGGTGGGTAATGTTAGTTGATATTAAAGTTATGATGTATTAATTAAAGATAATGTCAATATAATTTTCTTTGGTTGTACTGAAGTGGGTTAGATGTATGTAAACAAAGAAGCATCAACTTTATCATGTTGTTAACCTTCACGTCAAACTGTTGGACACGAGAAGGCACGAACAGGTATACGTTAATGAAGGTAAGTAGGTACAAGCAAGTAAACCTATACAGAGTCATTGTTAAAAGAATAAGCAGATTGTAATTGGTTATATACAAAAGTCTGGGCTTTCTTTTACGATGACTGTGTATATATTGCATTTTATTTCCATATTTATAATTATCATTGATGATAATATTCCAATCATGTAATTAACAAAAGGAAATCCATAAAAGTCTTTTTTTTATGCTTAATAAAATATGAAACTTTTCCTTCGGCGGGCGATTGAAAAAAATAAAAATAAAAACGTAAACACATTAATAAAACGAAATGTGAGGGTAAAGTAAAATATAAACAGTACTGACTTCACAGTCGAGGAAGAGAAGCATTACAACACTTATACAATATTTGTATGCAAGAGAAAATGTGGCCTCCCTCTCTCTCTCTCTCTCTCTCATGTTTCTTTTCCCTCTGTTTTCTGTCTCTGATATATTTTGTCTTTTCTTCCTCTGTTTCTCTCTCATTCTTTATCTCTATTCTTAAATCTTTTTCTTTATTTCTATTCCTATCGGTCTTTTTTTCTATCTGACCACCCCCCATGCGCCCCTCTCAGTCCCAGACCTCCATAAAATATCATGGTGTGAAGGTGTGGAACAACTTACCCCCACCCATCCGAGCAAAGACTATGCTCCTTTCCTTTAAATCATCTCTAAAAAATATCTATTATCTAAGTATTAATATTTTTATAACACCTACTTTATATTCCTACTTTTATTGTACCACCAAAACTATTATTCAGAAATTATCATGTAGATAGACAGAAATTGTCATTCCAATAACTATATTTGTCGACAAGAAATGATACCGACAGCTCTGTCCTCTTATTCCACCTTAATAGAACCCATGCTGGACTGCTTCCCTCCCTTATAATATTAATGTATATCAACTCCACTGTACAATATGTATATACTCATAATATAAATGAAAAAAAATAATAAAAAAATAAAAATAAATAACGAAGTGATAACCGTGATAACATTCTAATATGTTCTTACTAATAAAATGTTATGTGTACTATTCCAGATGATACTAAATGTTACATAATACTTCCTTGAGATAAATGTACAGTATATATCAGGTTTCACTAAGAGAACTCAGCTCTCAATTGGCTCAGCTAGGTCAATATTGTTTTTAGTATCGACTCTGTATCTGCATTTTTCTGGCTAAATCAACTGTTTCAATTCAATTCTTTTCTTCGTTTCTTTTACTGCCTCACCTGTCTCCCTTTCTCTCATCCTATCCCTGTTTTATCTCTCCCTTTCTTTCTCTATCACGCTGTTTCTCCTTTTCACTATAAAACGCCTCTCTCTCTCTCTCTCTCTCTCTCTCTCTCCCCCATTCAGTGTTAACGAGTAAAATTAGAATACATTAAGGTAGGAGAGTCCCCAGGTAGCTGTTCACACGGTCGTTGAGTGTGTTCAGAGTCATTACCACTGTTGAGGACGAGGAGTCTTTGATGATGCCGGTGGTATAAGAGGATACACGAGTGTTTTCCTTCCAGGGTAGTGAGGCCAAGCAACAAAACCTGACAACATAAAACTTGAAGATAGAACTAATTTGCCGACTTTAGGAATAGAATGCGCGCGCGCGCGCGCGCGTGTGTGTGTGTGTGTGTGTGTGTGTGTGTGTGTGTGTGTAATAATAATAATAATAATAATTAACGGTTTATTGAAAGAGCTTGGCAGCCAGAAGGCTGAAAATATACAGTTACATATTTGGGGAATGGGTTACGAATTACAAATAATATACAAGTAACATAAGTGACACAAATAAGACATATAATAACTTAGATGGGGAAAAGCTCAAACTACAGTTCATTTCAACATAGTGACAGTGTTACAGTATTACAAGTTATTGATAATTTTTACAATGGTTGGGACTGGGCTGTTCTTATAGCGATCAGTTCGTGCACGTATGGGCTGGATGCGGTTGTGGTGTCGCACAGCAATTCTCGGACAAGGGATCTCAGGTGGTAGTAGGAGCCGGTGTCGGGGATGGTGTAGAAGCTTCTTACCAAATTTGCAGATGAGGTCGTGGTGATGGTCAGTGAGAGTCGAAAGGGTCAGTGTGTTGAGCGCTTCTTGATATGTGGAGTAGGAGGGGGAGAGAATAATCTTGCATGCCCTCTTTTGCACTTTTTCTAGGTGTTTACGTTGTGTGGCATTTAGGGAGGAAGACCAGGTGGGGGAGGCATAGGTGAGCTTGGGAAGTATGAATGTTGTGTAAACACTGAGGAGCTCGTGTGCAGGAACTCCGAGGGACTTGAGTCGGCGGAGGAGGTGGAGACGGAAACTGGAGGATTTGACAACTTCATTGACGTGTGGTTTCCAATTTAGTTTGTTGTCTATGGTGACGCCGAGGAGCTTCGTGGAATCTACAACCTGGAGTGTGTTCGGACCTAGAGTAATGGAAGGAGGTGGGACAATGTCGGAGGGGAGGTTGATGTGCATAACCATGGTCTTGGTATGGTTGATGGTGACATGGTTGTTGGTGGCCCAGTTTTGGAGACTGTTCAATAAATCCTGAAGGGCGGTATAGTTGGGAGCAGAATTGTTGACGCTGATCCCAATGGTGGAGTCGTCGACATATTTCCAGCGAGCAGGGGTTTCTCTTAGGGCATCATTGATGAGCATAAGGAAGCAGAGTGGTCCCATCTTGGTGCCTTGGGGGACGCCACAGGTGAGTGACTGAGAGGTGGAGACAGCCCCTCGGAAGCGTACAGCTTGGCGTCGGTCACTGAGGAAGTTTGTAAGCCATGGTATGAGGCTTCTTCGAAGCCCGAGGTCAATAGCTTTGTTGATGATTATATTGTGGTCGACTAGGTCGAACGCTTTAGTGAAATCAATGAAGGCGACAGCTACAGATGTTTTTCGTTTCTCGAGATGGCGGTATATGTAATCGAGAAAGCTGACAAGACAGTGAGTGGTGGAGGAAGTTTTCATGTTGCCAAATTGCTGAGGGTCTACGACTCCTGCAATATCAGCATAAGCCCAGTCGAACACAAAACTTTCACAGATTAGGCTGGGTATTGGGGTGATTGCAATAGGTCGTAGCTGATTTAAGGATTGTGGGCTGGTTGACTTGGGCACTGGTGATACATAAGAGGTTTTCCAGTCAGCTGGGCATCTGGCTTGACTGAGAGAAGCATTGATGATGGAGCAGAGGGGTTTAGCAAGCTGTATGCAGAATTTAATCTTTGATGTGAAAAGTGAAACTGTGTCCTATAGGCAATATGGCCCGTTAGGGACTATAGATACTACACGGTCTTTACTATAAGCCTTTTGGTACACAAGGAGGCAGCGTGGTAGGGCACTCCATTACATCACGGCTTATAGGCCATTGATACAGTTCTCAATCACGTTTTATTATTGGTGTCAGCAGCCCACACATCAAGAGAGAGAGTTACGATGACCAATACAGAGTTACATGTTATAAGAGACATGAATGTGTTCCCACTACTATCTCCACACTGTAGTACACTCACTACTATCTTCACAGTCACTCTGGGTTCCCCCTTTTTTTCCCACTTCACAGTTAGCAGACACTATCGTTACAGTATGAATAATAAAAAAAATAATATTACGCTGGACTATGAGACAGAACTACATGAAAAAAAATATTGTGTTCAGAATCGTCTTTGGAATCAATTCTAAACTGGCTGTTGCTGCTTCTGGCTATAAACATGTTATTATCATCATCATCACCATTCAATTGTTATATGATATTGTGACTGATGGCAACACTTCTACCAGCTGGTTCTGTTTATGTTGCTTTGATTTCCCGATGACTTTAAAAACGTCTCTTACAAACTAAGAACCAATATTCTTCGCATATTATATTTATTAACACATGCATGTTTATTCTTTTAAATTAGAAATCAAAGATAAAATTAATACTTGGTTGTTAACAAAATGGTGGACAAGAGCTGATCATCTTGACAGAAGTAGCAGCAACCTCCTCCTCCTCCTGGGACGCGCTCGCTTAACCTTGACTATTTCTATTTATACATTTATACATTTCTTAGTAGCCGGATCAGTCCCCAACAGATAGTGCAAGACCATTCGAGTTTTCACACTTCATTAATTTTCCTTTGTTAGTTATTATCAAATTCTTGACAGAATATCATACATACATTCATACATGGATGGATAGTGTTGGTCAAGCTATTCCATGAAAAAAAAGGAGCAACTTATAATTCTAAAATTTGTAAAATATGTTAAGATAAAGCAAACAATTGTAACAACTCTCTTTAAGTAGTGGTAACCTCAATAGGTGGTGGAGGAACGTTATGAAGGCGACAAGCAATGTAAAATATATTTATTGACTTAATATACTCTGGGGATGTAGCTTAAATGGTCGAGCACTCGTATGAATGCGAGAGGCGCGGTGATTTATACCTCTGTAACCTCACAAGTGAGCTCGCTAAACATACGAGAGCTACGGGGATCGTTACCCCGCATTCCTGTTATATTTATTTTCTGTCGTTCACTAAGTAACATTCCTTAATGGTAGTCACCATAGAAAGCACTATGGCTCTGCCAGCTCATAGAAGTAATAGTTACAAAGTTATACTGATACTAATACTACAGTAATGAGTAATAATGGTCAGGATGCTCGCCTCGCAAGCAAGCGGACCCGGGTTCGATCCCCGGGCAGGGTGAAACTATGGGCAAGTCTCTTTACGCAATTTGCCTCTGTCTACGCAGCAGTAATTGGAAACCTGGAAGTTATCGATTTGCGGATCGTGTTCCGGGGTAATGGTTAGCCAGTGCAGTTGGCAAGTTGTCCGGTCTTCTCGGACTATTCCTTGACACTGGGTCATGCAACTCGTTAACCTAGGGTGTGGTTGTTGTGATGGCAACAGCTTCTACACCTAAACAAATTCACGCCTAGGTGGCACTAGAGCCGGCCATCCTCGTTACACGAAGGGCAACCATTACTATTTAATAATTAACAAAAGGATAAGACCAATTAATAATATTTTCTTGACTCGGTAGCGATAAGTGAACCAAACCATTGCGATAGGCTGGGTCACCCAACAGTCGTTACTAAACTAACAAGGACAGATGAGACTGTGACCCGTGCACTAATCCAAGTCAATATAAAGATTAACTTATAATAAAGTTTTCGCCATGAATTTATTATAATTATTGAATGGTTAAAACATCATCACTGCCAGATATAACTAAGCCCTACGAATATAGGTGTTGTAAGAATGCTAACTTTAGCTTCAAACTTTATTTTTATTTGTGTCAGCTGACGGTACTGTTGATCACAAAGAAGTCAATACGACTGTCAAATATAAGCGATCTGAATACATATTCCACGTTTACTCAAAAGGGTCAGAGTCTCACTCTCCCTGGGGGCATGAACTAAGCTCCAGGTTGTGATATATAGTAACCAGGGACCGGAGAGCAGTTTAGTTTCCTGTTCCAGCCCCCAGTACAGTGATCCAGTGGGGAATGTTCCATGTACTCTCGGTTCTCTCTCTACATTATCAGATTCCTGTCTATAAGACCATCGTCAATAACTCGATTGATTAAGTGTGTTGCCTATTTATCATCTGCCAACATACACACCATCATACTGCTCGTCGAAGATATTAATCATCAGCTGATATGATATTGGAAATAAAACTCACCAAAACTATGAAATTAATTTTCTCTGTGATGATGGTTTAAAAATTATATCGAAATATTGTATCAAAATTCGCTGAACTTGTACCGGCCTCACCCACCACAAAAAAAATTTCTTCAGAGATTTGTCAGCCAGGACTGGCGCAGCTACAAATAACACTGCTGGTGTAAGGGGTGGATCCCAGGAGACCAAGTTCGAGGGAACACAGTTGTTTAAAGTGGCCAGTGCCGAAGACCTGAGGCGGTGAATTATGTTGGGAGGAGTCTGGCGGCGCTGAGGCCCCCACAAGCCAGGGGGATATTAAGAACTCCAGTCATACAAAATGGCCCAATATAAAAGAACTTCCCCTGAAGGAAAGTTAAGGTTTGGTAATAATTCACCTGTGTTATACCTTATGTTATACCTAACTGTATAATTTAGTTCTGAAATCAAATACCGTCTTAACTGAAACATAGAAAATCTTTTCCATATTTGGTAAAGAGAAACAAGTTTAGTTAGATTATGTTAACATACGTTCATTTAGGTTCAGATAAGACTAGTTAGGTTAGGTAATTATAGGTTTAGTTAGTATATGTTGTTTTAATTAGGTTAGCTTAGGTTAGGTTAGGTTAAGATACGATTAATAAAGTTAAGTTAGGTTCAGAAAGATTAACTTCAAATTAAATCTAGTGCAGGGCGATGCTTCAGCAAGGCTTGAACATATAACGAACAGAAGGGGAAAGAAGAAAAGAGAGAGAAGAACAGGTAAGACATTGGGTGATTAAGGATTACCAAAGAGGGAGACCTGATCGACCGCTTCTGTGAAGAGTGAGTGGAGAACACGGAGATAAATGAGAGAACAGACGATACAGAGAGAGATATAAATAAAGTTAAGGATAAGAAAATAGAATAACACTGAAGACACAGCTGCTGCGTCCTTGTAAGTAGTAAATATGAGAAAACTGGAAATATAAGAAAATGTACGAAAGATAAATGATAAGAAATAATGATAATATAACGTGCTGCAAGGCGTTCACACAGGACATAATTGCAGTGTCTAGGTTACAATTGATGGATTATGTGAAGATTAGGCACTCCGGCTTATTTTAACTGATGATTAAACACCCTAACGCGACCTGGGAGTTATCTTTGGTTAGGTTAGGTTAATTAGACTATCGTTAGGGTAGTTAATCTTAAGGTGAAATAAGTGGGAGTCTTTAATCTTCATGTGATCTCAATTTATAAGAAAAGAAATACATAATAACAACATACTTTAAAAATGGTAAAAAATAAGTCTTGAAAAATATAATTTGAGATAACCTGGAAGATGAACCGCAGACGTGAAAAAAATATATATAATATTTTGGTGCAACGAGAAGAAAGAAAATGAGACTCAATACATCTTGAAGAAAATGTAACAACTGAATAACAACTGTACTCGGGACATTAACTGCGGGTAGACATAAACAGATAGAACTGAAAGACAGTGATATATATGTTAAGGGGAGAGAGAAGGAGAGAAGAGAAGACGGGAATGCTGCGTTTAGCACGTTAAAGGGGTGAGATGCAGTTTCTTATAACAATTTTTTAGGGGGGGTCGTATGCATGTTTTTCTCAGCACATGAGGACAGTGCTGTCTTTTTTTAAGGGGGTAGATTGTAGTATTCAGAAATTTCAGTGTAATTTCAAACGCCGCGCCATTGGCGATACTGAGTTTTCAAGGTCGTCTGAGGGAAGAGAGCGTTCCCAGCACATAGCGAGAGGTTGTGGAACTAGGCCTATATGAGATTAAATGTAATTTGCCGAATTAATAATGATGCGATTCATGAAGTTAAGGGACTATTATTGAATTAGAAATTATTATAGATCGTTTATCAGTCTGAATAATGTTACGGGTGTCCGAAGGAGTTATTAGTTAGGTGGAAAATATGTCACGTAGGCCTAAGCTAACGCCTTGAGAGGACAAGAGGCTGGCTAGCTCTCAGTCACGAGGAAGCATTAGGACCAACAAGACGTCCCTGCGCGTCCGTCACAGAAATAGCCACGTGGCCTAGTCACCTTGTGTTGCACTATTGCAGTATAACAAGTAAGTCTCATTCGATCTCAGACAGGGTTAGATAGGGCAGTGGTAAAGTTAACAAGAGCTAACAGTGAGTTCATTTCAGGGTTTCCGTCAGAACCCACTTGACTGCGAGAGCTTGACTGAGGTTTGAGACTGCCGTTGATGATTGAGGATTGGCGATTGTCGCCGTTGGACCGATCAGTGTAAGCCTGTCACTGTTTAGCAGGGTATCAAAGGATCTCTTGAGTGAATCTAGCCGTCTGGGTGCCCAGCTGACGACAGGACGATCGTTGGGGTCATCAGCTCTCCTCTACCTCGGCTCACAATACCACATAACTCAAGCAGCTTAGTGAAACCCTTTTGCTAACGGGAAGCTAAAGCTTCTCTCAACTGTACAAGGTCTGATTGGCTCACTCCCTTCCGCTTCATGGATGTACTGGGGGTAAAGTGAAGCCAGCTGAGTGATGCAGGGCCGCACACTGGGGCCAAGAGTCAGTGGAGTTTAGAGGTGCCTGTTGGTTGTGCCTTAAACGACTACGGAGTGCAGGTGGAATCTGTGTGTGTGTTAGGCTAGGAAGCATGGTTCACGGGTATTGGTGGACTCAGTAACTTCTCAATAATAGTGACAATATTTTTGTGTGTAGTTAATACTATTTTTTCAGTTACTAATGTATGCTGTGTGCATTTAATATTTCTTTATAATCTCAATCTCAGGTATAACCTTTGTTCCCCAGAGTAGTGTTTAAGTTAGGTTAGGAGGTGTGTATCTGTTGGGGTAATATAATTTTGTTGAGCGCCCTGAAGGCCTATTCAGGGTGGAGTTAATAAGCTCTGAATTTTATACCATTTTCTCAGTGCTGGATATAATTTTGGTGAGTGTCCTTTAGGCCTATTCCTTGTAGAGTTATTAATTTCTTATTTTCTTAATACCATTTTCTCAGTGATTGATATTTTGTTGAAAGCCCTTAAGGCCTGGTTCATGTGTGCAAGCAACATTTCTTAATACTTTAAACTTATTATCCTCTAATGAGGCATTGCCTGAGTTTCTAATAATTTCAACATCATGTATAACTTTTATTCCCCAGAGTAGTATTTTAAGTTCAGGTTAAGAAGTGGGCATATTGGTGTACCACTATTTGATTGTGTTTGTAGTGTTGGAGGGAATATAAGTGTCAATTTTACAGTGTGTCTCATTCATCCAAGTCACAGACGCTATCCTTCCACGGGTCACGGACAATTCATTTTGTTTAGTAAATTTAAGTGTTCTTGTGCTGGTTCGTGATTTCTCACTAAGGGGAGCTTCCACTGCCATTACCATCTAATAATCTTAAATAAACCCCAAGTCAAGTGAGCAATTAAAGTTCAGTAATTCCGACCGGTTACATATATAAAAGCAATAAATATATCAATGCTGTAATAGAAAGGAGTGCGAGGGCGAGAAAACTTATTGGCTAACACTAATGTGGTAATAAGAACTTAAGGACGTATTCAAGGGTTATAAATCATAAGAGTTGTCTGCTGTAGACATTGTTACACTGTCTGGCCAGCCTGCCTACTTCTATATAAGGCACTCTTGACAGCCGAGTGAGTGGGACGACCCTCCCCATCACACACACACTGGCCAGGGCTGGGTTTACCACGAAGACAAAGTGAACAAATGCAATCCTCAGCTTAAATTTAAGATCTTAGCAAGTCACAGTGTTATATATATATATATATATATATATATATATATATATATATATATATATATATATATATATATATATATATATATATATATATATATATATATTTAATTTTGTTACAGTGGCTGACTATAAATATAGTCTCGTCCATGTGCAATGATCAAATAATCGTCAGTTAAAGGCAACTAACTCAAGAAAAACAACACAGAAGTAAACAGGAATAAAACATCACGTTACTTTATTGTAAATCCGAAAGATGACGGTGAGTCTGACCGTCAAGAGGTTGAAAGACTCACACAGTGATAATTCAGCCAAGGATCAGGGCTGGGGGAGTCGTCGGGGGTCAGTATGTAAGGCTCACCCAAGGTCAATATAGAGCTTGGGCTCACCTCACCTGCCATATATAAATACCCCGTAAGATTGTAAGAAAATATAACTTTAAACTGGGATAAAAAAGCTGAGTTACGCAATGTGTAATCATCACCACTGATAAAGGTAAGTTGATTATTCCTGTACTAAAGCTTTACATACTAAAATAAAAGAACAATTAATTAACAGTGAGTGAGTTAACGACACACAGGACCGAACGTTGAAGGTGTCAGCAGAGACATAAAACGCCTTACATAAGCTTAGGAATATCACACAATAAACTAACGCAGTATTGCACAGCGAGTAACAGTGCAAATGTAATAACAGCACAGAGTAAATATTGTTTGGGTATATCCCTGCTGGCTCATCCTCACTACACCAGCCTCGCACGTCCAAGTATTAGCTAAAACTCGAGTATAAGGACGTTCTTCTGAAACATTTACCAGGAACACGGGGAACAAGACACTTCCTTAGTCATCTTACGGTATATGAAAATAAAATGACCATCAAACATTTCATATCAAACAGTGTATTAATTTAGGTGTTGTTGCTATCCCTGTGCATTTTTCCTCTGACTTTCTACATCCATATATCTTTGATTTCGTATTTCATTGCATCTCGAGTCCAAAATTTAACAGTCATCAGTTTTTACCCAGAACTATTGGTCAGCTCCTGCCTGGCCATGTACAGTACCAGAAGCTTAGTTATGAAATGAAGAATCATTTATAAAACTTTATTATAAAACCCGCAAGACAGAATCCAAAACAAATCTCTGATAAAAGTAATGTTATTATTATTATTATTATTATTATTATTATTACTGTTATTATTATTATTATTACTGTTATTATTATTATTATTACTGTTATTATTATTATTATTACTGTTATTATTATTGTTATTATTATTATTATTACTGTTACTATTATTATTATTATTATTATTATTATTATTATTACTGTTATTATTATTATTATTATTATTATTATTATTATTATTATTATTATTATTATTATTATTAACCTGTTTCCACCATTGTTTTTACATCAGATAAATAAAAGAAAAATACTAAATGTTTGTTAATACTATAACTGCTGTTGTTATTAAGCATCGTTTGCTCGGCTTAGTTTCTACAACAACAACAATACAAAATAGGTGAATATCGGAATCTCTAAAACAAAACATACTCCCCAGCTAATGATGCCGTGCGTGGCTGAGGCCTCAGATTAACTCAGTGTTTTAAAAGGGAAGGTAAACAAGGCAGGCCATGATGACTCCCGCCTGCCACAGTTTGTGGGTCACAACGCCAAAGTGCCACACCATAAACTCTGGCGGCTCTGATGGTCAGCTATTTTTTTAATTAATCACAATAACAACTTCGTGGAGATACAAACACGTTAAGCCTTCGTGTGTGAGGAAATCTGACAACGAGAAACAAAAGGAAAACAAAGAAACACGAAACATCTTATTCTAATGCAAACATCAAACATTTCGTGAGAGCTAAGAGAGCGACAACAACAGGGAGATAAAGCATTACACAAGTTTAATCATAGATAATGTACAGCCCCAAGAAAAAGTGAAATTTTACCTGTTAGAGGAAGTATTTGTGTTGTTATTAATAGTGTAAGAGCTTTGACTGTCAGGATTATTAAGCAACGGTTAAGTCTTAGTCACTAGAGCGAACAAAATATAACTTTTAAGAATTAGTTTCACGTGTGGCTCAAGACTTATGACCTGTCTCTTGTGAATAACCTTCCCTGCACAGCCATCAATACTTTGTCCGAATCACTTAACCTCCACTCTGCCAAAACATCAGTACTACAATAATAAACAGTTTCATCAGGTGCTCTTACTTGTTCACCATCTAAGTGTTATAACCGGTGTTGACCTCCTCTGACCTCTTCTCACATTTGACAACGTCGAGCCAAGATCTCCATGCTGACGATGACATCATCCTACGGTGTGACCTGCCATGACCTGCACCAACTCGTCTCAGTGTGTGTGTCGGTAGTCACACTCCTGGATCTCACCAACATATTCTACAGGACTGTGGCTTGATCTCGCTGACCAGTCTGTGGTTGCAATTCTCCTCCCCAGCAAGTTGAAGCACAGTAATGCACTATAACACCAACATCTTCACCAGGATAAAGTCAACATATGTTGTACCCGTAAAAGGACTTGTAGTAAGTGTCAATATCTCTTTCCGATACCTCAGGACCATCAATGTACTGTACACTCGGTAAAACTATATAATTCTTGTGTGAAACAAAATGACACCACGAACGAAGGTTTTTGATAAAGGCTCAGAGGCATACTGTTATTCACCAATCATATTACAACGAACTAATTTTATATTTCGAATAAAATAACTAAATTAGGCCGACCATAATGGGTAGGAAATGTCTCACAATCACGCTTACCAACCCTAGCGAGACAACACGATTGTTCAGTTCCAAATTCATCGGACCCCTCCTGAAAGATACTTTTTTACCGAGTGTACAACACCCCGCAGTCACGTGTAGGTCTGTACACCTCCACACTATGACTCAGCCTCCACAGCACTAAAGAGTATCAAGAATAATGGCGTCTCCGTAACTTCTCTCTGCTAACAAGTAAGAAAGTTGAGAGTCATTAGTGATCCAGTAAAAGATTGTGAAAACGGTGCTTCCGCCACAACCGGGCAGTACAATCCTCGCCTGACACACAGTTGTGCTCTACCTTACATGTTGTATTTTGTCGTTCATTACGCATCACTGTTAAAGCAATTAGTATCGGTTACTCTCTATGGTAGTCCATCTGCGCTATATATGAAACAAGTATTCCTATATTTTTCTAATTAATATAATACAAGGACTGGATGTACTAAACGTTATACAGGTAGTAAAGATTTGATTTAAAGAAGAATTGACGGAACTGAAAAATATAAGCCAGTATTACTGAAGACTTTACCAGGTGAACAATTAAATCAGAAACACCTTCAATATCCTCTATACATTTATAATAATTACATGAATGAAAGACAAGGTACAATAATTAATAAGCAACTTCAATATAAATAAAGAAAATATGATGACAGTAACAGAGACGAGGGTGTATTAGTAGAGAAACATTTCAGATAACTCTCACACAAGACACACTACGACAAATTGAGAAAATATGATTTACGATCCACCAAGAGTGTAAAAATGCAATTTGCTGTTTCGCTGACGCCACAAGAAACTTTTGAGATATGTGAAAATTCTATGAATTTCCTGGTGAGTAAAAGTAAAGAAATGAGAGTTGGTTTGTGTCTAACTTTCTCAGACGTTGCCTAAAAAAGTTTGTTCATTAATTTGCTGATAGTACAAGACTTAATTTAAAATGTTTTACCTTTATTATTTAGAGTGGATCACCTGAAGATTAGCCCCCTAGTTTATTTCGCCTGGAGATTAACCACCATAATGACAATCTAACCGAATCTAATCCCCCAGGTAACTTACGGTGGCTAATCGTCAGGTGAAGTTAACCGAGGTAGGGGGGGGGGGGGAGCGAATCTTCAGGTGACCGATGTCAAAAATTACAATTAGTGTTAATAATTCATAGGCTAAATTAATTTTATATCAACACGGTAATTTATGGAAAACAACAGACAAAACCGCTTGATTGAGGCATTCACTTCATTGTTTCAGATTTTATTGCATACTTCTGTCTTCAAATATTTTTTAAAACTCACTAATTACTTAAAAACAACAGCAAAGACTTAAACTATACAAATGAGAGGAAAATAAATATCATAGTAGTAAATGCAAGTAATAAGTTACTAAATAAACCCTGAAACTAATTACATGTATTTCTTTGTCTTTAATATAATATAGTTCCTGCAGTATATCCCTATAACATATATCTTAACACCTATAGTAAATGTAATTTCTTTTTTGTGGTGGTCAGACTCGAGCCGGTGTGTTACAAAGTCACTTCTGTGTTTATCAATGATCTTTTTGATAATATTTACTTATTCTATTCTAAATGTTAACAGATAAGTGGCTTAAATCCGAAATAAAATCAAATACAAATGGAAATGCGTCTAATATAATATATACTGTATATAAGACTTCCCCCCAAAAAAGCCTAAATGGTGTTGTTAGATCGTACTTAAGGTCTCACTGAAGTAAAACAAAAACTCAACTGAACGCATCACCTCACCAGCAGCCCGAGAGAAAAAAATCATCTCCATTGGTAATTATTCAGACCCACGTTAGCGCCTTGGGTTCCCACTCCCATAAATATCCCGACAATAGGGGAGGAAATAATACCTATCCTTTGTCTTCACGCTGTCTAATGTATCACTGTGCCATGACAACTAAGATGTTAAGGCGAGTACTCTTGGTCACATTGTACAGTACATTACGTGACCATTTATTAAACTATTAGATCGATATTTCTCTCTGTTAGGTTTAATGTTGATGATATAATGTATTCGTCCGCTCTATAATATTTATAAAGTGTTGTTTGTGTGTATACGAAGCTAGGTTAAGTTAGGTTAGGTTAGCTTAGGTTTCGTATGGTCAGTGAGAAGTTTCCAAAATAAGATAAAGATACAAAGAAGTTATAAACAAATAAAAATTACAAGTTATTTACCTTTCTGAGTAAATGGCTCCTTATGTGGTGTGGTCAGGTCAGGTTTGGTTAGGTTAGGTAGTCAAGTTTGAGAGTCATAAGAGAAATGTTAAGTTGACCTGGGTGGACCACATGCCTTCCTCAACCTGCCAGGCTAACCAAAAAAAAGTCAATTCACCTGACACACTTCCACTGACCACCCTAACACCGGGTAAACGTATGGTCTCTCGTGGCCAGTGTATGATGGACGCGTAAAAACAGTGCCATGATGATTTAGTTCAGAGTCACCGAGGCAGGTAATCCCTATCACCACAACAGAGTTTGTCATTAATGGGGTATTTTTGTTTATACTGGCGGTAAATATTTCGGTAAAAAAATCCTGGGTTTTTTTCTTACATTTTTTTACATAATTAAAATATATATATATATATATATATATATATATATATATATATATATATATATATATATATATATATATATATATATATATATATATATATATATATATAAAGGGATGTATTGGCCTCACCAACACCTGTACATGTTCATCAACACAAATGCGCGCACACACACACACACACACACACAATTCAAAGAACTGACTATTTCAAGAACCAAAAATAGCGTGAGGCTTGGGGTGAGAGAGCCAGGTCTCGCCGACACCTGTAATGGGGAAATTATAGACGAAATGAATAAATTTACATATTCCCCAGACAGCAAAATATTGAAGACGAAATGAAGGCTTTTCTTGTATATTCATAAGCAAGTTAAAAATGGATTTGTAGGCTAAAAACATTAATTCACTACTACTTTTATTAACTAACCCTACAAGTGAAGAAATGTGCGATATACTGTAATCACCAGACAACTGACAGATTGAAGAATTTTTTTTTATTAAGCCCAGATTCCTTTGTATACTCAAGGGGTTAACTTTGAGTCTATAAACTAAACAAAGAATAATAATATAACCTAATACTGAAACATTTTAAGACGAAATGCTTTCATATCTGTTTTGTTGGGTCACTCGAAAATTCATTTGATAACAATAAAAACACATATAACGATAACTGTTGACTTATGAAAGAACCCCAGTAAAAGGCATAACAATGAGTATCCGCAAAATATAAAAATCTATTGAAAACTGAATTTTTTTTTTCAATCAGTCAAAAGAATTCATAAAAATAATACGTGAGTTGAATGTGCATAACGAAATACTGTGGCATGTTACCTAACACTGCCCTAGAGTTTCCTATAAATGTACAGTCTATAGGTTTACAGTATATAGATGTACAGCACAGTATATATACCAGTACATTTTTAAACTAGAAATATGTATCAATCACATTTCCACAATATTGCGTTACATCGTGGATGACTCAATTAATCAGAGAAAAATGATAATCACTGTACACGTGCGCTACACCATTAAATAATACACCATCGTTTTTTTTTACGCATAATTTCCGTTCATCGCGTCAGCTAATTGCAGTCATGTATCTGAGCCCAAATGACCCGCACCCAGGCAGTTTTGTAGCAACAAGTCCGCAGTGTAAACCAGCTTAACAAGGTGGTGGCGTTACAAATCTGTGATACATAACTGAATTACAAACCTGTACTACATACCTGAATTTCAAACCTGTGCTACATACCTGAATTACAAACCTGGATTATACACCTCTGATACGTGCCTATTAATTATTAGTGCGTGTTAAGGAGTGGGCAAAGGAGGATGAAGAAGCAGTTAATACGTCATATACTCCGACAAGGTACACTGCCAGATGAATAACAAGGTATGATGGCCAGCAACAAACGATGATTAGAATTCTCTATTAAAAATTTCCACAGTAAAGTAACGTGACACGATTAATAATAAGTACAACCTGAAGACTACTTATTAACCCCACATAAAAAATTATTAAATAAACAAGAAGCACAGAGTTATCGCCTCACACGGCCTAACGTTTTCGCTACCCTGACAGTCTGATGTTAAACTGGTTAATTCCTTGATGTCATTTCTTCTCGGTGTCTTTGATATGGATAAAGTTACGTATTAATATAGATATGGGATCATCTGTAGAATCTCCAACTCCAGCTTACGTCACCTAAAATTAACCACCTAACACTATTTAGGAGGATAAGGTTAGGTCAGGTTAGGTTGGGTTAGGTTAGCGTTAAGGTGGTTAATCTTAAGAGTAAAATAAACTGGGGTGGAGATTTTACAGGACACGGAGTCAATAGTTGTCATTATAATAACAAAATTACTTATGTATAATTTTTTAGCCGAATTTTAGGAATGTTTATGATCCCAGTTATTGCCTTCATAAATCAAATATATATATATATATATATATATATATATATATATATATATATATATATATATAATATACTGCATTGTATATCACATTCTAAAAAATTAAACATTTTAATGCATTATAAATTACAACTACTAATCAACTTTTACACAATAAAATTAAACGTTATCGCGTTAAACATGCCGTGGAAAATCACAAGCCATTAATCTAATTTCTAATAATAATCAATGAAAGTTTGGTCCCCACCTGTATGGTAGCGGGAGGCTGTGAGCGCGTGTTATAGTGAAATATAAGAGAAGAATACAAGTACATCACTATTCTGTTCACCTCACATCCCATTATTTGGAGTGATATTTTGATTTTCATTTTTCTAAGTGTCTCCATTGGGTGTATAGAGTCATACAGTACTGTTGTGTAGGGTAGTTACTGTAAGAGAGAGAGAGAGAGAGAGAGAGAGAGAGAGAGAGAGAGAGAGAGAGAGAGAGAGAGAGAGAGAGAGAGAGAGAGAGAAGAGACACCTATGTTCTAATCATTCTCGTATGTATCTTTAGTAAATTACCTGATGTCAATAACATATACAGTATCAGATATTATTTACCTGACCCACATGTACACAGATCCTCCGAAACAAAATTAATTATATTTTTAATTAATCAATATATTCCTTAAAGTTAAGTTTATGGGCCATAAATTGCGTGAGGTGAACTGGAGCAGGTGAGTAGTAGTAATGGCTCTAACCATCTCTCCAAGACGACACTATATCATTATAATGACTTGCAAAATCAATATCAATTACAAGTTCAAATTATATCAACAATGATAACATAGTGGAAGCAGATAACTCATGGTGGCGCCGTGTGCTCGGGTCACGACAGGCCACACCACGTCCTCAACACTACCCATTCCATCAGTGAAAGTGTTGATGAGAAGTGATTAAACAGTAAGAATTATTTCATAGTGTTAATTAATAAATGATCTAGTGTATTTCCTGACGTCGTTACATGCCCAAAAGACTGATAATTAGTTATTGACGCGCGGATTAACATTAGATATAACGTGAATGTGAAAACTGTAGCTCTGAATTTTTAATAATTGAAAACTAGTAAAATATCTTGCCTAGCTACGCGCTCAAACACCTTGATCGTTAAGGGAAGTATTACATATATTATAGCATCAGTGATTTTCAAACGCAGTAATACATGATAACATAAATGTGTTTGGCAGACCTCGCGACCCGTTTTGGACAGTGTGGAAACATCACAATAGACTAACTATATTTCGGTACCCCAGGAGACAGTAGGGCCGGTACTAAACTCGAAGCGTTACTGTTAACTAAGGTACCTATTCACAACTGGGTGTACCGAGGACAGGGGGCCTGGGCGAGAACTAGCATCCCTAACGGCAGGAGGTGAGGCCACTACACCCATAACTAATAGATTATACTGGATTCTTCAGTGTTGTAAAATATATTAGTAGTAATTCCTTAAAAAATGTACATGAACTACTAAAGCATTATTTGCTGAAAGTTATTATACAATTTATTAACTTAATATAACTTGTTAAATTAATAATATAATTGTTATATCCCCCAAGAGCTCCAGGGGCGTAATGGAGGAGTAAAGTGAGAGCTCCAACCACCACCACTCTGACTCGACGAAATTTTTGAGTGTTGTGTGACAATTTCCTGGTATTAAGCGGACATATTATTATGTACTTCATATTTAATACAAACGCCAAATACCTATACTGTGGTGCCTGCAATATTATGTTCATGAGAAGAACAAAAATAGCGATTTGATGATCATCTTTCTCTATGGATTATCTATAATGAATCAATGTGTTAATTCTAAGTCGATTTCATATACATCTGGCATCAGTGTGAAATATCATAAATCATTTAGCACGTTCACATTTTCTTCGCCAAATTATTAATAGCGATATGATGGCTATTTTGCTTTCGTGAAATTCACTTTAATATCGTGTGTATTTTAATTACCAGACAAATTTAATTATTTTCTGTCACAACCAGAGGAATGTGTCTCTCTTAATTATCAAGTGTTGATGACTTGTGTATTTACTAACCTGGAATACACGCTGAAATATCTAAGTCGTTGAGGTGCAGTGATACATACAGTATGAACATGAGCATTTATCACAATATTAATATACTGTATATACATATATAACTTTGACGCATGTTAACCAATCATTGTTATTAACGTGATTTAGTGGTTATGTTGTGTGGTCTGCCAGGGACTTATTCTACGCTTTATTAGTTACATCAAGAGGACACTGAGACTGAGGGCATGTTGCAAGTTAGTCTAGAGTATATTAAAAATTTAATATTGTATATAGTCATAATTATTACTATTATTTCACTATTATTGTTGTGTGAGGTGAACTGACTCCTCGGCCACTGAAACACTCGGTAACTTGTTCTAAAATTGCATATGTTACGGCCTGTCAAGTCTTCTTATTTATGGGTGAGTCGTTGCTGCAATATACTGTACTCCGTTACTCATGCTGAAGGATGGGGTGAGTATACACAACCGTTGAATAAGAGATATGAGGTGTGTGTGTGAGTACCTCCATCGTCCTGAAGGCCCCTGTAGCTATTGTGAAGGTGTGTGTGTGTGAGAGAAGGACACGTCTGGTCCTAACACTGCACTCGAAAATATATTACCAAACAAAATCCAAATTACATTTTCTCAACGCTACAAATTTTAGTTATTTTGAGCTGAGTTATGTTAAATCGGGAGAGTTAGGTTAGGTTAAGTTAGGCTAAGTTAGGTTAGATTAGGTTAAGGTGATTTGAGTTACTGAGTTACACTTTGTTAATTCCACGTTCTATCAACTACCTCATCTCGTTGCTCTCCTCCACCACTACCTGCTGATGAGGTTCCGTTTTGTTACATAAATCACTCAAGTATTTCCCAGACTACTGAGGGAAATTAATGTACTACACCAATTGAATGTGATCGTGCAGTGTCGTAGCCCCACGCTGAGTCTGTCGGTAATATCGAAAATGCCATCAATTTTCTCAAGGTTGTGGACGAAAATGTTTTCTTTCGTCTTCTTTTTTTTACCTCCTGTTCTCTATACAAACACAAACAAGAATGATCGAGTTCAATAAATCGTTTCCTGATCATTTTTCTTCCCTTTACGTCGGTTGTCCAGTGCTACTTCACCCACACAACCTGGAGTTCGAATTCTCATTTGTCACCAAACTTGGGTAGTGGACGGGGGGGGGGGGGGGGGTTGGAATTTACTTGAGAAATACAGTAATTCTTGTTGATGATAAGTATGTTCAATTATGTTTACGAACATGAAGATACTCGCAATATATTCATCGAAAAATATCTACCCAGATTTAAATATATAATCATTTGCAATCTGGGTATTTTTTTCTTTTTCGATGTCCTTGTGTTGTATGATGCCAGGTTGTAGGAACCGACAAGAGTTAAATAAACTTGAGTCCAGTCGGGTGAACAAAGCGTTTCATTAATAAGTCTTGGGTGTGGGCAGAGCATAAAGGACAATACAGTGTAGTGTAGTAGAGCTGAGTGGGCGAGAGGTGGAGGTGACTCAGCCTCATCTACTACTACTATTACATATGCTACGACTACTACAACTACTACTACTACTACTACTACTAAAAAATCTTCGTCGTTATCAACAACTATCAAATATGACCTTCGATAGAAATGCGTTCTACGCTAAGATTGTCTTCTACACGTTTACACCCATTAATATAATACTATGTAGAATTGTAGAGTAACTTTTTTATAAACATGAATGTATCCCCCCCCCCCCCAAAAAAAAAATAATAATTTTCAGTGATCTTTAGCTAATAATAGTAATGCATTTAAATATTTATCTAATTATTACGGTAAATACCGTGCAATTATATTCATAGGAAGATATTTCGATACGTTTTAATAGACAATGTACTTCAGTTGGACAGACGAGACATTTCCTTGAATATAAGAAAATAAATAACGTTATAATTTCGTCATATATGAAAGAGTAAGAGTGAATGATGGATGGTTTTCCAGAACTCTTTTCAAAACATGTCACATTATATTTCCATCACGTGATTTAACTAGTGATGGTACTCCATTGGATACATTTTCAAATTAAATATAAATAATTATAATGAAAACAAATATTAATAGAAATAGTTAATTTACGAACAGTTTATGAAACTTAGCTACTACAGTAAGGTATAACATTACTCCATTACGGTAATTTTCCAGTCTCTTAAAACAAATTCGGTTAACAAATTCTAAGATTCAAGAAAAGTTAAAAACCAGCGTAAAAAATTCACATCGATGCCACAAACTAAAAAGTGTGTGTGTGTGTGTGTGTGTGTGCAATATGAAGATTTAAAACCACCACACACGTTGGACCAGACAAACACCGCTCCATGCACCGCTCGTAACAAACTGGTGCTCAGGTAAAAAGTAAGTTGACCCGGAAGTTGAGTTCACCATGTCTCTTCCGGTTATGGTTGAGGAGAGTTAATTAATTCCAGCGGGGACATGACCTGACCATTCCTAAACATTTATACCCTTCGGTTATGAATTCTATATCGATTATCGGAAATGTTAACGCTGTTGATTACTGAGGACTATACAGTAATAACCGTTTTAATTGCATTATAAACATTTAAAGGTTAAATTACAGTACTATAAATCTGTATCCACTGGAAAATATTCGAGCAAGTGATTAAACATGGAAATTGTCGTATTACCAACTCTTAACACACATGTTGTACTGTATACTGTACTTACCTTCTACAACAAAACTTTAACTGGCGGTGCAGAGTGTATAGCCTCCTGCCCCCACCACAGGCCACTAGCTGTCGTGGAGTGTGGCGGATGACACCTCGACCACTTCTGTGAACGGGAAATTCACTTTCAGTTAATAATAAGGAAGACTGTCAATCAAAAGCACTCAATATCACATCCTGTTTCCTCGTATTCGTTCTTTATATTCTGTTTCAATAAATTAGGGCTAAAAATTTTCTCAATAAGCATAAACGCTAAATATTAATTCCTAAATCTTAAGGAAAGTAATTATTCCATCATTCTCAACTACGTTTTAATGAAACTGGCTTGAACATCAAAGTCTCACAGTGCGTATTCAAAGTTAGTGTTATACTCCGGCCGCAGATGACTCTTAACGTCGAATAATACTCATTATTTTTTTTTACTGTTGTTTTCCCTAACTTGATCATTCAAATACATATTATACTGTAGGTGATGCAAAATGTTCTAAACCTTTCATATGTGTAATAAAAATAATAGCATTCAAATAGTGCTTCATTCTTTGACACACTCACACACACACACTTCAGAGGACTGTGACACTAAAAGTCAGTACTTGCTGAGAATTTCACAGTAACAGCTCAAAGGAATCTTTTATTTCTCTGTGAGCTACACTCTCCCAATACACAAAGACTCGCTCTAACTTTTGTTAAGTAAAAAGTTTGTTATAATAAAAGCAGGAATATGAGTTCTTTGCTTTCTTCAAGTCTCCAACAGTTGCATATAAATTACTTTGAGCTATATTTCTTTCATGATGATTATAATAAAGGTTAACTTACGCTAACTGGGGATAACTGCAAAGTAACGCTTACATCTATATTGTTTAGCGTATAATACAGGGACGGTCACATAGATACTTATAATACACTATAACTGAACAACATCACTAACCTAACCTAACCTAACATAGCATAACCTAACCTAACTTTACGTAATAATTTACTTATAGGTTAGTAAACGACTTCTTAATTGAAACGAAGTAAATTTCACCAGATATGAATTAATTTCCATTAAATTATATCAATAATAACACACAGTTTCGCTATTTGCCAAAGGCGTCAATAAAGTTTCATGTCTTCATCGAACGGTTATCCCTATTTAATGATACACACACACACACACACACCAGCTGACCAGACCTGACGATAGCTAAATCAGCTTAACCTTCACTATCCAATTTTAACTAAACTTACCTAAATCAATAATCAAACTACATATACTGTATATACTCTGAAATTAACCTTAATAAATATAACCTATAAAATCACAACCTAACCTAATGTAATCTAGGTCAAGTTGGGGTAAGAGATACTGTGTTACCGATTCATTATCACTACACAGTTTTTTATCTACAGCATACAGCACTCCGGCCACCTCAGTAACTCGCAGTAAACAAACACCTCACGTCTCCTCCACTCCCACGTCCCCCCTCCTCCCCCCAAGCGCCCGTCACAATAATTCTCTTGTTTACAGAAAACGGGAAACGTCGGCTGCCGAAGTTCTATTCATAACCTGAGCCGGGCTGAGGGACATTGTGTGTGTGTGCCCGACGCCTCAACAAAAGTCATTGTGAAGTAGCTCTTTGAGGGAGGAGTAGGAGGGGCGGAGGAGGGAGAGAGATGAATAGTCTAGTTTGTAAAAATGAAAGTTGAATTTACAACAATGCTTTTATCTGAAAACTCCTTCGCGTTTCCACTTTCTATGATAATTGTATCTATAGATGCTGGAAGGTGAGTGTATTTTTCTTTAATAATTATTTATCAAAAAAGTTTTCTATTATGAGTTAGTTGAAAAAAAAAGTTCGAAAATCTAATTGCGGGGAGCATGAGCGCTGTTGTCACAAAGGGTTCGGAAAAACGGTGTAATTCGGGAGGGTGGTGTGATGCTACCAGCCCCCTGGATAGTTGTGGTGGCGTGTGCCAGTACTTTCCTGGCCCAGATTCTCCAAGAGTTTTCGTCTGGAACTGGGGAAGTGCAACTAAGCTGACTGGCTCGGTTACAAGGAAAGAAAGTTGCTGGAAAAATAGTGCAAAAATTTAAATTTAGATTTCATTGCAACTAGGCTAGCCGTGAGCAGGAGGGCGGGATGGGATGGGATGGGGGGGTAGGGAGGCGTGAAGGAATGCGACGTCCAGAAGACTCTCCCACCTACCACTCGACTACAGGCTGTGTGTGGGAGGGAGGCACGAGAAGGTTCAGGTAAAGATTTAAAAATAAAAGTATAGTAGAGACGAAGGAACGCTTGTATCGTTTACCTGCACTTCAAGAACTAAAGTGTTTAATAATGCAATTTAATGCCATCATTTACATGACAATAACTCAAATACTACTAAAATACTCTTAACGTTATAATAATATATTGTCCTATAACTTCTAAAGGCTATCAAACGCATATTCTGCAGGTTGTGTCTTTACAGTACCGAGAACTGAGTTACAGGTGACAGCACATAACACCTCCTCCTCAGAAGATAAACAAGCAGGCAACCATTGGTGTCGTCCGTAGCCTCATTGACCCACAACTATAGTCTGAACTCGGTTCATAAAAGATACGATATATATATATTTAATAGAAACATAAACATAAGCTCGCATATGTATGTTGTTGATGTTATAATGTATTACTGTGCTTCAACAACTAAGGGTTTAAGGCACATATTCTAGGTTAGTAAATACACGTAGGTAACAGAAATAGAGATAAAATATTTACTCTACTACAGTCAAACGTAAATTGTGCTGTTACAGGAAATATGGAAATGAAGGTGAATTCCAAGAGGTGGACACAGATTCACTAGTAAACATAAAACTTTAATCGACATATTAACCCATATTACGCTATCATAACTTTGCATTAGTGAATATATCCTTTACTAATTTGGTTCTCTTATGGACAGTTCAGGTAACGACTAATTCGATCAATATTGTCTCATTCTAAGTTTAAAATACAAGTTACCTTCTGTTTAATTACACAGGACAACAAATTTTTTATAATTCCCAGTTGCATGAGATTTCTTTACTGTTTCTTACCATTTTTGATCTGCTGATTTCATATTTGAAACCAGTTTTGTTCTGCATGCTCCAGTTTTCATGCATTTTGAGGTTTTACATTCTAGCCGTTTGCGGTCAAATTAATTAATTACACGATTATGGTATCAATAGGGAGATATAATTTTGTCTGTTTTTTCTTTCAGATTTGGTCATGGCTACAAAGAGAAATCAATGTGTGAACAAACCTGATGCCTTCTGTTATATTTGTGGATACTTCACGCTTATTCGTCAGAGGCGCAATATAACATCGTTTGTGAGGCGCGGCTATGAAGCGTACTTCGGACTTACTCTTGGCGACCAAGACAAAAAATGGGCTCCACATGCTGTGTGTCATAACTGCGAAGAAATGCTGCGTGACTGGACAAAAGGAAAACGTAAGGGCTTACCGTTCGGAATTCCCATGACCTGGCGAGAACCGAAGGACCACACAACTGACTGCTATTTTTGTCTGATCAATACGAAGGGTGTTGGCAAGAAAAACAGACATAAAATATCGTATCCTAGTATCCCTTCAGCAATTCGACCTACTTTGCACTCTGATGAGCTACCAGTTCCAGTTTTTAATGGGTTGTCTCCAGCTGAAGAGGAGGGAAGCGACAAAGACCAAGAGAGTGAACATGAAACTCAAGAAATACTTGCAGATTCCGACGATTCTTCTGATGGTACACCAGAGTCATCAACCCCTCAGAAGTTTAGTCAGCCAGAGCTGAATGACCTTGTGCGTGATTTGGGTCTCTCCAAAAATGCAGCAGAAGTTCTAGCTTCTAGGTTGCAAGAAAAGGCTCTACTGAACCAGACCACAAAAGTTTCAGACTTCAGAAAGCGGGAACAGGATTTTGTGCCATTCTTTACAGAGGAGAATAAGTTTGTTTACTGTCATAATATCCCGGGTCTTCTCCAGGAATTAGGGATTCCATTGTATAGTCCAAATGACTGGCGATTATTTCTAGATAGTTGTAAGCGTAGCCTGAAGTGTGTGCTACTACATAATGGTAATGTCTATGCAGCTGTTCCAGTGGGTCATTCTGTGTGCTTACGAGAGGAGTATAATGACATTAAAACTGTGATTCACCTGCTAAAATACCATGAGCACAACTGGACAATTTGTGTTGACCTCAAAATGGTGAACTTCCTTCTTGGCCAACAAAGAGGATTTACAAAGTATCCCTGCTTTCTTTGCATGTGGGACAGCCGAGCTAGAGACAGGCATTGGAACCTGAAGGAGTGGCCCTTACGTGAGACTCTGGAAGCTGGTATGCCAAACATTGTCAATGATCCAATCGTCAGTCGAGAAAAGATCATATTTCCTCCTCTCCATATCAAGCTGGGCCTGATGAAACAGTTTGTCAGAGCATTAAATACTGATGGTGAATGCTTCCAACACATAGTCTCTGCTCACCCTGCTTTGTCATTTGAGAAGATAAAGGCAGGTGTGTTTGATGGACCACAAATTCGTGCACTTGTACGTGATCAAGACTTTGTCAGAAAGATGGACGACAAGGAAAGGGGTGCATGGCTTTCATTTGTGGCGGTAATGGAAAACTTTCTTGGTAATAAAAAGGCTGACAACTATGAAACCCTTGTAGCAACCATGTTGTCAGCCTTTCATGACCTTGGATGCAATATGAGTGTCAAACTCCATTTCCTATATAGTCATCTTGATAGATTCCCTGAGAACCTAGGGGCAGTAAGTGACGAGCAAGGCGAGCGGTTTCATCAGGATCTCAAGACCATGGAAGACCGCTACCAAGGGAGATGGGACAAACATATGATGGCAGACTACTGCTGGAGCATTAAACGAGAGTGCCCTGAGACATTTCACAAACGCAAGAGCTTCAAGCGCAAATTCCTACCTGGCTAAAATGTGATTGGGCTTTGTCTCCTCATAGTAACAAATTTCTTACCTAACAATGAGTTTTATACAAATTTCAACCTTTGTTTTAGATGGAACATGTTTCAAATTGTGTTGTTGAATAAATTTAGAATATGTAATATTTTATTGTTTATTACCCAGCTAATTTAATGACAGTTTAATGACATATTTTTCAAGATAGACGACGAGGTCAATAAGACGAAGACGAAATTTTGAAATTTCAAAATACCTTGATTGCAAAAAAACTAGAGCTTACAGAAAGAAACTAACTTCAGATATGAGATCAGCACACCCAAATTAGGTAGAATCAAGTGTTTATAGCAATGCAACAAAAACTTTGTTGACCAGTGTTATTATACAGTATGTTATTTTTATCAATTTTATGTTTACTCTGGTGTAATTATTATTTTACTCTCTGCTGTAGAAGTTTTATGATGATTTATATTAGATCAAACAATAATAACCTTAGTGAATGTTCTGTTCTTGTTTTGATTCTTGCAACACTAAAGAACATTTGATAACTTTGGAACATTTGAAAAATATTGATTTATACCAACACGTCGTTTATCGTTCCACTAGTTCTCAATTTTAAATAACTCTTCAAAAGCAAGATTAAAAAAAAAACGAATATAAATTTTTTCGATATTCTACCACTTTTTTCTATAACATCTGTAAAAACGAATAAGTGAAACACAATTCTATTTAACCAAACGTAACTAATTGCATACATAAACTAATGTGTTTTGCATAGTAAGTAATTAATTTCTACATGCACAATTTGAGATGAACACATTAAAATAATTTACATACGAGCTTTTTTTTTACTTATTAGATACATCGACTATCCGCTTTTCACCATGACTCATTTTACTTCTAAATAAAGCGAGTTAAACCCACTAGCATAACTTTCTAACAGCCAAGATAACAATTAACCAAAGTAAAACTAAAACCTACATAAACCAAAGTTAATATCCAACTTAATGTTATCAGCCTAAGCCTAGCAAACAGTTTGATTAGGTTAGGTTAGGTTGTTTCATAACAATTGCAGATAAATATACTGTATATGAAAATTAATTGGTTCTTGTACCCAAAGATTTAAATACAAAAACAAGATAAGATATTGATGCAGGTTCTAGGAAATACTGTACGAGTTGCTGGCTGACTGTCCACCGTAACTTACTGCCATAACCTTTACCATAACTCCTGTCGGTGAGTTGTTCCGTGCTGATATTACCTTCGACGTTTTCTAGTTTCGGTTTTCGAATATTAAAAAAAAAATCAAGAGTTGATTATATTTTCTCATTAGATAAACTAGTTATTATAAACGCGTTAAAAAAAATTGCTTAAACTGATACTAGAATAAGTACTAATTACTAATGTTTTAAATTCTTACAGTACAGAACAAATTTGCAGGTAGATACTTGGAACCTATTACTCAAGACAAATATACAGTACAAGGCTGACCACATACATACCAAGTGAAAACGGAGGAAAACAACCAAGGATTAGTTGGTGAGGAGCGACTCACCCCTGGCCCGTGTCAGGTCGTCAAGGCAAGTGGTAAGGATTGTGGAGTTCGGTTTCTACACAGGGTGATCACATGCCTGAAGGGGCTACGGTATCTAATGGTTGAATGTGGTGGTTTAGTCAATAATTCACCTGTTCTAAATGAGTGACACGGCTTATTTATTTTTTTATTTTTTTAGCAATTCTGACCTTTAATTGTCGTTTAATTTGACCAACATCCGTCATATTACAGCAATAGCTTGACCATTATATTCCTGAGGCCTACATGGTAACATAAATAATAGGTGAAGAAGCAGTAACTGGCTGAATGTGTAGTTGGAAAAATTTGGACATTTGTTTCACTGTAAGAGCATCAACTAAAAGGGATGTCATTATTATTTTAGTAGTTTCTTAAGATATTATAATTTAAGTTGAAGTTTGAGATACGGTGAGCAGGTGTTATTAGCCCAGGACAAATATGAAGGAGAACTAATTAGTTTAAAATATATACGAAGGCTTCCTGTACGTACACGGAGCTACAGAAGGTTATCACTGACTTTTCAACGTGTGCCCAAAAGGGTGGTTTGTTTTCGTCCTAAGGAAAGCCCACGAGTGTACTGAACCACAAACTTCAATCACTTAATGTGTTTTTATGCCCATATTTGTCCTAAAAACTTTTCCATACTTTCAGTTAAAAAGTTCCGCATGACGCATCAAGGTAATTATAAAACAGTATAATATAGTTCAGCTAGTTTGTATGTCTCATATTTTTTTTATTCCTTTCGTATACAGTAGGTGTTTCCATGATGACCGGGCAACACATACTAACAGCGAACTCGTGAGGGTCGTGTTACTGAGGCTCAGGTGGCCAGCATCAAGCTATAACAGAGACATTTACATATTAATGACCTGACAGTCTTAACCACCGCTCTGAACCTAAATTAAATAGTATGAAATTAAATCCTCAATTTTATATTTATTATTTTAAATATTACTCACTATAATATACAGTATGTTGAAAATTACTCTGGTGAAACATTTTATCAATAAATCTTGTGAATTCTCAAAATTTCCTGAACAAAAAGTTAAATATATGAGTAATACATGATAGTAGACAAGAGGAAAAATAATAATAATTATATATATATATATATATATATATATATATATATATATATATATATATATATATATATATATATCAACACCTCAACGGCGCCATAAGCTCGTTGAACAGGCTTTGTGTGAAATATAACAAAGTCTAGGACTGCTTTTAGTATCCTGGTAGTCCAGCGGTTAGCGTTCCCCAGTCATAGGCTTGTGGGCCGTGGGTTCGAATCCTGGCGGGTTGAGGTGTTGATTGTATGTAGAAGTCCGCGTGCTTTATTAGGCTAATGAAATATATATATATATATATATATATATATAGAGAGAGAGAGATAAGTAGTACTGTAATTGTCAGATGCGGGTAAATGCCAGGCCGGGAAGGTGAAGCTTGGCTGGTGGACGGTTGCTTATATCCATCATTCATGAAGGCTGACTTAAATAATGCCACGAAGCTTTTAATGTTTGGTATTCTAAGTTTTATTGTAAAGTTTTCCTACTTACGTTCTGGTCAGTAGGCGTGTGCTTGGTGACGAGTTCTTTCATCACAGTTAATTTTCTGAATTGTGTCCACGTCCGTCTCTGTTATGGGTGTGGCTGAGGTTTTGTCTTTTTTAATTAAATCTCCTTTGACGGTCATCTATTCCCCCAATCAAAGGTAAAGATGTTTGCAGAGCCGCGTCACAGCTCCTAAGCAGGTACTCAGAATACCTTACAATGAAAAAAGTTGTTTTCTGGTATAATAAAAACGGATTTAGTACCACGTTAATAAAGTTGTTAAAGTATATAAACACACGAAATTAACAAATAAACTCAGAACAACATTGTTAATATATTAAGACGGAGCTTTGTGTCAGCCTAAATCTTAAGTCTGCTACAAACAACTGGGACTTGCGCTCGATGGTTAACGGGGTTTATTAGTTATTTCAGCCATATTGATAATACAGTAAAAAGTAAACGAATTTGGATGGTATTTAAATAATTCATTACATAAAACAATAAACAATATGTCAGAAATAAATATCAACCTTGGAGAATTTAAAAGGTAAGACGGAGATGGTGTTTATATCAGTAAGAATGTTTTAATAAATAACAACGTCATATATATCAATAACTCAAGATAAACATTAAACATTATTCAGTGACAGTGTAGTACAGTGTAAACATGTAAACAATGGTCATACTGATGTAGCAAACACAAGCATGGTCACTCCATATTAACAGTGTAACTTAAAGAGTATCATGCAGTAATGGTCTTATGTAGTAATCATTCACTCTGTACGTCATTATAGCCAAGAGAATATGAAGCTTTACACACAGAGAATAGGTCTTGATAAAATCACACGAGAAAAGGGAAACAACGGAGCACCTTAGCTTTCGTCTTTATTCAAGACATCTTCAGAGGCAATCTTATCCACGTTTTCATTGTGGAGCTACATGAAATACAGAGAATAGGATGATGGAATTAAATCAGTATTCTGTGAGCTGCTCGTTGGCGCTTCCCTATACCGCGAGTTTCATCAATCGTTCTCTGGACCCAACACTGTCCGGGAGGAGGAACATCGAAGTGTAGGTGAGAGCTTCTGTGTCTGTATAAAGATCCTTAATATCATAAAAGATAATCATGAAAGCTATTGATGTTGTCTTACTGTATATAATGGAGACATAAGCAAAAATAACTGATGAAGACTTCAAAGAAAACACTGTATTTTTCTACTACAAATACTCGTATTATTAACACATATCACCTCATCCAGGCCACCCCCATCCTCCTCCCCCTCCAGGCCACCCCTATCCCCCACCCCCTCCAAGCCACCCTAACAACCCTCTAACAACACACCGAGGAAAATCAAGAGCACTACAGGTCGACAACAACAGACGAGAATTAGAAAGGGTAAATAACTATGAAAAAAAAATGGAAAATCCAAACCAGTCTCCCGAAATTCACAGTAATACCTTTATGCAGAAGGAAAACCCATCCATTAGTAACCACTAATGCCCAAATAGAATACAAAAGCAAAGGCACCCTCCTGGGCCTACATATATCCACGACAGGTTACTCCTATCACGTCCATACAAGGAAGGAATCGGCAAGAAGAGAGCTGAAAAACTACACGGCTTTAAAGTGCTTCCTGAGAAAATTAAACTCCGCCTGGTGACATCACTTATCACACCGATATTAACTTACCCAGCAGTACCTCTTCATACTATGAGCACCACACAATTATTAAAATTACAGGTGGTCCAAAATGAAGCGCTGAGATTCGTCACAGGTGAAAGATACCCCTTCACCAGAACCATAGCCGAGATACATAGAAACCTGAGAATAAAACCCATCAACCAGCAGCTACACACCATGGCCAGCAGTCTGGCAAAAGATAGAACGATCAGAGCAAGAACTCCTTCAAAGACTCTCACCAGACAACAACAACCATACATGGTTCCCAAAAAGTTACCAAATCTCAAAAGTGCATAACCACCCCCGATCTATACGGCCAGGCAATAGACAACCTCCCAAGACCAGCATCCGCCAGTAGGGTCAGCGGAATATGAAATAAGGCCCTCTAAACATCCATATATGAGATAGAGTAGGGTGTCTAGTGCCTGTATCGACAGACAATAACTAACTCATTACACAACCCTAACACACTATTCGCTTAGCTTAGCAGTCAGCCCACCCTCTCCTACCGCCTCCTAAATTTCTTCAATTTCCAAACTATAAATTTCCTTCCCCCACCTCTGATCTTCTTTCACCCTTTCTCATTCTACAAAAAAAAAAACTCCAGGCCACCTCCACCACCTACAAGCCACCTCCACCACCTACAAGCCGCCACCACCCCCTCCAAGCCACCCCACCACCCTCCAACATTCTCTCCCTCCCTCCCTCATCCCGTCATCTTCATCATCGCCCAGCTCAAGTAATTTCTTTTAGTGGTGATAACTTACTCTCTGAATTGTGTGCAATAAAACTGGTGTAAAAACAAAACAATACAAAAGCGTTGAAAAATGCGAAAATCTCCGTTTTGCTGTGTGTGGGGGGGGGGGGGGGTGACAGGATGTGTGGGGTGGGTGGGTGGGTGTGTGGGTGGGTGGGTGGGTGGGTGGTGGTGGGGTGATGGGGGAAGTTCAGACCTCTCATCCCCTCTCATATATTTTCGTGCTGGATATCCTGGTAACATTTAAAAAAAAACACACACATAAAAATAAATAAATAAATATTGTGACTAACACAGCCACCAATTTCAAGCCCAATCTAAAGGTTTTCAGGTCTGGGCGTTGGCAGTGACTGTGTGACCTGAGCTTACCTGGGATACCAACCTGCGTGTACCTGTATACCTGTGAAAATAACGTGCTATTGTGAGTTCCTGTGAAAATGAAATCTGAGTTTTTATAATATTTTTAAATATCTATCTTATTACCCGTGAAATTAATCATTATCTACCCGAGTCCCTTTTAAAATAACGTGTTAATTCAAAATAATGCTAAAAATTAATCTACTTAAGTGCAGTTAAAATATAATCTACCTAAATTGTGGCGAAAATTCTGTAATTAATAATCTGTGTCCCTTTAAGAATTTAGTGGTTACCTTTAGTTCCGTGAAGTGGAGCACTATCAACCTGCTGCTAAAAACACACATTTTACTGACCAAAGTCATTAAGAAAGGTTATAGTCTAAGATTAGAAACCGGTCAAGGTGACAGTCACGACGCAACAGTTCATCGTCACGTAATAAAATAAACTATAATTTCTCACATATAACGTTATGCCTTTAGTCTTTACACTCGCGTCTTAAAATAACATGAAGGAAATAAAGCAGCAAACAAGACCAACAAATTAACTAAGGTGTGCTGGAGGTGGTAAATATACTAGTCTACTAACACATACAGAACCTCGTTAAGACTCAAGACCCGGGAGGACGAGGCTACGAACTCAATTTTATGTGAACAGAACCACGGGGCTACACAACACAGGAGTAGGGACACACTTCAGCCCGCTTTAAGCACTAATAATCAACAAAACTCTAAGCTACAGGTATGATAGGAGGCTGCTGCTATACGGTGCTGACACAGAAAGACACACACGCAACCAACAGACAGACACACACAACCAACACAGAACGACACACACACACACAAACAACACAGAACGACACACACACACACAACCAACACAGAACGACACACACACACACAAACAACACAGAACGACACACTCACACACAAACAACACAGAACGACACACACACAAACAACACAGAACGACACACACACACACAAACAACACAGAACGACACACACACACACACAAACAACACAGAACGACACACACACACACAAACAACACAGAACGACACACACACACACACAACCAACACAGAACGACACACACACACACACAAACAACACAGAACGACACACACACACACACAAACAACACAGAACGACACACACACACACACAACCAACACAGAACGACACACACACACACAAACAACACAGAACGACACACTCACACACAAACAACACAGAACACACACACAAACACACGACACACACACACACAAACAACACAGAACGACACACACACACACACAAACAACACAGAACGACACACACACACACAAACAACACAGAACGACACACACACACACACAACAACACAGAACGACACACACACACACACAAACAACACAGAACGACACACACACACACACAAACAACACAGAACGACACACACACACACACAAACAACACAGAACGACACACACACACACACACACACAACACAGAACGACACACACACACACAAACAACACAGAACGACACACACACACACAAACAACACAGAACGACACACACACACACACAGCAGATATAACCCACCACCTGAACCAGAAGACACAAAGCTCAATAAGTAGGTATAATTCTTTACATAACTCGTCTAAATGACCGATGTTATCACGAAATTTACAGCCGTTCAATGAGTAGTGTTGACTGAGCGAACACTTGAAGATTGTATACAAGCAGATGAGACGTTCAGGTGTAATGACTTGGTTATGTACACATGTATCTGTGTTTTAATCTTTCAGCAACCATAACTACTTACAGAACACCAATATCGTGACAGCAGAAAAAAAACATTGTATGAGTTCTACCCCCGTGCCCTTCTGTCTGTTACTGGAAGATCAACTATAAATATCATAGTGGAGAAGTTCGCATTTTATAGAGGTCAAAACATAGATTAATGCATAACACCCCTGATTATTTTTGTTTTTACTCTTTGAACACACACACACACACGTAAAAAAAAAACGAAAACAAAGCGATACCTGAAACAAATCAGCCACCACACAATTAAATTATCGCCCGGAAATAATAAACGTTCCAGAATTAACCACATCCACGTCTAAGATATTGTAATACAAAACAAAACTGAAAATCACGACCCGAGAAGATACTGAGATTAAACTATACCACTGAGGTGAACTTTAATCCCAATAAAAAAACTCAATCAGGGATACAATTTCTGCCTCTCGGAAATTAATTACCTGGGATGATGAAAGTAGAAAGAAATAAAGTAATAAGAAAGAAATACAGAAAATCAACACTAAAATGATAAAAGAAATAAAAAAGAATTAAGATCAATAATAATAAAATAATAAAAAATAAAAAGAATAAAGAAAATAAATAAGAAAGTACTAGAAAATTAAATAATAAAGGAAGTAAAAGAGAAAGAAAATAAAACAAAAAATAATAATAAAGAAAATAAATAAGAAATTAATAGAAAGAGAGAGTAAATAAGAAAAGAAAAACTATAAAGTAGTTAAGAAATTAAACAAGAAGTAATAATGAAATAAACGTAAAAATAATTACGAAACAACAAAAGCAATATACCCCTCCCCCCTCCCCTCAAACACACACCAACAAGGAGGGGAGGGGACGGGAGGGGAGAGGGCGGTGTTGTAAAGATTTTAAGGAAAAACAAGTCAAAGTTAAATGATAATTTTTACTCATTCGAGATCATTTTCAACTTTTTTTCTATAGTGTGTAGGTGTCTTTGTGACGGTGTCTGTGTGTGTGTGTATGTGTAGGGTGTCTTAGTGACGGTGTGTGTGTGTGTAATAATAATAATAATAATAATAAACGGTTTATTAATAGAGTTGCAGCCGGTGGCTGAAAATATACAGACTTACATTTGATTTAGACATAATGATATAATATGAATTGAATACATTTACAGGGCTGTACAGTACATAAATCAGGAGTTGCTTATTATTTTAACACTAGATGGGATGGTGCTGTTCTTATATCAATCGGTGCGGGCTCTTATGGGCTGAATTTTATTGTAGTGGCGGACCGCGCAAGTTGGGTGGGGGGCTGCAGGTGGCAGGAGGTGGCGATGACGAGGGTGGTGCAGTAGTCCACGGCCAAACCTTTACAGTGCTTGGTGGTGGAGGTCACTAAGGGATGGCATTTCCAGGGTGGAGAGAGCGTTGGTGTAGCCTGAGTATTCTGCGCCGAGCATGATTCTGCAGGCCCTTTTCTGTGTGTGTGTGTGTGTGTGTGTGTGCATCTTCATATCTATTTTTTCTCAACTTTGTTTTTTCATACATTTTCTTTTTCTCATTCACATGTTTTATTTTCTATTCATATTAATCTTCTAATAATCATAATTCATGTTTTTTCACTAATATCTCTCTTTTAACAGTGACATTATGTGATGGGGAAGATAACGAGTTTTAGTGATGTCAGGGTCAGTGTTTGTAAGGGGGTAAACGATCTTCCTGCTCGTTACCGCTGCTAACTCTCTCGTTTGCTGGTGCGGACGACACTTGGGGCAGTTGGACAGAGGTGAGAACGGCAGCCACTATCTGGGTCAAGGGCAGATTCAACCCAGCCGCCATACAGTCACTATCTAGCTACCCAGCTGTTCTCAAATTCTGGCTGTGATCTCATCATAGGTCCTGGACTCGTGGACTGTGTCCCCAGACCTTCACCTATCTACTGTCAATTCTCTGGTCATCTACCACTACCACATACCACGACAGTCAATTCATCTCATTCCGTCTGTGCCCCAGTGTTCTCCTGCCATTTCAAGACAATCGGCCGCTGTCGCTCTAGTGTGGAGTTGAATGGACGCTTCCCTACCCTGAGTGTGCATCACCGTGTTCCAGAACCTTCCCCCAGGGTCACTGCCGTAGGAAATATCTGTCCATTGTTTGATTCTATGGTTGTTTGATTCCATTAATTGCTGACTCCCCTTTATTGTTCGATTCTATCAATTGTTGATTCCATTTAATTGTTTGTATCCATTAATTGCTGACTCCCATTAATTGTTTGATTTCTTTAATTGTTTGCTTCCCTTAATTGATTAACTCCATTAACTATTGACTGCATTAATTGTTTGACTCCCGTAATTATTTGTTGTTTGTTGAGTGGTGTCAGAGCTTTGTGTTATATTTTTTATAGTAAACAGGTGTCAATCTCAAACGGTTGTTTGCTATTCCTCAGAAAACCATGGTCCTTGACTTTCCTTTATTAAGAACCTGATTGGTCTGGTAAGGGATTTCTATCCCAAAGTCCCAGGCCTTTACAGTGTTGATGTTGATGTTATAATGTATTATTGTTTCAATAACTATGGTCTGGTGATGTTATAATGTATTACTGTTTCAACAACTAAGGTTTGGTAATGTTATAATGTATTACTGTGCGTCAACAACGTAGGTCTTTAAGCGCGTATTTTAAGTTACTAAATACACTTAGCATAAACAATTCAAGATTAAGAGACATCGATCTGGTTCACGAGCTGTACACGAGGGTCGCGACGGAGGAGGCAGACGAATAGCTGTTACTGCCCATTACTTCTGGGGCTGAGATTTCTACTTCTTAATTTGTTTCTTTATTCTTCATCTTTATTTTACTCTTTATTGTTTTCCTCGCCATATCTTCATCATCATCATCATCATCACCTTATTTTTTTTTATTTTTCTCCTCCTCCTCCTACTATCCATATCTTCAAGGTTTTACGAATTCCCTCCTTTAAAACCATATCGACAGCGGCCTTATTCTTATGTTTTCTACAACTATTGTCTGCAGTCTATCATAAGTCCCATATACTCAAGGGTTTTAATTAACAGAAGCACACCAAAGACAGGAGCACAAGGGTTGGGTGACAGCATTGAAGAGGAGAAAGGTTACTTGACTTTTGTGGAGGAAACAAGATCATTATTATTACACCTTCTGGGTTTCAACATCGCCCGAGGCCTTCTCATACATGAACGTCACTCAAGGATAATGAATTTAAAAACTATCAAGGAGGAAGTAGATTGAAATTTTCTTAAAGACGATTAGCCCCTCAGCTTATTACACCTGATGATTAAATACCATAACATTACCTGGGGGGTAGGGTAGGTTAGGTTAGGTTAGGTTAGGTTTGGTCTAGGGTCCATAGACTGGGTAAGACAAATTCATTGAATCATTTTTGTCTTGTTCTTATTATCAATACCATTATTATTATTATTATTATTATTATTATTATTATTATTATTGCAGTATTATTTTTATTACTGATATTCATGCAATCATCATAAATATTAAACTATTCTTCTTATTCTTAATATCGATATCATTATCATCATCACTATCATCATCGTCATCATCACTACCAAACTCAAGTTAAATACACCAAAAACCTTAAAATACCAAGACACAATCATCAATCCAAACTGAACTCTTTGAGAAACGCTCCACTGTGCGTGAACCACCAGCGTCCTGACACTTGCCCAGTGCTCTTGCACCTGGCACAGACTTCAATTACCACACACATAATTGAAAGACTTGAAGCGACGTCGACTTTATGTGTTATTAAGGCATTTTATCGGGTCCTCAACGTCTGAAAGAGGTATTACAGCATGTTACAATGACGGTGAACTTCCCGACCAGTTTATTTGGTGTTCACAGTCCGGAGTGTTTCTATCTGTCAGAGAATGAAATGTTTAACAAGTGAAAAGGTTTTGTTCCAGCGATAGTTTCTAGACTCTTTCTCGAAATTTCAAGGGAATTGGACGCATAGGAGAGTGAGAGAGAGAGAGAGAGAGAGACGCTGGAAATGTTTCAAAATATCGTTTTCTGTTACAATATGTCGCGATAATGTTGGCCGTACAAGAAGTGCTACTAGGGACAATGTCTTCACCAGGTATATATTGAGGTCAACGGCATCGCTATTGTATTTCTTCACAAACACAAACATCCAATTTATCATCGTTTATGTCGTGATACTTGATCCAGACTCTCCTCTCCTCCTAACCTCCCTTCTCTCTCTCTCTCTCTCTCTCTCTCTCTCTCTCTCTCTCTCTCTCTCTCTCCCTACATCATGTCTCCCTAACTTCCTTACCACTATCCCTCCCTACATCCTGCCCCCTTCCTTCCCTACCTCCCAACCCCACTTACCCTCCTTCTCAATCTCTTCTTCCTAATCATCTGACTCTCTGTCCTTGTCTTTTAACCTTATATTTCTCTTTCTATTAAATCTATCTTTCTGTCAGTTAGTATGTCAGTCTGTCTGTTAATGGTTATCTTCAAATGTCTGTCTGTTTCGATTTTGTATTCTTTCTCTTTATTTCTGTCTGTCTGTCTACCTGACTGTCTCTCCCATGAAGATGTCAGCTATCACAAGAACATCAGGTCTACCGTGGGTGTACACTGTACAGTCACCTATCTTAGCGTCACCTAAATCCCCCCAAGCGTCACTTATCCCCGCTCCCCCCAGCGCCACCTTCGCCTGCTGCTACGGACGACAGAAAGTTGTACGTATAGCTGACCAAGCAAACCAAATCTAACTCATATACTTGATTATTCTTACATTTTTTACCATAAATGAGATGTGAGAATTCATTTAACTTTTTGACTTATGCATATCTGTATAGGTAGTGGTCAAGATGGCGTCTAAATCTCACTGTGATCTGACCGCATGTATAGATACGTTCACGCAGTCAAAGTCATTGGTTCGATCACCACCCAACTGTGAATGGAAAGCTAATTTGACAGTTGAGGAAGTGAAGGTGATCGAGTGCAGTGTCGACCAAACTGAGCCGGTGATGAGTTGGCGTTACACCTATGGGATTCACTTTCAACAGGCAATAGGCACTTTCCTTCCGTTTTTTTCTCGTTTCATCTCATATTTCAGGTTTTGTTTTAACGGGTTCCCACAAACACACAATTATAAAAACAAAACATGAGTAATGGCGCGCGCACACACAAACAAGCTAGAACACAAACAAAAATACAATCAGACACACTTGGATACTGGTGCCGTGAAATTTGTAATCTCTTGAGGGAAGTGGAAGTCAGCTGACCCCCCCCCCCCCCCCCCCCGGAGACAAAAAGCTGGCCACACAAGGTCAGGCGTTCCTGCTCCTAGTCTAGTGGCCAGGGAATAATATTAAAAAAAAAGGATCACATGAATATCAGGCACCTCAGCTTATTTCACATGTTTATTAAACACCCTAACTCTACCTGGGGAGGTTGGGTTAGGTTAGGTTAGGCTAGGTTAGATTAGGTTAGCGCTTAGGTGAAATAAGGTGGGGTTTCTAATTTTCACGTTGTTAAAAAAAACTCACCTAAGTGACCTGACCTGACCAAAACTAACCTGACCAAACCTAACCTAACCTAACCAAACCAAACCTAAGCACATTCTGTTATGCCTTGATACTAATCACACCAGGACATGTTTCACCATCGTCTTATGAACGGGATAACCAAGTGTAAGTTACCGCCTGATGATCGCTCGCACTCCTCCACAAGGTTACGACGTCTAGTTTCGCCTGATGGAAGATATGCGCAGGTATCGAGGCCGGGTGGGCAGGAACCTGAGGAACCTGATTTGCCTTCTCGTGAGATTTCGTCACTGATCAAAAAAAATAAACCGGTTAGGTGAAGTTGGTTGTGTTGAGTGAAGTTGTTTATATTAGGTTATGGTATGGTACGGTAAGGTATGGTATGGTATGGTATGGTATGGTATAGTATGGTATGGTTAGGTTAGGTTAGGCGGCATCATCTTTTTTTACTATTAAGATTATATCCATCAATCTGTCGTATTATTATTATTCATGTTTCATTTTTAAGATTATCGAAAATCTTTTACAGTTGCCTGATTCACTACAAGGCAACATATACGTAGACTTTAGTTGTTATTTAAGAGCATTCAGCTTTTGCCGTTTCCTGCTAATAAATGGTTGACGTTTGTATTACCTGGCAGGTGTTTCCTCAGTACTCCTTGGTCTTTCATTCAATTAATCCAATTTATCAAATCAAGTGGAAGTCGACGGAGCAGACCAGGCAACTCTTACAAAAAGCGGCCGACACAAGGGCTAGATGCTGTCCACCCTCTCATTATCATGAAAATAAAAGAAAACGCTGAGCCTTATACCCACTAGCTATAATTTCCTCACACGTGGACAGCGGGCACCAAGAACTAGAGTGTGAGGTTGTGTTTGTAAAGCAGACAACACGACCCAAGCTAACCTGACCCCAGCTAGCCTTACTATACCTTGGCTGGGTGGATTATGTCATCTTCAAAGTGTTGTGCAAATCCTTCAATTTTAAGAGACATGACGCTAAGTTTTCCACGAATCACAGCCGGGTGCTCATATAAGTGAAAGTGGGTCTCCAAGGCATAACTACCCATTAAGGACAGAGTGGATATAAAAAGATGCTTGACGTCACCCAGGAATAGTGATGTCACCCGGCAATACTGTTGTCACCCACCATCACCTCTCTAGTATGGCAGGTATTGATATTATCACAAATCAATAGAGAAATGTGATAGTTATAGGCTAATAGCATGATTATTATACTCGTTAGTTTGTGAAAGTATTTTGACATACGTTTTAAATGGTTGGTTGAAGAGAGAACATCAGTGAAAGTTGAGCCGTTGTCAATTATTAATAAACAGGTTTCTCTCTGGGAAATTGTAACTTATGTACATGTTTAGTACACCCAGTGAACTACCAGTCTACAGTGTACATGTTTAGCACACCCAGTGAACTACCAGTCTCCAGTGTACATGTTTAGTACACCCAGTGAACTACCAGTCTAAAATGTACGTTTAGTGGAAGGTGTACTGTTGAGAGTGGAAAAACAGTTAAACACCAAGCACTCGAAATAGGTATAATGAACTATATAGGAATGTTAAGAAAAATGTAAGGAAGGCAAAGAGGGACTACGAAATCAGGATAGCAAGAGAATCCAAGGCGAATCGCAAGGGATTTTTCCAGGTATATAGGACAAAGGTCAAGGACAAAGTGGTGCCTTTAAAGTCAGGGAGAGGGGAAGTGATCGATGACAGTGAGGAAATAAGCACAGCATTAAACAGCTACTTCTTATCAGTTTTCACAGAAGAAATTCCAGAGGAAATTCCAGAGGTGGAACTGATATTTAGGGGAAATGAAGAAGAGAAATTAAAGAATATCACTATCAGAAAAGAGGATGTTCTTAAGAAGATAAATAAATTAAAGAAGACTAAATCCCCAGGGCCGGATGAAATTTTCCCTGGAGTTTTGAAAGAGTGTAGGGAACAGATAAGCGGACCCCTCGTAAATTTATTTACAAAATCATTAGACACGGGAGTTGTGCCAGACTTGTGGAAACAGGCAAATGTAGTACGCATATTCAAAAAGGGAGACAGAGCATCAGTGTCAAATTACAGGCCGATTAGTTTGACGTCATTAGTGGGGAAATTTCTTGAATCAATTATAGCAAATAGCATCCGATCACATTTAGAGAAAAGCAAATTAATTTACGACTCTCAACATGGATTTACAAATGGAAAATCTTGTTTAACAAATCTGCTGACGTTTTTTAGGAAAGTCTTCGAGGTAGTAGATAATGACGAAAATTAAGATGTTATTTACTTAGACTTTTTAAAGTGTTTGACAGAGTACCGCATTAGAGGCTTGTGAGAAAAGTTAAGGCTCATGGTATCAGGGGAAAGTTTTAAATTGGATAAAATCATGGCTCACCGATAGAACACAGAGGGTCAGCGTAGATGGTGTTAAATCTGATTGGGGCTGTGTAACCAGTGGGGTTCTCCAAGGGTCAGTACTGGGCCCACTCTTGTTCATAATCTACATAAACGATCTAGATACTGGGATCAGCAGTGACATAAGCAAGTTTGAGGATGACACCAAAATAGGGCGGCAGATTAATTCAGGGCAGGATGCAAATGCCCTACAGGAGGATTTAAATAAACTGCAGGAGTGGTCAGGAAAATGGCAAATGAAATTCAGCACCAGCAAGTGCAGCGTACTTAATATTGGAAGAACAAGTACTGTTAATGTATACAGCCTCAACAACATCAACCTAGAGAAGTCGACTTGTGAAAGAGACTTAGGGGTACTTGTAAGCCCGGACCTACGGCCTAGAAAAACAGTGCGTTAATGTTCGAAATAAGGCAAACAGAGTATTAGGTTTTAGATCTACAAGTGCAAGTAATAAGAGTGCAGAGGTCTTATTGCAACTATATCTTGCGCTAGTCAGGCCACACTTCGATTATGCGGTTCAGTTCTGGTGCCCTTATTATGGAATGGATATCAATTCACTGGAGTCGATACAGCGAAGAATGACGAAAATGATTCCGGGATTTAGAAACCTTCCATATCAAGATAGGTTAAAGAAAACTAAACTTGCATGCCCTAGAAAGACGAAGAGTGCGGGGAGATATGATAGAAGTATTAAAGTGGGTGAAAGGAATCAATAAAGGCGATATAGATAAAGTTCTTATAATATCCGAGCAGGATAGGATTCGTAGCAACGGATTTAAGTTGGATAAGTTTAGGTTTAGGAGAGAGATAGGAAGGAACTGGTTCACAAATCGGGTAGTGGACGAGTGGAACAAGCTTAGCAACTTTGTAGTAAGTACTGGAATGCTGGAAAGTTTTAAAAGGTGGCTAGACAGATTCATGGATGATAGAGAGTGGTAGTAACTCTCGACAGGAGCTGCCATGCACAGGCCAACCGGCCTATTGCAAACTCCTTATTTTCTTATGTTCTTATGTTCTCTATAAATTAATAACAGTTCTAAAACAATTATTATAACTCGTGTGTTAGAGTGACATTGTAAAAAGATCTCACCCCAAAAAATAATAAATCTAAGTTTCCATATGACACAACTAGACAAAAATATGTATCACTCTCTCTTCCTACTTTGCATATATCACAATTTTTTTTTTTTATGATTATAAGTTCTTTTAGTTTTTTGGTCGACCTTGTGCACAAATACTAAGTCTGAGATGAACAAATTGTCCAAGTAAATGAATAACATAGATGACTGAAACATTACCGTGGAATACTTATGATTACAGTATTTAGTGTGTCCGTCTGTACTTGATATCAACCATTATTTTGTTTGGATCACATGAAGGTTAGCCCCCCAAGTTTATTTCACCTGGTAATTAAACACAATAACACTACCTTGGGGGAGGAGATTGGTTAGGTTAGGTTAGTTCATCTTAAAGTGAAAAAGCTGGGGGATAATCTTCAGGTAATACTTTATTTCTTGGGTCTAGATAGGCCGCTGTGTCTGGTTATATCATGAATATGTTAGAACTAGACAATATCTCGTGGGTTGGTCGCTATTGTCGTGACACTCAGGCAATCACACAGTGGTAATTAGTGCCCAAGGCGAAGAGAGAGACCTTGTTAGTATAGTACCCATTAAGATCTGCCCTTGAATGTGGTCTACGACGCTGCTTTGATGTGAGTATAACCTCGCCTGGAGCCGTAGTTAGTATTTAAGTAAAACCTCGAGGAAAATGTACGTGGTTAACCTAATTTACCTCACCCTACTAACTTACCCTTACTTAATCAGACTTCACCTACCCTAATAACCTACCGTTACTTAAATCAAATTCAATCTATAGACCTAATAACCTAACCTAATCATACTTAATCGACGCTAATAAAGTGCATCAACCTAACCTAACCTAATCTAACTAGACCACCCAATCTTCCTACTCGATCACAAAATTGGCCCAGGTGAACGCAGTAAAATTCAACTAGACGCTGGATGTTTGTGTCCAGTTTCATGTTCGACGGCTGATATCACCTCCCCCCCCCCACTTTGTTCAACATAATCTGACCACGTCTATTACACGTCTGTTACAAACTCGTCTGGGGTCTTCCTGGGGTAGAGCGACGTCAAGGGTAAGCTTCTGGAAAAATCTATTACCCACTACAGGAGTTGTCAGGTCTTCATGAATGATAGACCACCTCTGACACGAGACACAGTGGAGTGTAATGCCGTGTGACTGACTGTTGGGGGATTATAATGACAGGGTAACGTCAACCACATTATATCTCTATGTTAATAAATGTCTACTTTTGGAGGTTGACTGCTATATAACAGTGAAGGGGTCGTGGTATGGCAAGAACATATTATTTATCAGCGGAGATTCATTCTTTATCTTGTGTTAAAGTTGATAAAAACACATTTATCAACTTAAGGCTTTATTAACCATCAGCGGTAACTGATTAAACACATCAAGTCTACGATATTACCTAATACTGGAAATTACCTGACGAACATGGTACCACCGCCTAGCTACGCCGGGACCAGGTCGAGGATGGGTCCAACCTGTTGCTTACCTGAACTGGTCACCCAGGTGGGCTATTTACTGCAGTCCTTTTAACCTTCACTCAAGCATACAGACTTTGGATAACGGACTTTGGCTTTCGAACTTTGACTTACGGACTTTGATTTACGGACTTTGGCTTAGTCTTTGGCTTATAGACCCTACCACTCCCTTACCCTTCATCCTCCACCCCACCCTCACCCATCATCCTCCACCCCACCCTCACCCATCATCCTAATGATATTGTAATAGTGTATTTAGCCAGAAAATGCAGATACAGAGTTGATAATAATAACAATATTGACATGGCTAAGCCAATTGAGAGCTGGGCTCTCTTAGTGGCACCTGATATACTGTATATATATATATATATATATATATATATATATATATATATATATATATATATATATATATATATATATATATATGTATATATATATTTATTTATTTATTTATTTATATATATATATATATATATATATATATATATATATATATATATATTTATTTATTTATTTATTTATTTATATATATATATATATATATATATATATATATATATATATATATATATATATATATATTTATTTATTTATTTATTTATATATATATATATATATATCTTTTTTTTTTTTTTTACTCCTCTTACCACTGACCGGCTCGTTGGCCGTTTGGGTGATCGGTAGCGTCTCTATTACACACTGTTGGCAAGCACTGGGCATGCACTGGCTCCTGAATGTACTTGAACCTGCTCCAGTGTTGATCAAGTCTGGTCTTGAAAGAGCTCACACTCGGTGCCGTCACAACACACTCAGGCAGGTTCTTCCACGAGTTCATAACTCCCACTCCGAAATATATACTGTACATTTATCTCAAGGAATTATTATAAAACAATTAGTCTCACTTGGATTAGTACAAATAACATGGTGTTAGTAAATACATATGACAATGCTACCACGATTTTAACCCCACCCGTCATCCTATCCCATCACACAACCCATCCTACCCCATAAGATTTAATAATAATAATAATAATAATAATAATAATAATAATTTGTACACAAACACAGGGGGCGTGATTTCGTTTCAAGTTAGAATGACAACCATAACCATTTTATATTATTTCTCTCTCTTTTTTTTGGCGGGGAGGAGGTTATCGTCTTCACACACACACACACAGAAGACCTTACCTTAGGCACAAACTATCTCAGAGCAGAAACAATAACAATAACAGTATCGTAGCAACACCTTGGCTCACACTACTTCTGTTACGAAATATGCTGACAACATTAACTGTATTGTATCCGCCGTGCTCAAAGATCAGAGGCGTTCATGCTTTTCGTCAGTGCATGTCAGTTTGTGTCCGTCCTCCGTGTGTCTATCAGTCCGTCAGTCCGTCCGTCCACGTTTCTGTCAATCCATGTTCTTTCGTTTGTCCGTCCTTTTGTGTGTGTGTGTGTGTGTGTGTGTGTGTGTCCCCTTCCGTGTTTTAAAGTCCTTACATAGTTCACCCCATAATATCATACTCCTTTTACCTTGAGATATAAGAACAATCACTTGAACTGACCAAACTCACTAAAACACCGACTTCGGATTGGCGACCAAGATGGTATCGAAATTACACTTGAGACTCATAATGAAGCCAAATTTTCATTTATTACGAAGATTCAACGCCTTCGAACACTACGAATTAAACCCTCGATTAGGATGGCATAATCACTTGAGCACGATGACTTAATCCCTTGAGTGCGATGACTTAATCCCTTGAGTACGATGACTTAATCCTATGAGTGCGATGAATTAACCCCTTGAATACGATGACTTACTCCCTTGAGTACGATGACTTAATCCCATGAGTACGATGACTTAATCCCTTGAGTACGATGCTCAACTCCTTGAGCACGATGAGTTAACCCCTTGAATACGATGAGTTAATCCCTTGAGTACGATGATTATGTCCACTTCTCTTCTTCGTGATAGATCTTAGTTTACAAGTTTGTCAAGAATTATTGTTTTTTTTATATAATGATAACAACTAAAACCACTGAATCGTAATGGTTGTTGGTGTTGTAATGAGCATCAACAACTATGATATTTAACCTCAAGTGCTGAATAAAATCGTCCGGTGTGGCACTGAGTTCTCCAGTGCCACAGAACAGACCAGGACTCTCATGATCATTACTCGGGACTAATGATCAATAAGCCGGTCTGTAATGATGATGATAATAATAATAATGATAATGATGATGATAATAATAACAATAACAGCGTATTAAAACAGAATAATATTTATCATAAGTATGAAAAAACAGCATATACCAACTGTGTATTTTGACAGGATATCATAACAGCTCGTGGCGGGGAGTGAAACAGCCCAGCAAAATAGATCGTCTCCTGGCAAAGGCTGAATCGTGTATATTACATTTCGCCTGACGTGGTGGTGTGAAGGTCAGTGAAAATATATACTGAACAACTTACCCGTGACATTATCTGCTGTTGACATTCTGCCCTGGGACTTAGGGTGTGGCTGTGCTTCACTTGGTGTTGAGAGAGAGAGAGAGAGAGAGAGAGAGAGAGAGAGAGAGAGAGAGAGAGAGAGAGAGAGTGTGTGTGTGTGTGTTTGTGTGTGTGTGTGTATTGTCTTCGAACACTGTGATTAAATATTGAAAATTTAATTCTATTTTAATAATAATTCACCCGATTGTTCATTTAATAAACTGTTTATGGTCGCAAATTGTAAATGCTCAATACGTCATCCTAATCCCGCAGGCAGACAGCAGCAGCGTCGCAACATTTAATACAGCTCAATGTTACGGCCCAGTTGTCAAAGTTTGTTGCGTATGTTGAAGCGATGTCGAATATATTTTTTTTTCCAACACCCGACAAGATATAACAAAGAGAGTCAAGGGAGGAAGAACAATTTATATCGTTTTTGTAATCAACATCAAGTCACAAAACGGAATACAAATTAAGTGCTTTGATAAACACCGTCTTGAAATAAAGAATAAAATGTCATGTTTGGTTTCACCCTCGAGAAACATTATGTTGAACTGTGATACTGTATAACGTGTGCTGGGAACTGGTTAACTGGCGAACCATTCATTGCATGTACAGTATTGTCGTTATATCACGGAGCTCAGTTGCAAGCATGTAAAATTATATCGTCTCATCTGCACATGGCCCGTAGTCGCCTGGAGGTAAACACCAACCCTGGGAGTGAGTTTGTTTATGTCAGCGAGAACTCTTGATGTTATAATGTATTACTGAATTTTGACAATTAACGTGCTAAAGCGTGTATTCTCAGATAATGCTCACACTAGTCACCAACAATAAAAAATTATACATGTCTCTGGTAATAAGAAAAGGGGAAGGTGTCACATGGCATTACACTGTGTATTAAATAAATTAAAAACAGTACATATTTTTACGAGTAAACAAATATTTCATATGCGACACAAAAATATTCAGAAATATGTATATTTACATGTGAATCTATAGCTCCTACATAAAGAATACATAAATAAATAAAGAGAAACCAACACATTATTTAACACACACACACACACACACACACACTATGCATATGGTGCGGGGCGTGTAGTTTACAATAGACATTATATTTACTACAGTAGTAAGCACCCAGCAGAAATCCATATGTAACAAATATCAAATTCTATATGAGATTTGATATATGACGATAATATACGCATGCATCTATAATTTCAATGAAAGATATAACGTCATGATAGTTAAAAAAAAATGAGTAAGTATAACACAAAATTGTATAGAGTTCAATGAGTATCTTTGTGAGCTGGGCAGACTATACAAACTCCAGACCACACACCTCGCTCTTGTTGCCCTCTCCTCGAAGTTCTCCATTAAATTATACTAACGTTCTTAACTAAATTATACCATCGCTCTTAACTGAATTATACCATTGCTCTTAACTGAATTATACCAACGCTCTTAAATGAATTATACCATCACTCTTAACTGAATTATACCAACGCTCTTAACTAAATTATAGCATCGCTCTTAACTAAATTATACCATCGCTCTTAACTGAATTGTTCCAACGTTCTTAACTTAATTATACCAACGCTCTTAACTGAATTAAACCATCGCTCTTAACTGAATTATACCATCGCTCTTAACTGAATTATACCAATGCTATTAACTGAATTATACCATCGCTCTTAACTGAATTATACCATCACTCTTAACTGAGTTATACCAACGCTCTTAACTAAATTATACCATTGCTCTTAACCGAATTATACCATCGCTCTTAACTGAATTATACCATCGCTCTTAACTGAATTATACCATCACTCTTAACTGAATTATACCATCGCTCTTAACTGAATTATACCATCGCTCTTAACTGAATTATACCATCACTCTTAACTGAATTATACCAACGCTCTTAACTAAATTATACCATCGCTCTTAACCGATTTATACCATCGCTCTTAACTGAATTATACCATCGCTCTTAACTGAATTATACCATCACTCAACTGAATTATACCATCGCTCTTAACTGAATTATACCATCGCTCTTAACTGAATTATACCATCACTCTTAACTGAATTATACCAACGCTCTTAACTAAATTATACCATCGCTCTTAACCGAATTATACTATCGCTCTTAACTGATTATACCATCGCTCTTAACTGAATTATACCAACGCTCACTCCAAATTAAGTACAAGTAATACCTGCAGAGGGCGCGTGGAGGCGTGGCAGTAATGGAGGGCGCGTGGAGACGTGGCAGTAATGGAGGGCGCGTGGAGGCGTGGCAGTAATGGAGGGCGCGTGGAGGCATGGCAGTAATGGAGGGCGCGTGGAGGCGTGGCAGTAATGTGGGGGGTTGTGGAGGCGTGGCAGTAATGCAGGGCGTGTGGAGGCGTGGCGGTAAGGGAGGGCGTGTGGAGACATGGAAGTAATGGACGGCGCGTGGAGGTGTGGCAGTAATGGAGGGCGCGTGGAGGCGTGGCAGTAATGAAGGGAACGTGGAGGCATGGCAGTAATGGAGGGCGCGTGGAGGCGTGGCAGTAATGTGGGGGGTGTGGAGACGTGGCAGTAATGCAGGGCGTGTGGAGGCGTGGCGGTAAGGGAGGGCGTGTGGAGACATGGAAGTAATGGACGGCGCGTGGAGGCGTGGCAGTAATGGAGGGCGCGTGGAGGCGTGGCAGTAATGTGGGGGGTGTGGAGGCGTGGCGGTAAGGGAGGGCGTGTGGAGGCGTGGCAGTAATGTGGGGGGTGTGGAGGCGTGGCGGTAAGGGAGGGCGTGTGGAGGCATGGAAGTAATGGACGGCGCGTGGAGGTGTGGCAGTAATGGAGGGCGCGTGGAGGCGTGGCAGTAATGTGGGGGGTGTGGAGGCGTGGCGGTAAGGGAGGGCGTGTGGAGGCGTGGCAGTAATGTGGGGGGTGTGGAGGCGTGGCGGTAAGGGAGGGCGTGTGGAGGCATGGAAGTAATGGACGGCGCGTGGAGGTGTGGCAGTACTGGAAGGCATGTAAAGGCGTGGCAGTACAATAACGGGATTCCACTTAAAAGAAACATTTCACGCCGATGATTACGTTACAGCATGAGGCACTCGACCGGGCTGGTGTGAGCCGTGAATACATTAGCCAGATTAGGAACTGTAAGCCAGCATATGTTGCTTCACTTGATTATTTTTAGGACAACTTTTTGAGTAATGTGTTGTAGACGAGAGTTAAGTACGTAGTGGTGGCGGTGGTGGTGGTGGTGTTGTGGTACAGTAGTTGCAGTGAGGTGTGGTGGTGGTATAATACTTGTGGTAGGAATGGTGGTGGTGGTGTTGTGGTACAGTAGTTGCAGTGAGGTGTGGTGGTGGTACAACAACACATGTGGTGGCGGTGGTAGGTGTGATGCAACAGGTATGTTAGGTGTGGTGGTGGGTATGGAGGTGGTAGTAGTGGTAAGTGTAGTGATGGTGGTAGTGGTGGTGTGCTAGGTGTAGTGGTGGTGGTGATATGTTACGTGTAGTGGTGGTGGCACAACAGGTGTGTCGTAATGGTGGTGCTAGGTAGCTAGGTGAGGTAGGCTCCCCTCCACCCCGCTCGCCTCACTTTCTTCCTTTACAAGGTCTAGTTTTTTGCCCCCTTGTGCTGCTGGTCGGCCACACGCCCTTGCCACCAGCCTTCTGTCTCAGCCACTGTAACACAAATGAAAGCGCCTGCCTACACCCACTCTCTCGTATCTACTGAGAACATATATTCATTACCTGTATATTTTCTAACCCTAAGTTTGCATTAGTTTTATTACTGTATTCTGGGATTACTTCAAAATTAGACTCTTAAACTTATTACAAATGATGATGAAGTACCTTAACGCTACCTGGGGGGGTTAGGTTAGGTTAGGTTATGTCGGGTGAGGTTAGATTCGGTTAGGTCTGATTAGCGTTACATTAGAGTATATTGGCTTAGATTAGGTTGGCCTTAGGTTACATAGGGGTAGATCAGGTTAGATTGGGTTAACTTAGGTTAGCGTTAAAATAGATTGGGTTAGGTTAGGTTAGTGTTAGAATAAATTGGGTTAGGTCAGGTTAGATTGGGTTAGGTCAGGTTAGATTGGGTTAGGTCAGGTTAGATTGGGTTAGGTTAGGTTAGCGTGATTAACCTTGAAGTGAAACAAGCTCGGGGCTAATCTTCAGGTGATTCGCTGTCTTCGTATGGAAAATTTATTAGATACAATATTTACCTAAATTAATAACAACAACATTTTATAATATTTGCAGATTCCACGTGTTCAAATATACCCAAGATAAGTAAGATACATCAAGTAAAGTAAGATACGCCAAGATAAGTAAGATACAAGATAAGTAAGATACATCAAGTAAAGTAAGATACATCAAGTAAAGTAAGATACATCAAGTAAAGTAAAATACATCAAGATAAGTAAGATACATCAAGTAAAGTAAGATACATCAAGTAAAGTAAGATACATCAAGTTAAGTAAGATACATCAAGTAAAGTAAGATACATCAAGTAAAGTAAGATATATCAAGTAAAGTAAGATACATCAAGTAAAGTAAGATACATCAAGTTAAGTAAGATACAGCTGCACATTAAGACAAGTGTTCTGGACTAAGTTAGATGAATGGTAAAACTTTGCTGTGATTTACGTCTTTATTATTACAAATGCTTAAGGACGAACCCACTTCAATAACTAAGGTCTTCAATGTCATAATGTATTACTGTGCTTCAATAACTAAGGTCTTCAATGTCATAATGTATTACTGTGCTTCAATAACTAAGGTCTTCAATGTTATAATGTATTACTGTGCTTCAACAACTAAGGTCTTCAATGTTATAATGTATTACTGTGCTTCAATAACTAAGGTCTTCAATGTCATACTGTATTACTGTGCTTCAACAACTAAGGTCTTCAATGTTATAATGTATTACTGTGCTTCAATAACTAAGGTCTTCAATGTCATACTGTATTACTGTGCTTCAATAACTAAGGTCTTCAATGTTATAATGTATTACTGTGCTTCAATAACTAAGGTCTTCAATGTCATAATGTATTACTGTGCTTCAATAACTAAGGTCTTCAATGTTATAATGTATTACTGTGCTTCAACAACTAAGGTCTTCAATGTCATACTGTATTACTGTGCTTCAATAACTAAGGTCTTCAATGTCATAATGTATTACTGTGCTTCAACAACTAAGGTCTTCAATGTTATAATGTATTACTGTGCTTCAATAACTAAGGTCTTCAATGTTATAATGTATTACTGTGCTTCAATAACTAAGGTTTTAATATTATAATGTATTACTGTGCTTCAATAACTAAGGTCTTCAATGTTATAATGTATTACTGTGCTTCAACAACTAAGGTCTTCAATATTATAATGTATTACTGTGCTTCAATAACTAAGGTTTTAATATTATAATGTATTACTGTGCTTCAATAACTAAGGTCTTCAATGTTATAATGTATTACTGTGCTTCAATAACTAAGGTCTTCAATGTTATAATGTATTACTGTGCTTCAATAACTAAGGTCTTCAATGTTATAATGTATTACTGTGCTTCAATAACTAAGGTTTTAATATTATAATGTATTACTGTGCTTCAATAACTAAGGTCTTCAATGTCATAATGTATTACTGTGCTTCAATAACTAAGGTCTTCAATGTTATAATGTATTACTGTGCTTCAATAACTAAGGTCTTCAATGTTATAATGTATTACTGTGCTTCAATAACTAAGGTTTTAATATTATAATGTATTACTGTGCTTCAATAACTAAGGTCTTCAATGTTATAATGTATTACTGTGCTTCAACAACTAAGGTCTTCAATATTATAATGTATTACTGTGCTTCAATAAATAAGGTTTTAATATTATAATGTATTACTGTGCTTCAATAACTAAGGTCTTCAATGTCATAATGTATCACTGTGCTTCAATAACTAAGGTCTTCAATGTTATAATGTATTACTGTGCTTCAATAACTAAGGTCTTCAATGTTATAATGTATTACTGTGCTTCAATAACTAAGGTCTTCAATGTCATACTGTATTACTGTGCTTCAATAACTAAGGTCTTCAATGTCATAATGTATTACTGTGCTTCAATAACTAAGGTCTTCAATGTTATAATGTATTACTGTGCTTCAACAACTAAGGTCTTCAATGTTATAATGTATCACTGTGCTTCAATAACTAAGGTCTTCAATGTTATAATGTATTACTGTGCTTCAATAACTAAGGTCTTCAATGTCATAATGTATTACTGTGCTTCAATAACTAAGGTCTTCAATGTCATACTGTATTACTGTGCTTCAATAACTAAGGTCTTCAATGTTATAATGTATCACTGTGCTTCAATAACTAAGGTCTTCAATGTCATAATGTATAACTGTGCTTCAATAACTAAGGTCTTCAATGTCATTATGTATTACTGTGCTTCAATAACTAAGGTCTTCAATGTCATTATGTATTACTGTGCTTCAATAACTAAGGTCTTCAATGTCATTATGTATTACTGTTCTTCAATAACTAAGGTCTTCAATGTCATAATGTATTACTGTGCTTCAATAACTAAGGTCTTCAATGTCATAATGTATAACTGTGCTTCAATAACTAAGGTCTTCAATGTCATTATGTATTACTGTGCTTCAATAACTAAGGTCTTCAATGTCATAATGTATTACTGTGCTTCAATAACTAAGGTCTTCAATGTCATAATGTATTACTGTGCTTCAATAACTAAGGTCTTCAATGTCATTATGTATTACTGTGCTTCAATAACTAAGGTCTTCAATGTCATAATGTATTACTGTGCTTCAATAACTAAGGTCTTCAATGTTATAATGTATTACTGTGCTTCAATAACTAAGGTCTTCAATGTCATAATGTATTACTGTGCTTCAATAACTAAGGTCTTCAATGTCATAATGTATTACTGTGCTTCAATAACTAAGGTCTTCAATGTCATTATGTATTACTGTGCTTCAATAACTAAGGTCTTCAATGTCATAATGTATAACTGTGCTTCAATAACTAAGGTCTTCAATGTCATAATGTATCACTGTGCTTCAATAAATAAGGTTTTAATATTATAATGTATTACTGTGCTTCAATAACTAAGGTCTTCAATGTCATAATGTATCACTGTGCTTCAATAACTAAGGTCTTCAATGTTATAATGTATTACTGTGCTTCAATAACTAAGGTCTTCAATGTCATAATGTATAACTGTGCTTCAATAATTATGGTCCTTATGGTCGTATAATATTCTAGATCAATGAAAAAGAATCAAACATTTAAAACACTTACCTTTGCCTCTTCTTAAAACACTGCAGGAACATTAAGGGTGAACCATTATCTTAAACTGATCATTCGAGCAACCCAACACACTGTATCACCCTCGTTGGCCTGGACAGTTAGTGGCCAAATATAATACTGTACAACCGGGAGAGTTTTACTGTAACAATTCTGGCTATCTTGCGGAGAACCCAAAAGCCATCACTGAAACTTATTGTCGAAAATACTGAAAACTTTTCCCTTCAACCATCAATTGACTGTGTGTGTGTGTGTTGGGGGAAAGGGAAAGGGGGATTAAATATTATTATTCTTATAACTTCAGGGGAATAAGTGCACATACCTGTAGTAAAGTTGACTCAACTCCATTTAAGAAGTCATTCGGTATTTTAACATAACTAAACTTTACTTCAATTAGGTTAGGTTAGGTTAGATTAGGTTAGGTTAGGTTAGGTTAGGTTAGGTTAGGTTAGGTTAGGTTACGGTAGGTTAGTATAGAACTCAATCTAATGTAAGCATCTGTTATATACGTTTGAATTTTCAACAGAAAAATATATAGAAGTTATCTCTCTTACTATACGTTTACAGTACATTCACATTACTCAGAACACTGTGAGCACTAAACCAACCTTTTTATCCTTGAATGAGGTTTTGGGGCATAAAAATTTAAAATAAATATCCTTTGGGTTATTTAATACGTTATCTTCTGGACACTCAGTACACATTACAATTTTTCTCCTCTCCTAATGAGGAGAGCACCAGTATATGGCCATTTATAAACTCATTTAGTTAACATTTAATTTGATCCATTTGTCATATTCCAGACAGCCTTTACACATTACCAGCACTTATTAAGGTGAATGTTGTCAGGGTAGTGTGTGTGTGTGTGCTAATTGACGGTTGCAGTGCTTATTCGTGAGAGCCCTAGTTACACAGATTCCTAGTAACTTGTACACAGTATTTGATGGTCAGTTTGGAACATCAACTTGAAACTTGTTCTGGTCACCAAGAGTAATGAAGCTTCGGTTCCTATTGAGTGAATGAAAGAGAATGACTCATATTGGATGAATTTAGTGGTGAGCGTCAAGCCACAGGTATACCTTAACACCTGTTGCTCTGTTTAATTGTAAATGTTGTTATTCAGTCAACGTAACTGAACATCTGTCGCACCAAACCCACTTCTTTATGGCTCTAGAAGTGACTGACCTACTTATGTAAACTTTATAAATGTATAAATTGAAAAATTACAAAAATACGTATAAATAGATCACATAAATATAAGTTCTTCAGATTATTTCACCTGATTAAAACACCTTGACACTACCTGGGGTTAGGTTAAGTTATACTGCCATGTCATGTTAGATCAGGTTAGATTAAAATTAGGGTGTTAAATCTCATGTAAAGTAAGCTGGGGGGGGGGGGAGCTAATTTTCAGGTAATTCATAATACCAATAATTTTAACATTGTACAGAGGTAACCACAATGTTTATTACCATTATATATATATATCTGTGAAGTCTCTAGGTAAAGCCTCATTAAGTCTCATCTATCACATGTACAGTACACTCACGTTCTTAATAAACTCACTAGTCCTCTTATTTTTTTTATCTGTCCACCTCTTTAATGAATCTTGTTACCTGTGTTTTTTCCTTATTTATACATTAAGCTAAATTTCTTTTACCTTGATTTTTTTTCTTAGACAAGTTCATCTTGTTCTCGAATTTCTCTCTCTCTCTCTCTCTCTCTCTCCTCGTTTGTCTATTTATTCAGTTTGTATATACAGTAAACAATTTCTCTAATCTCCATTGTTTTTGTATTTCAGTTCATCTCTTCTTGTTTATCTTTCCACCACCGATTTCACTGTTAAATCTACCCTTTTTACTTCTACCGGGTTTATATCTACTTTCTCTCAATATCTTTATCTACTCCACCTATCTACTCTTCAAATATCAATTACTTTCCTTACTTTAAATCAATAGCAATTAACTTATTACTTTCATCTAACCTAACCTAACCTAACCTAACCTAACTTAACCTAATGAAACCTGTTGTCTACTGTCCATTTCACTTTGTATAGTTTACTCTTACAAACTCTGCCAGCTTTTCGACCTCTCTACATTTATCAAATTTCTCTTTTCTACTTCATCTCAACACTTTACTAAACGGCATCCGTCTACTGTCATGCCTCAGTATTTACTGTACACTCCTTCCCTCCTCCAACACCGTCAGCCTTTACCTGGAAGCTGTCCGTTCGTGTCTGTGACCACATTTGTCTAAGATTGCAGTCATAAGTGTTTACGACTGTGTGTATATCGTTTTTATGACAGTGTCTGAATTTGTCAGTATGTGTAATAATAATAATAATAATAATAATAATAATAATAATAATTAACGACTGTGTGTATATCTTTTTTATGACTGTCTGAATTTGTCAGTATGTGTGTGTGTGTGTGTGTTTATCTATATATGATTACTTTTGCATCCACCCGCAACTGTATTTGAACCCTTACCAGTATGTTTATGTTTGCCATTCTGTAATCATCTGTAATTGACAATATATCTATCAGTGTATCCAAATGTGAATATATTTTTATAGCTGTAATGTGGGTGTCTGTATTACTGTGATCGTGTTTGTATTGAGCTGTTAGGGAGAAATTAGGATACAACGGTAACCAAGTGCTTTGAGAAATGCTTTTGACTCATATTTTGTTCATGGGATTATCATGGCAGACGATACACATTGAACATCTTGTGTTTATTTTATTTGGTCTTCTCCATGTATATAACCACCACTTATTCTTCTGGCCAATCATCACGCCTTACGTCATCATCCATAACTCGTAATGTTTCATAAATAATCCCCCATCATCTCTGACCTTTACGCTTCAAGCGTCTTGCTGTCTGACCTCCAATACTGCTTATATGTGACCTTAGGGAAATGTCCTCCTTCCCACACACACACACCACTACTACTACTTTACTGTCACTCAGAAGCTAGTATGACGATCATCCAGATATGATATAGTGATATGAGTTAGTAAAGATGTCGCCTTCGTTGCTGAGCTCTGGAGTGACTCGAGAGACCGATACGGGACCGACAGGGCCGTCTACAGACGTTGCACGTGTGGTGGGCTACATCTAATGCGGGAGGGCGCTGGCAACTGTCTGCCTCTGTATGCAGTCGGGCTAACTCGAAAGTATAGGCACCTTATCATGTGGTACCCCTCCAAGTGTTACGGTGTGAAGTAATCGTCTCCCAGGTATGGGGGTCGATTTGGCACTTTTTCAGGTTTGTCTTTAGATTATCCTTATACCTTTTCAGTTGGCCGCCAGAGTTACGTTTACTATTCGTTCGTTAGGTGACTGTAAAGTAGCTGCTTTGTCAATCTACTGTCGTACATGCGGGTAACATGGTCAGTCCAGCGTGGTTGTTCATGGATAATGGTAGCCTCGATGCTCCTACGGATGGTGTCAGCGAGAATATTGGCGAACTCGGAGGATGGAACGTGGACTACGTTGGCGAAAGTTTTCAAGTGCCTTGAGGTGCCTCTTGTATGTGACACAAGTCTCGCTAACATATAGTAGGGTGGAGAGGACCACTGCTCGATATACATGCAGCTTTGTAGATAATTTCAGCTCCCTACAGCTGAAGACACGGGTACGGAGTCGATGTTGAATCTCTTCATCGATATCCGCGGTGGTGTACAGGCAGAAGCCAAGATACTGGAAGTGAGTAACATTAAAGAGGGTAGTACCGTTAAGCTGGATGGATAGTGGAGGTGTGGTTGAACCAGGGGCAGGCTGGAAGAGAAACTGAGTCGTACGTACATTCACCTCAAGGCCGAAGTGTGCATACGCATCTGAGTAGGTGTTTAGGATCTTCCGTATAGGTCGCGTTTAGTGTGAGCGACAAGAGTGAAGTCGTTCAGTGATGGAAGCGGCCGACACCTTTGTTCCTGCATGGAGTCGTCTTATGTTGAAAAATCCCTTCATCCGGTAATGGAAGTCCGCCCCGCCGGCTAAATTGGCACTGGCATGATTAAGGAAGGCAACAAAGAAAATGAAAAAGAGAGTTGGTGCCAGTACACAGCCTTGTTTTACCCCCGTTTGGATTGGAAAGAACTCAAACTGGGTGCCATTGCGCCCACACACACACACACACACATGCTCTCTCAGCCTGCTTTCTGTTTATCGAGGACGATCTCTCTCTCTCTCTCTCCACATAACGAATCTTACTCTTGGAGATGTAAGTAACAGGTCTCCATAAATCCTAATATTTACTTACAGATTATAAGATGTCGTAAGTTACATCATCTTTAAGAATCACACTCATGGATAGTCGTCAGTCAAGTATCTCTGAGAACCTTACACTTAACAACCCTCTTAGTACAATGACTTAACTCCTAAGTACAATGACTTAACCTCAAGTACGATGACTTAACCCCAAGTACAATGACGTAACCCCTAAGTACAATGACTTAATCCTAAGTACAATGACTTAACCCCAAAGTACAATGACTTAACCCCTAAGTACGATGACTTAACCCCCTGATTACGATATTATTAACCCAGTGAATAAAATACCTTAACCCTTTTGAGTACGGCGACTTAACCCCATAAAAAAACTGTCAACTTACACAGCAAAATGTCATCGAATTCCAGGGGTTAAAACATTATATCAAGATTCTTAAGTTTCTCTGTCTTCCTGAAATCAAGAGTTACAATATTTCTCTGTGAGTCATAATCGTGGAATCAGTCAGAAATTACAAGACATAAGCCTCCACTAACACTTATCTCCACTTAACACCATATACATTATTACAGTTCATGTCAGTCTCTTAATTTCCCGCCAACCCCGAGTCATGACAGCTTCCCATTGGCCTACTTCTGACGTTCTAAGCAGATAAAAAAAACTCGTTATATGTTACAGTATCTTCATGATTTTGCAATGTTTTTCAGGTATTGATTATTCTTAAACTATATTAAAACTTAAAATTAACTTTAATATATATCTATAAATAAATTATTGTCATTTATGATGTATTTATATACTTTCGTTGCGCTTGTTGTTGTTGATGTTGTTGCATAGCTTCTCTCGTGCTGTGTATATAACTAGGTGGTACCTTGTTCACTATACACAATGTGGCTGGCTGGGTGTTACGTGGTAAATACAGTTATTAAATTTATGTTCATATTGTTGTTTACGTCCGGGGAGGAAGGGCGTGGCAGGCCTACTGTATAGCGTGGTGGCCAGCGGTACAGGATACAGTGGCAGTGACTACAAAAATATGGCAGTCATCGACCTTAATACAGTGTGTGTGTTGACTCATGTTGCTGCCTGTCGTTTTTATATTAAGTTCATCCCATTCAAACTCGCCCCTCTCAAGCCCACTCCAATTACACCCATTCCTCTCACTCCCTCACCATACCCACTCACTCCTTCATCACATCCTCTCACTTCCCTCACCACACCCCCTCCCTCTACACCACCACCACCACACCTCAACCTCCCTCTCTCTTTCCTCCACCGCCCCCAACAACACACCTCCGTCTCCCTCTCTCCCTCCCACCTCCCTCCTCACGACTCTCATCTTCCACATCACTCTCCCGGTGATTGCATCTTCTTTTTTCTTTTTTTACGCAGCAGACAAAAACTTAAGAGTCGTCAGCAGACAGCACACTGCCCAAGTAGTTCCTGGGCACACGGGAACAAGAGAGAGGGGTGAGAGGTTGAATGTCTGCTTGACGGGTGAGAAAGGTAGATTCTGTCTATTGGACGAGTGAGGGAAGTAGAAACTGTCTGCTTGGCTAAAATGGCGGGGAAATTGGGCTAAGACTTTACCATTAACTGGATACGTTTTCTCACCCCAAGAGAGAGAGAGAGAGAGAGAGAGAGAGATTGACCGACACTTATTAGGGTTTCAGGGGTCCAATATCCCCCGTTATTTAACTAGACAAAACCCATCTGGTGACGGTAGAGTCTCAGCTTAAGTTAGACGTCATATTATCCGCCATATTATCACAAAAATCCGTTCTCGCATTACCAATTAGGGAGAAAAATGGATGGATCACCTGAAGATATGTCCCCCTCAACTTACGCTACATGGGGGAGTTAGGTTAGGTTAGGTTGTTTATCATGAGGTGAAATAAACAAGTGGGGGTGGGGGGGGGTGGCTAATTTTCATGTAATCCAAAAAAGTTATCTTACAAACCTCCCAGAACTGAACGATGAGGACTTTAAAGGGGATTCCCCACACCAGCACCACGCTCAGCTGTTTACGTCCGTGAGTCAGTGGAGCGTAAACAAGTTGGGGTGTCTGTTTGTGGTATGTGTGAAGGTTTTTGTAGAGTGAGCATCGGTGGTTTATAGCTGTACAGACGGCCAGTAAAGAGGATTGGATTGTATGTCGTGCTGTAGCGGATTTATTATAGGTGTAGAGACGACTTGTAGAGTGGATTTGATTCTATGCCGTGCTGTAGTGGGGATTTATCGCTATACAAATGGCCAATAGAGAGATTTGCTTTACAAAATCCATACAGTTAGTCTTTTTTTTCAGAACAAAATCGTATGATTGTAATGAATTGGTCAAAATCCAATCAATTCAAAAATCATTTATGTTTTGTTGACTTGAAATGAAAACCGTCACTTGACACTGAAATAATTGTCAGAAAAAAAAATTCGTATTAGTCAATCGAGTTTAACCTTGACTGTTACTTAACTTCAGGTAAGCGGATTGCCTGGTAATGCCGCGTTGAGGGTTAGGGGTCGACAGGTAAATTCTTTTATTGAGATCACCAGGAGATTAGATACCCCCAGCTTATTTTACACGATGATTAAACACCATAACATTAACCTAACCTAACCTAACCAGACCAAACAAAACATAGCCAAACCTAACCTAACCTAACCTCATCTGATCTAACATAATCCACCAAGGTAGCGTTAAGGTGTTTAATTATCAGGTGAAATAAGCTAGAGTGTCTATTCTTCAGGTGACCCCCTGGTTGTAGCTTGTGTTCTCACCGGTATAAGACGGCAACATCGACCAGCCGTAGACACACCCAAGAGGCACATAACACAACACAGGTGGACTTAGGAAACAACAGGTGTGATGTAAGAGCCTGTTTGACCCCCAGGTGTTACCACAGACTAGATGATCAATGCAATCGTTAACTGGAGAGACCTTGAGCCACTCTTTGTTTTTACTCAGTGAATGAGTTAGATTACCTGGATTTACCGCCATAGATTATTTCACCTGGATTTGCCTCCCGTAGGGTAGGGTAGGGTATGGTTAAGCTGGGTAGGGTAGGGTAGGTTTGGTTAGGTTAGGTTAAGCTGGATAGGGTAGGGTAGGGTGAGGTTGGTTAAGCTGGGTAGGGTAGGTTAAGCTGGGTAGGGTGGGGTAGGTTAAGCTGGGTGGGGTAGGGTAGGTTAAGCTGGGTAGGGTAGGGTGGGGTAGGTTAAGCTGGGTAGGGTAGGGTAGGTTAAGCTGGGTGGGGTAGGGTAGGGTAGGTTAAGCTGGGTAGGGTAGGTCGAGTCCTGATAGGTTAGGCTGATCAATCTTCAGGTCTGTTAAACTTTTATTTTTAGATGTTTTTAAGAAGGTAATCTAATCTAACCTAAACTAACTTAACCTAACCTAACCAACATAACCTAACCTAACTTAACATAACCTAGCCTAACCTAACCTACATCTGTGTTTAAGAGACTGGCACCTTCTACCTCCCGAACGTCGTCAAAATGTCAAAACTTTAAAAACGAAAGAAAAATTACGAAAATGAACACACCATTGACCTAACTAACCTAATCTGTTCTCTCTCTTTTCTACGCGTACTCCAGTTCCCTATTTTTCTCATTATTTCTGTATTTGTTCATCACTTTATGCTATTTATGTTGCTTTAACGTCATTTGTGTTGTTTCTATGTTGTTTCTTCTCCTTCTTGAGTCTTAAAGATAAAGATGTCGGCTAAATAATTCCCTTTAACATCGCCATCTTCATCTCCTGTGGTTGTCAATATATCTATCTATCTTCTCTGCCTTTTATGTACTTTTTTATCTTCCTTTCCTCCATTATCCTGTGATTCAGTTCATCTCTTTCCCACACTCCCACTCTCTCCTTCCCCCCTCCTCCCTCTCCCTCCCTCTCCTTCCCTCTCTATTACTCTTTTATCTCCCTACCCTCCATTATCCTGTGGTTCAGTTCATCTCTTTCCCACACTCCCACTCTCTCCTTCCCCCCCCCCTCCCTCTCCCTCCCTCTCCTTCCCTCTCTATTACTGTTTTATCTCCCTACCCTCCATTATCCTGTGCTTCCGGTCATCTCTTTCCCACACTCCCCCTCGCTCCGTCCCCCCCCCCCCTCCCTCTCCCCTCCTCCCTCCCTCTCCTTCCCTCTCTATTACTGTTTTATCTCCCTACCCTCCATTATCCTGTGGTTCAGTTCATCTCTTTCCCACACTCCCACTCTCTCCTTCCCCCCCCCTCCCTCTCCCTCCCTCTCCTTCCCTCTCTATTACTCTTTTATCTCCCTACCCTCCATTATCCTGTGATTCAGTTCATCTCTTTCCCACACTCCCACTCTCTCCTTCCCCCCCCCCCTCCCTCTCCCTCCCTCTCCTTCCCTCTCTATTACTCTTTTATCTCCCTACCCTCCATTATCCTGTGGTTCAGTTCATCTCTTTCCCACACTCCCACTCTCTCCTTCCCCCCTCCTCTCTCTCCTTCCCCCCTCCTCCCTCTCCCTCCCTCTCCTTCCCTCTCTATTTCTCTTTTATCTCCCTACCCTCCATTATCCTGTGGTTCAGTTCATCTCTTTCCCACACTCCCACTCTCTCCTTCCCCCCCCCCTCCCTCTCCTTCCCTCTCTATTACTCTTTTATCTCCCTACCCTCCATTATCCTGTGATTCAGTTCATCTCTTTCCCACACTCCCACTCTCTCCTTCCCCCCCCCCCTCCCTCTCCCTCCCTCTCCTTCCCTCTCTATTACTCTTTTATCTCCCTACCCTCCATTATCCTGTGGTTCAGTTCATCTCTTTCCCACACTCCCACTCTCTCCTTCCCCCCTCCTCTCTCTCCTTCCCCCCTCCTCCCTCTCCCTCCCTCTCCTTCCCTCTCTATTTCTCTTTTATCTCCCTACCCTCCATTATCCTGTGGTTCAGTTCATCTCTTTCCCACACTCCCACTCTCTCCTTCCCCCCCCCCTCCCTCTCCTTCCCTCTCTTACTCTTTTATCTCCCTACCCTCCATATCCTGTGTTCAGTTCATCTCTTTCCCACACTCCCACTCTCTCCTCCCCCCCCTCCCTCTTCCTCCTCTCCTTCCCTCTCTATTACTCTTTATCTCCCTACCCTCCATATCCTGTGGTTCAGTTCATCTCTTTCCCACACTCCCACTCTCTCCTTCCCCCTCCTCTCTCTCCTTCCCCCCTCCTCCCTCTCCCTCCCTCTCCTTCCCTCTCTATTTCTCTTTTATCTCCCTACCCTCCATTATCCTGTGGTTCAGTTCATCTCTTTCCCACACTCCCACTCTCTCCTTCCCCCCCCCCTCCCTCTCCCTCCCTCTCCTTCCCTCTCTATTACTCTTTTATCTCCCTACCCTCCATTATCCTGTGATTCAGTTCATCTCTTTCCCACACTCCCACTCTCTCCTTCCCCCCCCCTCCCTCTCCCTCCCTCTCCTTCCCTCTCTATTACTCTTTTATCTCCCTACCCTCCATTATCCTGTGAATCAGTTCATCTCTTTCCCACACTCCCACTCTCTCCTTCCCCCCCCCTCCCTCTCCCTCCCTCTCCTTCCCTCTCTATTACTCTTTTATCTCCCTACCCTCCATTATCCTGTGGTTCAGTTCATCACTCACTGCCACATCAGCTGACACACCCAGTCCTATATATCTCAACTTCTTTCTTTCTATCTCTATTCCAACTTATTTCTTCATGTCTCTTCACTGTTTATATTATAGACTTGTTTATTCATTGGTAGCTTACTTCTTTTACACTGCTATGTAAGTATGTATGTATATATGTATGCATGTATGTATGTATGTAATGATTTTCCACAATTATAGATGTATTACAGATCAACACTAATTAATAAAAGTTGTTTTTGTTTTAGGTGTTTTAATTGGTGGGTTTATTTACATGGTTTTGAATAATTAATATAACTTTCATATACGAGGCTCAGGTAGGGTCACGAGTCACAACCGCTCACCACAACTACAACAAACAACCTTTAAATCATCAACAACATTAATTTATCATCATAATAATTAATTATTGTTGTTATACGTTTAGCTGCTTCACCTGCAATGCTTAATTAACAACCTGGCATAAGCTTTAATATCTTACAATCGATATACAACTTTCATAACATTACGGTAAGAGAGATCGAGGTCACATCTTCTTGACAGTGTTGTTAATAACATGGGTGTTGTTGTTATGATGGTTCAGCTGCCAGAGTTAACAAGCACCGCTAATTGACTTATTAGTCTCTGTGACATGTTGAGATATCTGTTGTTATTGTTGCTGTGTGTATTTATGTGTTTCAGTAGCTTGCAGGGGTTCTCAAACTGGGGCTCGTGAGCCTCCAGGGGTAAGCAGGAGGGGTTCGAGGGGATACATTGAGGGCTGGAGAAACTCAATATAGAATATACTAATTTCACGAGATTTAATTCACGAGATGATATAAAAAAAATTATAATTTTACCATAAAAAAGTAGCTTCTCTCCAAGTACCAAATATGTTTTAACACCACCATTCTATATTCAGTGTCCCAAGGGGTGTCTGGCTCTGGTGGGAACAAAATTAGGAACTCTTGGCCCCTTAATGTCCTTCGTGTCCTTAGTAACACAAGTTTTTTACTCGATCATAACTTTCAATAATTAGAAAATATATATTCTGCCTTGATTTAAGTTTATTTGTGGTAATAATTGATGCAACACTTCTGGTGATTGTCAAGAGTCCTCAATACTCAGCCACCAACAGTGACTCCGCCATGTAAATAAGTTAATCAAATAAATGTTGGTAAAATTCAGGAAAATATTTCGAGTGTACTGATATATTTCAACTTGTATGACATTTTTATATAATACGTAAATACAACGTTAATTTAGATAAATCTCAATGTTTCTATAACAAAATTCGACGAAAATTTTAGATATGTAGTACATTTTTATTTGATAATGAATTTGTTCTTAAACTTTATTCAAAATTCACATAATTTAGCTGAACAATCAAAATAATCATAAACATGCATATGAATATTATGCTATTTATGTCTCAAAGTTCTTAGTCGTAGACACTAAAATAATGAAAGTATCCAAAGATGATATCCCCACCACCCTGTCTGTCTGTCTGTATGTATGTCTGTCTGTCTGTCTGTCTGTATGTCTGTCAGTCTGTCTGTCCACCATTCACACCTCTCTCTCTCTCTCCATGCATATATAAAGTATAACAGGTATTACTGGATGAAAACCTTAAAAATTAGACCATCATAACTCAAACACTGCCTCAAGCTCTATGTATATCAACACGTAATAAAGCCACACCTGTGATAAACCACCTTTATACCTGTGGGTCAATAATCACTACAGACAACACAAAACCATCGCAGGATAATCTCTGCCTCTAGCAATGTGTCTCGTAAAAATTCTGGCGTAGATTTAGGAATTCCAGGTGAGTTTGGGTCATGTGTCCTGCTCGTTACGTGTCCGATCACCCAGGGGGAAATTGTCAAGCTGGCGAGGTTATCACCATCTATAAATTCACCTTAAGAATATTCTCAACCGGGTAAGAAAATCCTTAAACAGGTCAACTATAGAATAACATCAGTAATATATAATTTCAAGCTCATCATATCAGTTATTATATTGGTATTATTATTATTATTATTAACAGAAGTGTAACTCGAAAAAGGTGAAATTTTTCCAGGATGACACAAATATTCTCTCTTGTTGGGTATATCTGCCACGGTAAGAGTTCAGTGTATGTAGGCAGTTTCAGACGACTGCAATGTGTGTGTGTGTGTGTGTGTGTGTGTGTGTGTGTTAATCTGGTTCCATATAGCTCAAAGTAATATCATATATCAAATAAAGTGGAATATCTTTCTCTCTCTCTTTTTCCCCTCCCCCCTCTCTTCTTTCTCTCTCCCTATCCTAAACCACAAATAAACCTTTAATAATAATAATAATAATAATAATAATAATACTCGACGCCACCACAACACATTCCACTACCTTTATTTCTACATTAAACAGACTCCAACGAAGAACAAAGCCAATGTGGTCGACCATTCTAGCAGCGACATTAGCGCCACCAGCCCCCCACCCGAAGACATACGACCCAACCTGGACGCTAGCCATTTGTTGACTCCGATGAAATATTACCAATGGGACAAGACCACATAGAATTGCGGGTGGTGGTGGAGGTATAGGCGGTAGGAGGGAGGTAGACGGGAGAGGAGGTTGTAGGGGAGGAGGTAGGAGACGGGTAGGAGGTAGGTGGGAGAGGCAGGAGGAGGGTAGAAGGGAGAGGGGGTAGAAGGAAGAGGTGGTAGCGAAGAAGGGAGAGGAAGGAGGGGGAGGGGGTCGGGGGGTAGAAGGAAGAGGTAGGAGGTAGTAGGAAGAAGGGAGAGAATGCGGTAAGGGGAGAGGGAGGGGGAAAGGGAATACGGAAATGGCAAGGGCTAGGAAGGAAGGTGGAAGGAGAGGATAGATAAATAAGGAAGGGAAGGGAAAGGAAAAGAGAAGCAAAAAGTAGGAAGAGGAGGAGGGAAGATGAAATAGGGGAGATGGGAAAATAAATAAATGAATAAGGAGTAAGAGAAGGTGGTGGGATGGGAAATGGAGGGAGAAAGAACAGAGGAAACACGAGGAGAGAGAGAGAGAGAGAGAGAGAGAGAGAGAGAGAGAGAGAGAGAGAGAGAGAGAGAGAGAGAGAGAGAGAGACCCAAACACTTCAAGATATGACCCGTTTTTTATGACTTTTTTTTTAAGAGGCCAATAACAAAAACAGTGGAAGTTGTGTCTTAGTATTTTTGGCCATTTTTATTTTCATCCTTCACATAACTCACTTCTACACACTACTTTACTGTTATCGATAAAGTCATATAAGACTAATAAGGCAAGAGGAGGGGTGGTGTCATGTGTCACCCGTAGGAAACATAACTCCTGACACAATACTTGACTGAGATGCTCTTAAAGTTGACACACTGACCCGTACTCGGAACCTAACCTGACCTTGCCTAACTGATCTTAACCTAACCATACCGTCATTGCCATCTGATCCAGCATTAACCTAACATAACCTAACATAATCTAACCTAACTGATCTTAACCTAACCATACCGTCACTCCATCTGATCTAGCATTAACCTAACCTAACCTAACCTAACCTTACCTTATCTAACTTAACCATACCAGAATTTCAACTGATATATCCCTAATCTAACCATACTTAACCTACCCAACTCCAATGAATATATTCCTAACCTAAGTCACCTTAACCTAACCAAGCCATAACTTCTACGGTGTGAAAAATCGAACACTTACAAAAAAATATGTGAATACTGTAAAAAGTTTATGATATACAAAAAAAAAGTAAATGGGTGACTATTAAACAAACTACAAATATATGCCAAATATAGACAATACAAACTGTTTACTAAAATCAAACAGAAGTAAACACCTGTTCACAGCATCAATGTACACTGTAAACAAGGATATGTAAAAATACCTCTTTAAAAATTGCAAACAAAACAGATGTAAACAAAGCCATTATTAATACAAACAAATGAAAAAAAACAGCAAAAATATATCGATTTAAAGAAAACAAACTGTAGTATTATATTCTACAGTATCAATGTATCAAACAAACAAAATCACGGATAAACAAAGACAAACAAACACACAAGAAACAAACAAGGCTACCCAGATTACCTCCTTCATGCTCGACAGTTTCCTCCTAACAATCCTTTCTTGCTGCTGCTGCTGTTGTTGTTGTTGTTGGGTCATTAAGATGCAAACAACCTACTCAGGGACTAGGACAAACACACACAGGGCGCTCAAGTTAACAAACTGGAAAATCACTTTAGTCGAAGCAACAGCTGTCTCTCTCTCTCTCTCTCTCTCTCTCTCTCTCTCTCTCTCTCTCTCTCTCTCTCTCTCCACGAAGCAGGTTGTTTTATGTGTGTGTGTGTGTGTGTGTGTGTGTGTGTGTGTGTGTGTGGGTTTAATTTTTCCCTTGGTTCTGTCTTTCTCACAATTCATCTCTGTCTCTCTTTCTCTCTCTATCTATCTACCTATCTATCTATCTATCTCTCCCCCTTTCTCTATGTATCTATCTATCTCTCCCTCTTCCCCTCTCTCATCTATCTCTATCTCTCTTTATCTCTCTCTCCCTCTCTCTCCATTGCCGTGATTTATGTGAATATGTGATTGATTAGGTAGGTAAATCTTGTAGGGTTTTCTTTTGTGATGCTATGATAGATTAGTCGGTGTTTATATGTGATTGTGTTTATGCCTCAGTGTTTGTTTTATGCTCAGTTTATGTGATTTTGTATGCTCAGTTTATGTGATTGTGTTTATGCCTCAGTGTTTTATGTGATTTTGTATTTCTGCCTCAGTGTTTTATGTGATTTTGTGTTTATGCCTCAGTGTTTTATGTGATTTTGTGTTTATGCCTCATTGGGTTTTTTCAGAGATTTTGTATTTATGCCTCTGTTTTTTTTCAATGATTTTGTGTTTATGTCTCAAGTGTTTTTAAGTGATTTTGTGTTTATGCCTCTGTTTATATGTGATTGTGTTTATGCCTCAGTGTTTTATGTGATCTTATGTTTATGCCTCGGTGTTTTTATGTGATTGTGTTTATGCCTCAGTGTTTTTATGTGATCTTGTGTTTTAGCCTCAGTGTTTTTATGTGATTTTGTGTTTATGTCTCAGTGTTTTTATGTGATTGTTTGTCCAGTGTTTGTGAATTTGTGTTTATGCTTCAGTGTTTTTTAAATGATCTTGTGTTTATGCCTCAGTGTTTTTGTGTGATTTTGTGTTTATGCCTCAGTGTTTTTGTGTGATTTTGTGTTTATGCCTCAGTGATTTTTAAGTGATTTTGTGTTTATGTCTGTTTTACGCGGAGCTGTTATTTATTAGACTGTGATATACGTATTACTGTGATTTTGTGAACAGTTGTGATTAAAGTCTGACAAACTACTTTTAGGTTATTTTGACCCGGAATGTCTACCTGTAGTATTCGTGAGTTTTAATCGCTTATTCATTAATTCAGGAACTCAGGTCATTTTTATTGGAGTATATTTAGTGCATAAGATATGCGACCTCTCTCAAAGTAGAAAATATGTGACCTCTGTCTCTATATCTGGAAAATATGTGACCTGTCTCTCTTTGTGGAAAATATGTGACCTCTCTTTCTATGTGGAAAATATGTGACCTCTCTCAATGTACAAAATATGTGACCTCTTTCAATGTAGAAAATATGTGACTTCTCTCTACGTGCAAAATATGTGACCTCTCTCCCTATTTACAATATGTATCCTCTCCCAATGTAGAAAATGTGACCTCTTAACATTTGTAAAGGTATGTGACCTCTTAACATGTGTAAAGGTATGTGACCTCTTAACATGTGTAAAGGTATGTGACCTCTTAACATGTGTAAAGGTATGTGACCTCTTAACATGTATAAAGGTATGTGACCTCTTAACATGTATAAAGGTATGTATGTGACCTCTTAATATATAAACATCATATGACCTATATTTATGTACAGTGGTAGACAAAATTCCCTGGACACTGACAGTATCTGGCATGTAAGTACTTGAGGATCATAAATGAAGGGGATTGGAATTTGAACATATTTTCTCAAATTTTTCTTTGTATCAAGGAGTCAATGAGTGTTTTTTTCCCTTCATTTTATGGTTCAGATATAATAAGCGATGCATATTAACTAATCACAGAATTAGATGCTAGATATTGCCAAGTAACCAGAAAATTTTGTCCGCAACTGTTTAATCTATTGGTAGTCAACCTGACATAAATTTGGGTACTGTATAGAAAATTCTTTAATGATATTCGCAGGTGTTTCCTTGTTGATAAAGTAGTTTGATCGTGAAGAGGAACGCTGATGAATCTGAACACCAAAGGACCATTCACGGACTTTATACTAAATATTATGTTAATTTCTTTTAACTTTTAACTCATCTCAAATTTTGTGAATAACCATAATAAATCATTCTATCTATCTATCTATAATCTATCTATCTATCTTTCTATTCGTGTACATTCACGAGTCACTCACAGGAGTTGCTGAGTCATCGACTGTCACCTGGTGGTCTGGTGAGGATGTTTTTGTCACGTTACCTTGACCTCCTGCTGCTGACCAGAGAGAGAGAGAGAGAGAGAGAGAGAGAGAGAGAGAGAGAGAGAGAGAGAGAGAGAGAGAGAGAGAGAGAGAGAGAGTATTATTTTCTCTACCCTACCTCTCCCATTAAATACTTCTCGTTTTGTTATTATTGGTTAAGATAATTACAGCTAAAGACAAAAAAAAGTATTCAGCGAAAATAAAAACCCGATTAAGTAATGAGAAAAACAAGGAAAATCCGATAAGTAAAAGACTAATATTATAAAAAAAAAACACCAGCAAAAAAAAACAAAAAAAAAAACAATCACCAACAACCGCAAAATCAAACAAAAGAGACAAACAAGGAAAGATAAACAAATATGTCAGTATAAACACATTAGCTTGATCATACACGAGAAAAGGCCAAACACACACACACACACACACACACACATACACACACACACACACACACACACACACACACACACATAGCAGTGTTTGGATATCGTCGACGAGTTTGGCTGAGTACAACTGACCCACTGAAACACACAAATGATACCATCTTCTAATATGCAAAGGCACGCAGTTGACTCGTGGATTAAAGAAAACAGTACAGAATAAAGTACAAATAACAATGAACTCTATCTTAAGTTCCTTTGAAAATACAGGAGAAAATTCTTAAGATCTCCGGAAAATATTCGACGTGAAAATACAACTAACTTACACACAGTTACTTGATAAATGGCGTCAAGACTACACCATGAAGGTCCTAAATAACCATAATTGATAAGTCTTAGTGAAGAGATATTGTGAGAGACAGAGAGAGAGAGAGAGAGAGACAGAGATACTTAAATTATCTCAATCTTTTCAGCTGTCACACGTATAAGAACAACACCAAGACTCTTAGTTTAAGTTATTGCATCTCATTATTCTCACGTAAGAGGAAAAAAATATATTAGTTTACGTGACTGAGAATCTGAGAGAAACGCAGCAGGACTCAGTGAAAGATTTATTGCTCCTACCTGACACATTACTCCTCCTCCTCCTTACAACCAGGATAACGATCAAGATGGCGACCAAATTACACCGAGACTCTACAGAGATACGATATTCATCTCATTTGTGACACAGAAGAACTATCGTATAAAACTTTTTTTAAATACGAGTCTATTGGTAGGAGTCGAAGAGAAGAGAAGGGGAGGGGAAGGTAGGGGGAGAAGGATAGAAGAGGGGAAGGGGGAGGGGAGACGGAAGAGGGAGGGAAGGGAAGGGGAGACGGGAAAGGAAGGGGGAAGGACAGGTGCGGGATAAATAAATATGGCGACCAAATTATGCTGAGACTCTACCGAAACTAGACTCGATCTCTTAAGCTTTTGAAGAATAAAAGAATAAATTTACAGACATCGTCGACGGGGAAAAAATATAAATATATCTTTTCTTTAAATTACTATAATCCCACACAACACAGAGGTAAAATAGCGTCGGAATCACACTTAGATTCTACTGAAACTAGACCCAACTTGCGACCCGAGTAAAAAAAAAAAAAAAAAAAAAAAAAAAAAAAACATCGGGGACAGTTGGTGCGTCTCAAAGAGGAAGGGGAAGGGATGGGGGTTAGTCTCAGTCGGAGGGGGAAGGGGAAGAGGAGGAGGGGGGGAGGTGGGTCTCGGGTGGCGTGGGGAGGGGGAAGAGATAGTGCCAAAAAACCAAGGGATGTGACTGGACTTACTCATTAAGAGACGCTCGCCAACAGCTCACGAAGAATAGGGAAGGTTCTTTGTTATTTTTTTTGGGGTCCCCGCACTGATTTGGCAGAGAAAAACAGTGTGGAGAGAGAGAGAGAGAGAGAGAGAGAGAGAGAGAGAGAGAGAGAGAGAGAGAGAGTGAAAGAGGGGAGAGAGACAGAGAGAAAGAGTGTGGTGTAAGATAGAAAGGTGGGAAAGAAAAAGAGGTGAGAAAAAGAGAGATGGGAGAAAGAGAGATGCTCGCGTCTAGATAATTATATTGGGTAAGAGAGAGAGAGAGAGAGAGATTATATCGGTTAAACGTACAATATATTCGGATTAATCATACAACAACATGTTTGTACAGACGCTACGTTCCAACTAACAATATACACGGACCTACAATAACTTCACAATGATCTATTACACTGGGGAACAAAATTCAACTTTTTGTCAGTTGCATACATTTTCAAACCTGTTTCTGGGTAAATTGAGGTCACTGATTTCAAATATGGCACCGGTTTTTTTCTATCGGGTCTAGTTTTGTTGCGGTGAGTTACCTACCATTTACTACTATATATAGTTAGACTACCATATACTACTGCTAAAAATCTAAACCAGCACACAGAGAGGAATTACCAAACACGTAGAATTAATTTTTAATTACTTTTATTTACCTTGACAAGCATATTTTGGATTCATCAGTTGCTTTTGTGAACTATGCCAGATTTATTCAGGCACAAACTTGCGTTTAATGGACTGTCTTGAATATCGCCTCTCAGTGCAGTCTCGCTGAATGCTCCAGCAATAGTCCGCCATCATGTGAATGTCCCAGCGACCTTGATACCTGTCTTCCATGACTTTGATATCCTGGTGAAAGCGTTCACCTTGCTCATCACTCACGTCCCCCAAGTTTGCCGGAAACAGTTCAAGATGACTGTTCAGGAAATGCATCTTAATGCTCATGTTGCAACCTAACACATGGAAACTTTCCATCAAAGATTCAACGAGCTTTTTATAGTCCTCTGATTTCCTGTTTCCAAGAAAGTTCCTTACAACAGAAACGAATGCTCCCCATGCATTTCTCTCAACATCAGTCATGGATTGAGTGAAGGCTTGGTCTTTAATCAGCGTCCTAATTTGAGGGCCGTCGAAAATACCTGCTTTGAGTTTTTCTAGCGTTAAACCAGGGAACACTTCACACAGATACTTAAAACAGTCACTGTCAGTATCGAGCGCCTTGACAAACTGTTTCATAAGGCCCAGCTTGATGTGAAGGGGCGGGAAAACAATTTTTTCACGTTCCACTAGGGGTTCATAAATGATGTTCTTTTCCCCAACATTGAGGCTTTCCCTAACTGGCCATTCCTTCTGAATCCAGTGTCTGTCTTTGGCTCTGCTGTCCCAGAGGCAGATAAAGCAAGGAAATTTTGTATACCCACCTTGCTGTCCTAGCAAAAAATTGACCATTTTTAGATCAACACAGATGATCCATTTGTGTTCTTCATATTTGAGTAGCTCCAAAACCGTTTTGATGTGTTCATATTTTTCTTTCAGGTGTACTGAGTGTCCTATGGGTATTGCGCCAAAGATGTTGCCTATATGTAATAAAACACACTTCAGACTCCGCTTAGAGCTATCTATAAAGAGGCGCCACTCTTTCGGATCATAACCTGGAGCTCCCATCGCGGTGACTAATCCAGAAATAAAATAATTGTTTTAATGAAATAAAATAATAATGCACACACTAATGCACACACAAATCTATATTTGACGCACTGATGTAATTAAGAATTATATTTGATGAATGTAAACTAATATGCTTATTACCTCCCTTTGCTATTTTCAGAATCTGTGACCTGATATGTAAATTGCCGCGTAGCATCAAAACTAGACCTGATCTGCACAAACGAATGCCATTTTCAGAATCTGTGACCTCAAATCTACCAGAATCAAGTGTCAGAACTCATGCAACCGAAAGTGTGTTCCCCAGTGTTATATATCTGATGCTCCGAGACATGAACCGACCAAACAATCACCATAGAAATTATATACAATTAAAAAAAGTCATTCATCAATAAGCGCTAAAAATAATCTAAGAATTTGGGAGAGTCAGCGGCATTCATTCTTGTTCGTGTACAAATCAAAGCGACATTTGGTGCGCACGGATTTCAAGTAACGTTTGCGGGCTGTGTACTGTACCTACACTTGTATCTGTCCCTGTACCAATTCTAGCTCTCGTTTTCTGTCTTCTGAATTAAAAAAAAATCCTCATACAGGTATCTTTAATATGTACTTGTAATCACCCTGTTTTCTCTCATGTTGGATGTGAAAATCACGAAGGAAAAACATCTGCCTGAATACTGGAGGGCCAATGGTGCTTTTCGACTAAGTTTTAATCTGAATGTCTGATCAGGAGCCCAGGAATTTCATTAAGGCTCATCTGGGGAAAACGTTGATACTGTGTTTGTCAGTGTAATCAGTCAGGGTATGTGGGAGGCATTGGCTGCTGTGAAGAGTAGTGGAGGCTGTGATGGTGGTGGTGGTGATGGTGGTGCTGTGTTGTGTTAGTGGTGGTGATGGAAGTGTGTTGTGTTAATTGTGATGGTGGAGATGTGTTGTGTTAGTGGTGATGGTGTGTTGTGTTAGTGGTGATGGTGATGGTGTGTTGTGTTGGTGGTGATGGTGGAGTGTGTTGTTGGAGAGTTGTGTTAGTGATGGTGCGTTGTGTTAGTGGTGGTGATGGTGGAGGCGTGTTGTGTTAGTGGTGATGGTGTGTTGTGTTAGTGGTGATGGTGTGTTGTGTTGGTGTTGATGGTGGAGTGTGTTGTTGGAGAGTTGTGTTAGTGATGGTGCGTTGTGTTAGTGGTGGTGATGTTGGAGGCGTGTTGTGTTAGTGGTGAGGTGGTGGTGGTGGTGGAAATAGTGGAGGTGTGAAGCTTTAGTGTTACAATGGAGGTGGTAGGGAGGTCTATTGTGATAGAGTTTGCAATGTGGCTGTGGTAATAATGTGGTAGACTCAACCACAATGTTAACGGGACAGTATAGCTGTTGCTTGAATCTTAGTACTGTTTGAGCAGGTTGTGGAAAGGTGTCACTAAACACTTTTATTATTGAGCTACTGAAGACCTGTTGGTGGCACTATTGACTGATAGAGGTTGTGGTGGCACTACTGTCTGGTGATAATGGCACTATTGACTGGTGGTGGCACTGACTGATGGTGGCACTGACTGATGGTGGTGGTGACACTACTGACTGGTGGTGGCACTGACTGAGGGTGGTGGTGACACTACTGACTGGTGGTGGCACTGACTGATGGTGGTGGTGACACTACTGACTGGTGGTGGCACTACAGACTTGGGTACTAGCAGCACAAAAGCTCATCACCATAAAGGAGTTTCATCGCTGTGGAAGGTCTGGCCACGATGCTATCAAACTTTATCGCAGTTCATATCTATCATCGAGTTTACTGCACCTTCACTCACCCGTAAAAAAGAAACTAAACCAACAAACAATAATTGTGAATAACTAGAGGCAGAAAATACGTCCTGCGATATCAGAAAGCGTCGACGATAAGAAATATAACACAACGAGGATTAAAGAATGGAGGTAAGTTAAATGTTAGTTATAGGGCGATACACTGAGTACTGTAATCTCTGAGGTCCAGCGCCGACCTGTCCTCTGACGTGTATGGTCGTAGGGTAGACTTGTATGGGGCACAGTCTGGTTGCCTATCGAAAATTACCTCTTCCGGTGACCTTTGACCCTCTCATTTGAGCGCTTTCATTTTAAATCGTACAAAGTTGACTTCTAACCTAGATTACAGCGTGAAAACACTACCGCCAATGTCATTATTACCACAGTTTGAGGTACACATAAAAAAAAATATCTGCCCCTTTTCTCGTTGATACAATATGACACAATGGACGAACCAAAACTTTTGTACATTGTGTTCATTTACAAACACATCTGACCCAGGTAGGTTGGTAGGTTTTTGAATTTGTACATGCTTGGTTAAGTCATAAAGTAACACACAAAGATAGTTTTCCCTGGGCATCCATTATTATGCTTCATCGTACTTGGTTAGTGAAAATAAAAATGTAAAATAGATGTGTTAGTAAGCTGATACCGTTCAAATCCAGATATGTGGGTTTTGGTACACTCGGCTTCCCTACACCTACCTGAGTGATTCATCTCTTTCTACAGCTTGAAGTCCTTTGGTGTTTAGTGAGTCGTATAAGACCGCCGATGCTTCCGTCCCACAGAGACCAAACAGCGCTGGTCCTGAACTGGTCATCTCTTCCTGCCTTGGTCCCTGAAACAAAAACAAAATACAAATCCTTGGTCAATTGTTTGAAATGTATAAGACCATCGGTCGAGGTACTCTCCAAATAGGCCAACCAGCGTAGGACAAACACACATTCTACCTCAGCCACCACTCCTTCCCTCAGCTGGGTTAGGTTAGGTTATTTTAGGTTAGGTTAGACATGTAGCTGCTATTTCGCCATTGAACGAGGGAGTGTAAAATATATTCATCGCAGGATAAAGAACTTGAAATACACTATCTAGTCCAGGCTCTGCTTTGCACTTCCGAATATACTTTTGGTTGCCTGATATTTGACACATTGATTGGGTTATATGACCCTTAAGCATCTCTAATGAAACAGATAGACTTTTGAAATAGGAGGGCTTAGCTCGCTAGGGGGCTAAATCCAAGGTGGTCGCCATTGCTCATGGGAAAACACTGACGTAGCCATAACTTTGGATCTAGAAGGCGTACAGTAAATGAAAAACTGGGTATCAATTTCGGCTATTTTTTCACACGTATGACACGTGGGACATGCCTATTTTATAATCAGTCGTCATCTGCAACCGGTAAAACAAGGTGGCCCCTTCGCTCAACACCAAAATATTAAAAATTATTAAGTGACCTTACATAACTTGGGAAGTATTAGTACAATAGTATGTCAAATTATGCGAGAAATCAATTCTAATATTAAACATATTTCTTACTGGTGTAACTATAATGAAAACATATTAATACAACCATCAGTCCACAGTCATGCTGTGGAATTAGAGCATGACTGGAAATTGCCTTTCCTAGATTGTCTGATCCACAGAATAGGTAACACCTTTAAGTTCAGTATTTATAGAAAACCAACTAATGTGTGTTCATACATACATTATTATTCTGCCCACCACAATAGAGTCAAACAGTCAGTATTTTCAACATTTATTTTCAACAATGTTTTTACGTGATTTGAGAATTTGCAGTCCGGAATTCATTGATGAGGAATATAAATATATCTATAATATTGGCTCAAACCTTAAATACCCTAGATCTTTCATAGACAAATGCCTGAACATTACAAAGAAATCTTTTTATAGAACTGATCCCAAGCCCACCCATGACCATAAGAATCTCCTGGTATTACCATTTCACAAAAATTTCTCTCAAATTCCTTTACAACTAAAAACCTGGAACGTCAATGTGGCATTTAAAAACTCATGCACTGTGAAACAGATGTTAATCAAGAACTCCCCCAACAACACAGGTGGCTGCATTTATAATGTTCCTTGCAAGGAATGTAATATGTTTTACTTAGGCCAGACAGGTAAAGATCTTGTAACTAGACTTAAACAACATAAATATAGTGTTAGGACAGGCCAGGAATCCAATACTCTGTTCGTTCATTTGAGGGATAATAAACATTGCATTGACTGGGATAATGCCTCCTCAATATTACCTTGTAATTCAATTGACAGTAGGAACATTATAGAATCTAGTCTCATTAAACATACCGAATCAGTTAACATGAATTTGAGTAACGGTATGTACAAATTGGACAATTTTGTAATTAAGAAGATTTGTAACCAGGTGAGAAGGTTGGGTCAGTTTTCCCTCTGATCTGACTACCGACCGCTGCGGCGCTTTTGTAAAGATTAGTAGGGTCATTACCTATACTTGACCTCTGTGGACTTGTTCTCACCCTCCTCTGTATATGTATAACTTGTTCTGCACTTCTATTTTAGTCTGTACTCACCCCTGAAGATGTGAATAACACGAAAGCGCTTGGGAACTTCGTGTTTTCTTTTTCCTTGTGGATATTAGCATATATATATATATATATATATATATATATATATATATATATATATATATATATATATATATATATATATATATATATATATATATATATATGATAAATAATAATGGTCCGAGTACTGAGCCTTGGGGTCCTCCACTAGTGACATTACTCCAATCGGATTTACTGCCGTTAATGGTCACCACTGGTTGCAACGTGTGCTTTAGCAAGTACCTGGCAGAGTGCGACACCTAATTTCTCAGAAAGGGTAGAGGTATAAGCCGTCGCCTTTCCTCCACCCAAAACTGATCCCACAACTTCTTCAGACACTTGTTCATAAGGAAGCAGCAAAATGACACTATCAGGGTCGATTGATGCCGCTACGACACGCTGGCACCGCCTCTCAATAACCCATTTAGTGTGTGGAATGAGGTGAGCATCTACCTCCTCCAACCAGTCGCTGAATTCTGCCTGGTTGGCAGTACGGACTCAGAGGTTGCTCATTGAGGCGAGCTGGAAGGATTTCATCGTTTGTGAGCAACACACTTAGTACCACTGTTGTGTCCAAGACATCACTCTTGTCACTATTACGTACAAGCAGCTGCAGGTTCAATTAATGTAAGATGAGGTCCAGAATTTCTTGATCTGTTGCGGTACCGAGACAGTTGTCTCCATCGCGGCCAGGTGAACAGAGCCAGTTGTGCCAGCCCGACAAATACGCTTGTACCCTTTTATCCACACCTTGTAGCTGTCAAAAATGACGTGAGAGAGGGTCAGGGCACACGAATCCAGGATGCAATAGCAAGAGCTAGGCACCTTTCTCACACTGCCAGTCTGTTTGTTTGTGTGGCTGTCTGTCTGTGTCACTGTCTGTTTTGGATGGTTCTGTTAGTTCTGTATGGTTGTCTGTCTGTCTGTTCTGTATGGTTGTTTGTACACAATTCCCCGCCGCCGCTCACTACACGGAAATCACTGAGTTTTTGTTATAAAACTAGACACAACTTCAGGCAGTAACATGATAATAACCCAATTAAAAAATTTTTACACCCGCCAAAAAAGATACCCAACTGGCGAGTTTTTCCGTCATCACTCATTACACAGAAATCACTGTAGATTTTGTTTATAGAAATTTGAAAGAAATGTAAAATATAAAAAAAAAATATGTGGTTTATGATGCACATTAAATGGTTATTAAGTTTGATTAAATACGGTCGTTTGGCGGATACCTGTAATGGAGACAACACTGTTATGTAATAAAGCTGTTATTTTTATTATTATTATTATTATTATTATTATTATTATGGGAATAATTAAGCCTATGCTTTCCCCATAATTTGGGTTCAGTTTAGGTGAAAAATAAATAACTAAACGAACGAACTTTTAAGAATCTAGGTCCAGGTTAAGTGAAAAAGACAGTAAACACAGGGAGGTTTAAAGGTCCGGCCCGGGTTGGGTGGTGTAGCAGCTGCTGTTTGGCTGTGAGGGCGGTTTTGGTTATCAGCTTTAACGTCTGTGAGTTTATCGTGCGATATTATTGTAGTAATGCGTGTAGGGTTGCGTGTGGGTGTAGTGTAGGGTTGCGTGTGGGTGTAGTGTAGGGTTGCGTGTGGGTGTAGTGTAGGGTTGCGTGCGGGTGTAGTGTAGGGTTGCGTGTGGGTGTAGTGTAGGGTTGAGTGTGGGTGTAGTGTGGGGGTTGCGTGTGGGTGTAGTGTAGGGTTGCGTGTGGGTGTAGTGTAGGATTGCGTGTGGGTGTAGTGTAGGGTTGAGTGTGGGTGTAGTGTGGGGTGTAATGTAGGGTTGCGTGTGGGTGTAGTGTAGGGTTGCGTGTGGGTGCAGTGTAGGGTTGCGTGTGGGTGTAGTGTAGGGTTGCGTGTGGGTGTAGTGTGGGGTTGCGTGTGGGTGTAGTGTGGGGTTGCGTGTGGGTGTAGTGTAGGGTTGCGTGTGGGTGTAGTGTAGGGTTGCGTGTGGGTGCAGTGTAGGGTTGCGTGTGGGTGTAGTGTAGGGTTGCGTGTGGGTGTAGTGTAGGGTTGAGTGTGGGGTTGCGTGTGGGTGTAGTGTGGGGTTGCGTGTGGGTGTAGTGTAGGGTTGCGTGTGGGTGTAGTGTAGGGTTGCGTGTGGGTGTAGTGCAGGGTTGCGTGTGGGTGCAGTGTAGGGTTGCGTGTGGGTGTAGTGTAGGGTTGCGTGTGGGTGTAGTGTAGGGTTGAGTGTGGGGTTGCGTGTGGGTGTAGTGTAGGGTTGCGTGTGGGTGTAGTGTAGGGTTGAGTGTGGGGTTGCGTGTGGGTGTAGTGTAGGGTTGCGTGTGGGTGTAGTGTAGGGTTGAGTGTGGGGTTGCGTGTGGGTGTAGTGTAGGGTTGCGTGTGGGTGTAGTGTAGGGTTGAGTGTGGGGTTGCGTGTGGGTGTAGTGTAGGGTTGCGTGTGGGTGTAGTGTAGGGTTGCAAGTGGGTGTAGTGTAGGATTGCGTGTGGGTGTACCTTTGCGTGTGGTGTAGTGGAGGGTTGCATGTGGATGTAGAGCTGCGTGTGGATGAGCAAGTAGTCATAATTTTAATGTGTAAGAATGTTGGTGTGTTTGTCTATACTCGTATGTTAGAATGTTCGTGCGTACTTGTATGTATGTATGTATCTATGTATGTATGTAGGTATGTATGTATACGTGAGCACCTGCGGCTACACGTCTTAGATGAGGTCACGACTCCTTACTCTAGAGTGGTCACACCCGTAGGAGAAGGACGTGACCTCAGGAACACCTACTGCTATGCCACCTCTCCCGCCTCCCTCCCTCCTTTTCTCCCCCACCTCCTTCTTCACTTAAAATAGCCTCACACGGGGGTTTAAATTTGTATTTAATTCTTGCTAGAGAACCTTAAAATGCCTTAACCAGTGCATAAAAATGAGAACATGGGTTCAATAAAAAACCTGTACTGCTCTCTCTCTCTCTCTCTCTCTCTCTCTCAGTACACAAGGTGCCACGTTTACAAACCTCACGTCAGGTTGGTTCATATTATTCCCTCATATAAATTATTAATTATTACACAAACTGCATATAACCGATTTCCGAGCCAAGACATACTCAAAATCGGACCTGATGCATCAACAACAACATACGTCAAAGCATACAACTATACCAAACGTTAACCTAAGTAATAACTTTAACCAAATACACCCACTGGAAATACTCATCTTACGCCTAATTCTGGTTTCGTCAACATGAGAAATGAAAAAAAAAATAATGTAATAATAATCCACTACATTGAACGACGTAGAAATACCCCGTTAACATATTGTACCGTAATATTATTCCCTGCGTCGAGGAGGATAACAGAAAATTGAGCGAATTACTGAAACAAGATATGAAGATGCAGGTAAAGGCAAGCCTGTAATGGTATATTGCAGAGAGACATGGTCGATTACCTCTGATAGCCTTTTACAGGTATGAAGTTTTACAGTGATACAGGTATTACCACACAGGGAATATTGGAACAGGAGACGAGCACTGTATTCACTCGACCACCGCACCCTCCTCTTTTAACTTAAACACTATTCCCCACAAGTATGTATTGTATCTAGTGATTAAATGTTGATTAGATTAGGTTAGGTTAGGCTTTATAACACAACGAATAACCTTCTGGCTTAGACAACACTAAGATAAGAGGTTCAGGTCTCTACTATGATAAACACAAAGGTTCAGGTCTCTACTATGATAAACACAAAGGTTCAGGTCTCTACTATGATAAACACAAAGGTTCAGGTCTCTACTACGATAAACACAAAGGTTCAGGTCTCTACTATGATAAACACAAAGTTTCAGGTCTATACTATGATAAACACAAAGGTTCAGGTCTCTACTATGATAAACACAAAGGTTCAGGTCTCTACTATGATAAACACAAAGGTTCAGGTCTCTACTATGATAAACACAAAGGTTCAGGTCTCTACTATGATAAACACAAAGGTTCACTCTCATTTCTACAAAGGAGATGATATATATTTAACCAGAATCCAGAAGTTGGGATAAAAAATATCAGTGAAGAAACTTTAACCAACTTACAACAATGACTGTAAATTCTCTGACCAACTGACAGTGTTTAAAGGTTAATCACATGGTATACCTCTTTGACTAACGGTAGGACCAATAAATGATACGCCACTGGTAAATATATCTTGTAGTGGAGGACACGGGTAAGTGGGTGGGAGGGAAGTGTGGAGGAGAGGTGAGTGGGAAGGAAGTATGGAGAGATGGGTGAGTGGAAGGAAGTGTGGAGGGTAGGTGGGTGGGAGGGAGGATATGGAGAGGTGGGTGAGAGGGAGGTAAGTGTGATGATGGGTAGGAAGGTGTAATGGGATGAGTAGGAAGATGTGAAAGACTGTAGGTGGGAGGTGGGCTTAGTTACACAGAAAGAGTCTACAGTAGTATAGGTGGGTGGCGTGGTTGAGTGTTGGATGAACGTCCTTGCTCTAGTAGTACACAGTAGTAAAGTGATCAGCTTCTCTCTGTTAATTTTAGTAGATGTTAGACTACTGAAAGGTAACAGTATCTTGCGTACGTACAGTTGTCTCAAGAGTTCCTTCAACCCCCAGGTGGTGATGTATGAGAACATACCTGTGGTGTGGATGAATGTTTAGTAGGCTTATAACAACGGAACAGATTGGTGGAAAAGATTTCTAAACGTAATTTCACTCTTATTTTACTCTGCCATCGACTAGTTATAATCTTTTATAATTTGGTGATGATATTTATATACGATGAAGGTCATGAGTCATTCATTGTTACTGAGTCTTTAAGTGTCCATTCATTCCTTCACTCTCGCATACACTTAATACTTCTACACTTATACATTCATGTCATGATTTTTTTATTTTCTCTTGAGAGTGTGACCCACCTTCACTCTGCCCCTTGAGTGCGACCCACCTTCACCCTGCCCCTTGAGTGTGACCCACCTTCACCCTGCCCCTTGAGTGTGACCCACCTTCACCCTGCCCCTTGAGTGTGACCCACCTTCACCCTGCCCCTTGAGTGTGACCCACCATCACCCTGCTCCTTGAGTGTGACCCACCATCACCCTGCCCCTTGAATGTGACCCACCATCACCCTGCTCCTTGAGTGTGACCCACCTTCACCCTGCCCCTTGAGTGTGACCCACCATCACCCTGCCACTGTTACTAAACCTTAACATTGTGTTCATAAAAAAAAAGTCACTCATAACAATGTAAATTTGGTGGTCCAGGACTATTGTGAATATTTGTGACCCGAGAGAACTTATCCATAAAAGTAAAGAGGTTGTCAAGATGTGAGGTTTACTCTGCCTGTGTTGTGATGTATTACTGGCCTCCACCATATGATGTGTAATGTGTGGTCAGTTTGTAGGTACAGTATTGTTTAACATCATCCTTAGTTTATATACTTTTGTGATGTGTGTTAACATATGTGCGAATTTTCTAGCTGAGGAACCCGACGATGCTGAGTTTGTGGGGCATCTCATAGCCTGTCCATGACTACACTATCATCTACGAGTATACTACATAAACAACACTATAATCTACACTATATCAACTACACCATCATCTATACTACATCAACTACACCATCATCTACACAACGTGGCACCCCTCCGATCCCCAAAGGACCTAAGAACACATTGTTTTTCAAGCTCCAGTTCCATCGCCTTTATTGCCTTTCTAGATACACATAAACAAACAGGGTAGGAGTTGACAGGGGGTTGAGTTGACAGGGGGATGAGTTGACAGGGGGTTGAGTTAACAGGGGGTTGAGTTGACAGGGGGATGAGTTGATAGGGGGTGAGTTGATAGGGGGTGAGTTGATAGGGGGATGAGTTGACAGGGGGATGAGCTGATAGGGGATGAGTTAACAGGGGGTTGAGTTGACAGGGGGATGAGTTGATAGGGGGTGAGTTGATAGGGGGTGAGTTGATAGGGGGATGAGTTGACAGGGGGATGAGCTGATAGGGGATGAGTTAACAGGGGGTTGAGTTGACAGGGGGATGAGTTGACAGGGGGATGAGTTGACAGGGGGATTGAGTTGATAGGGGGATGAGTTGACAGGGGATTGAGTTGACAGGGGGTTGAGTTGACAGGGGGATGAGTTGATAGGGGGATGAGTTGACAGGGGGATGAGTTGACAGGGGGATGAGTTGATAGGGGGATGAGTTGATAGGGGGATGAGTTGACAGGGGGATGAGTTGATAGGGGGATGAGTTGATAGGGGGATGAGTTGACAGGGGAATGAATTGACAGGGGGATGAGTTGACAGGGGGATGAGTTGACAGGGGGATGATTTGATAGGGGGATGAGTTGACAGGGGGATGAGTTGATAGGGGTTGAGTTGACAGGGGGTTGAGTTGACAGGGGGATGAGTTGATAGGGGGTTGAGTTGACAGGGGGATGAGTTGACAGGGGGTTGAGTTGATAGGGGGATGAGTTGACAGGGGGATGAGTTGACAGGGGGATGAGTTGACAGGGGGATTGAGTTGATAGGGGGTTGAGTTGACAGTGGGATGAGTTGACAGGGGGATTGAGTTGACAGGGGGATTGAGTTGACAGGGGGATGAGTTGACAGGGGGATGAGTTGACAGGGGGATTGAGTTGACAGGGGGTTGAGTTGACAGGGGGATGAGTTGACAGGGGGATTGAGTTGACAGGGGGATGAGTTGACAGGGGGATGAGTTGACAGGGGGTTGAGTTGATAGGGGGTTGAGTTGATAGGGGGATGAGTTGATAGGGGGATGAGTTGACAGGGGATGAGTTGACAGAGGGATGAGTTGACAGGGGGATGAGTTGATAGGGGGTTGAGTTGACAGGGGGATGAGTTGACAGGGGGTTGAGTTGATAGGGGGATGAGTTGACAGGGGGATGAGTTGATAGAGGGATGAGTTGACAGGGGGATGAGTTGATAGGGGAATGAGTTGATAGGGGGTTGAGTTGACAGGGGGTTGAGTTGACAGGGGGATGAGTTGACAGGGGGATGAGTTGATAGGGGGATGAGTTGACAGGGGGTTGAGTTGACAGGGGGATGAGTTGATAGGGGGTGAGTTGATAGGGGGATGAGTTGACAGGGGGATGAGTTAACAGGGGGTTGAGTTGATAGGGGGATGAGTTGATAGGGGGTGAGTTGATAGGGGGATGAGTTGACAGGGGGATGAGTCGACAGGGGGATGAGTTGACAGGGGGATGAGTTGATAGGGGAATGAGTTGACAGGGGGATGAGCTATATCCCCCCCTCCCTACACACACACGGATAAACAAGGAGGGAAAGGTTTAGGGGTCATATCAGGCGTTTAATCAACTCTCTCTTGCTGTTTATCTCTCTCTATCTGAATATATCTGTCTTTCTATCTGTCTCTAATTCTAAATATGTTTGTCTCTCTCTCTCGCTTCCAGTTTGATTCGTATTTCTACTGTTAACATCACTCCTCCTCCTCCTTTAGCTTCTTCCTCCCTTTCTATCTTCATTTAACCAAACTCTTCTCATTGCTGTTCTTATTTTACCTTTTTTCTCTTAGTTTATTTGTTGTAACACGTAATGGAGATTATGGTTGGGGTCCAGACATGTGATCTATTATTGGGTTTCTCTTTACTATTAATTTTAATTTTGCTTTATTATATTACTATTATTATGGCTTAAGTTGTCATCTATTATTATTACTTGGCCATCTATTACTATTACTACTACACGGTCAACACAGCCAGTCACCCCACTTGGAGCCTAGAGTTGCAGGAGCTACGGTTGCCAGGTAGATTTTTTCTTGTATAATAATCAGTATGTTACTATTTTATCTACATTTTGCAGTAATATATTATTGTGAATAATGAAGTAATACAGTTATGCATGGATTTTGGGTGTGTTACAAACAAGCAGGAAGTAGGTAGCTATCAAACAGGGGGTACTACCGCCCAAAGATAAAATACTTGTAAGGATAGTTCAACAAGCACTCGTTTTACCCACAATGCACACCTTGGTGACGTCACTGTTGTAAAAAAACGCATCATCTTGCAACCTCCGAGTGTGCCCGCGTCTACTCCCGGGACCAGTGTATCAACAATTATGGTTATTTGTGCAATATACGGGTGCACCAGCAATGCTCAAATCCCAAGAAGAGAGCGCATCAAGTATTACATATTTCCCAGAGATAAGACAACTTGTAATAAATGGACAAATGCCAGCAAGCGTTCTCATAAAATAAACACCACATTAGGCTAGCCGAGAACTTGTTTGAAGAGTGTTCATATTTCTTTTGTGTCTCCTTAATTCTGGAATGTCTGTCGATATACAGGTATCTACAGGAAGGTGAAACATTCATCTTGCTATATGTGGCCAAAAATAATTTTAAACATATTTAATAATCTTTAATCATTTAAAGTCAAGTACAACGGTACGTGGGTTTCAGGTGTCAACACCCCGCTTGTTTCAAGACGCGAGGGAATATTTCTTGAAGTATCATTATTTTGCAATCTCACTCAACATTAGGTCATCCAGAAGACCGTGAGACATTGTTCTTGCCATGTTTAACAAAAGAAAACAATAATATTGCCCACAATATAAGAAAAACCAGAGTTACATCACTTAATTCACCGACGACGGTCGTGATGTTTAACCCCTAGAGAAATTTCCTCTATTTTCTTAAGCATACATTGTCAGGCAATATCAAGTTGTCCAGAGTACACTCAGTCATTCATCTTGCCATGTCTGGCAAAAGGCAAATCTTTACATTGCTATTAAGCGCAAAATAATAATAATAATACCTTTGTCCATATCATCAGCGAAATACTCCCCTCCCCCCGGGTGTTCCTTGTAATATTTTGATTTTTGTTTTTTGCGATATATATATTTTTAATTTTTGTTTTGCTTTATCATTTTCTTTAAGAACTATGAGATCATATGGCATTCATTTTGTTATACGTGGCCACTGAAAAGCCTTAGCCTTACGAATATTCTAAAAAAATTAAACAAACGTTACTCAAGGCAAGGCGTCACTGGATGATGTGCGTCTCTCGCGTGACGTCATTCAACGGAGCGGATATAAATTTGTGCCGTTACAGCTGTCTGAACTTACTGTTTTTAGTTCTTGCTACCGCCTCGGAAGATGTTGGAAGCATAATGTGCTGTCTAATGTAGACCCTGCTTCCATATGGCATCAGAAAAATTGTGACCAAGTTTCCAGGTTGCTGACCTGACTTTCTGCCTCATTTACACGTAATTGCAGGCCTCATTTGTTTCTCTTACTTTGACAACACAACATGCTACAGAAACACACACATACATACACATCAATAAATCAAGATATCATCCTTATGTCTGAGGGTTGGCGACCACGGCCCTTCAAAAGTTTTCGGGCTGTCTTTACCAGTCCTTCAAGAGTTAGTACCTCTCTGGGGATCACAGCTTTTAATTTAATTCATCAATCCATCCGTCCATCCATCTATCCATCCATCCATCCATGTGATGCTTTCCCCTAGCCCTCCTACCATTATTTTTTTAGGATGTGGTGAGGGAGGTGCAGGAGAGGGAAGTGCGAGGGAGGGAGGTGAGGAAGAGGGACGTGCGGGGAAGGGAGGTGCAAGAGAGGGGGTGCAGCAGAGGGAGGTGCGGGGTAAGGAGGTGCGGGGGAGGGAGGTGCAAGAGAGGGGGGTGCAGCAGAGGGAGGTGCGGGGTAAGGAGGTGCGGGGGAGGGAGGTGCAAGAGAGGGGGGTGCAGCAGAGGGAGGTGCGAGGGAAGGAGGTGCGGGGGAGGGAGGTGCAAGAGAGGGGGGTGCAGCAGAGGGAGGTGCGAGGGAAGGAGGTGCGGGGGAGGGAGGTGCAAGAGAAGGGGTGCAGCAGAGGGAGGTGCGGGGAAGGAGGTGCGGGGGAGGGAGGTGCAAGAGAGGGGGGTGCAGCAGAGGGAGGTGCGAGGGAAGGAGGTGCGGGGGAGGGAGGTGCAAGAGAAGGGGTGCAGCAGAGGGAGGTGCGGGGAAGGAGGTGCGGGGGAGGGAGGTGCAAGAGAGGGGGGTGCAGCAGAGGGAGGTGCGGGGAAGGAGGTGCGGGGGAGGGAGGTGCAAGAGAAGGGGTGCAGCAGAGGGAGGTGCGGGGAAGGAGGTGCGGGGGAGGGAGGTGCAAGAGAAGGGGTGCAGCAGAGGGAGGTGCGGGGGAGGGAGGTGCAAGAGAGGGGGGTGCAGCAGAGGGAGGTGCGAGGGAAGGAGGTGCGGGGGAGGGAGGTGCAAGAGAGGGGTGCAGCAAGGTGCGGGGGAGGGAGGTGCAAGAGAGGGGGGTGCAGCAGAGGGAGGTGCGAGGGAAGGAGGTGCGGGGGAGGGAGGTGCAAGAGGGGGGTGCAGGTGAGGGAGGTGCGGGAGAGGGAGGTGCGGAAGAGGGAGGTGCGAGGGAGGGAGGTGCGGGAGAGGGAGGTGCGGGAGAGGGAGGTGCGGGGGAGAGAGGTGCGGGGGAGGGAGGTGCGGGAGAGAGAGGTGCAGGAGAGGGAGGTGCGAGGGTGGGAGGTGCAGGAGAGGGAGGTGCAAGGGTGGGAGGTGCAGGAGAGGGAGGTGCGAGGGTGGGAGGTGCAGGAGAGGGAGGTGCGAGGGTGGGAGGTGCAGGAGAGGGAGGTGCAGGAGAGGGCGATGTCGGGAGAGGGAGGTCGAGTCTGCAGTAGAGGATCAACCGAGCACAGATCATTGGACTCAAACCTATTACTGACATGGTCCAAATGGGGAGCAGGAGGAGGAGGAGGGAGGGAAAGACAGTGGTGGAATGGAGGAAGAAGGTAAAGGAGGAGGAGGAGGAACAGGAAGAGGAAGATAAGGGCAAGGAGGTGGAGGAGGAGGAAGACTATGGGTGATGGTAGCAATAGAAATACTAATCAGATTGGGAGAGAGAGAGAGAGAGAGAGAGAGAGAGAGAGAGAGAGAGAGAGAGAGAGAGAGAGAGAGAGAGAGAGAGAGAGTTGATTAAACCCCTGATATGACCACTTAAAATCTGGATATAACCTCGTAGGTAGTAGGTATTAGGCAGCTACCAAACAGGGAGGTACTACCGCCTGGGAAGATATTGGAAGCATAATGTGTTGTCTATGGTAGACAACACATTATGGCATCACGAAAATTGTGGCCAAGTCCCAGGTTGCTAATCTGACTCTTGCCTCATTTACACACAATTGCAGGGTCTCAATTGTCTCTCTTACTCTGACAACACAACATACATATATTGTCTCACTATTGATTTTTTTTCTTTGTGTTTCTTTATTATTATTATTACAGTGTTGTTATTGTTATTATTTTCATTATTATTTTATTATTTAATTCTTTTATTATAAATTTTATTTACTATGAATTATTATTATTATTATATTTTCGCTCCCCAGGCCCTGACGTGGGTCAGTGACCTGTGCCCGGGTGGGCTAATCCCCGTTAAAAAAAATAACTCGATAAAAAAAATCCTTGATGTGACCACTTAAACCCCGGATATGACCCCTTAAAGTTTAAACCCTTGATATGACCCCTTAAACCCATATAACCCCCTAAACCCCTGATGTGACCACTTAAACCACGGATATGTCGCCTTAAACCACGAATATGTCCCCTTAAACCCCGGATATGACCCTTTAAACCCTTGATATGACCCCTTAAACCCCTTAATGACCCCTTGAGCCCCGGATATGACCCCTAATGAACACCTAACAAAGGTCATTTGTAATTATATTTAACGAACAACGAACATTTACACACCATACGAATAACGAAATAAGTGGATAACGAAGTCAGAATATTGATAACTAACTCATAATGAGGAAAAAAAACTGTGAATATCAAAAACATAACAAACAGGTTCACCTTTTTCGTGTTTGTTGTACAAGATCACCCATAACACACCTGATAAACGAAGGAAAGACACCAATAACTTAGGAATAAAAAAAAAGATCACATATAACGTAGAAACAGCGTAACAAGTAAATAACGCAGCAATAATGAAAGTCAACTCACAATAACGAGGTCACTAACGAAGCAAGCTTACAATAAGAACATAGCACTATCACCAATAACGTAGAAATATATAAATGGAGTCGAGAAAGGAACATTAGTTATTCCAGGCAGACTAATGCCTTCCTTCCCTCCTAGTAATTATGTTGCGTGTTCGATACTCCACACACTCCATCGTGGGAGCAAGTGCAGTGGGAGAGGAGGAAGATGATGATGGGAGTTGTGGGTGTTAACTGGCGGCTGGAGGTACAGTGCCTACCTACCTACCTACTTACCACCACCCCCCCCCCCCAAGCCTCCTGTCATCGAGTGGTGGTTTAATTGGACTTTTACCTGTCACTGGTGGCTTAGTCTGGGCTTATTTTACTCAGTCTCACAATGGTGGCTTATTCCATCCTCTTCCCCTTCCTCCTCCTCCAACCTTTACTTGCTCTTTCTCCATCCTTACAGCTATGGTTTACCCTGACACGACACACTAGTCCAGATGACCTGCTGTACGCCCTCCATTTCAACATAACCTGACCAAAACACCTTTGTCTCCCACTCCACTGTCCTTTTAAGGCTCTATCTTCCTCCTCCTCGCGTCCCTCCCTCCTTTCTCATTCTCATTCTTGGCCTCTCGTGGACGGTCACCTCGTCTACTTTACCCTGATGGCTCCAAGGGTGTAAGTGGTGCTGAGTGAGAGTGCAGGTAAGAACCCCAGCTCACTACACCACCACTGTCTGATAGCTTTGGACCCGACCTCCTCCCCCCCCCCCCCCACCTCCTGCTTGTACTGCTGCTGATGGTGCTGATGCTAAGAGTGCTGCTCCTGCTGCTGGCACTTGGTGAGAATGGTGTCCAAACTAAATAAGATGTTTATTCTTAAGACTGTGTTATCAGATACTTTTTAAGATTCCTTTTCAAAACGTCTATTAAAAATTCACCAATACATGTTTCTGTATATAATTAGCGACAAAATTAGACGATATATAACTCAACTTCAACAATTAATAAATACACATACAAACGAAACCAGACATAGAAAGTCATAAGAAAGAAGAGTAGGCTATTGGTCGCGTCTTTACCTCGTTTACTGTGCCAGTCATCTAACACACCTTTAACAGACAAAACACAGACGAAGTTACAATAATGTCTACAGAAACTAAGACTAATCATCATCATCATCATCATCGAGAGAGAGAGAGAGAGAGAGAGAGAGAGAGAGAGAGAGAGAGAGAGAGAGAGAGAGTGTGTGTGTGTGTGTGTGTGTGTGTGTGTGTCACTCAACACCGGATGCGGGTATTTGTGACTTACTCCCATGAAGGTTTTCCCAGAGTGCCTGACCATTTGACCAACTCACACCACCACTACCACCACCACCACCACCACCACCAGTACTACTATCACCATCACTACTCCCATCACCACCACCACCAGTACTACCATCACCACCACTACTCCCATCACCACCACCACCACCAGTACTACTATCACCACCACTACTCCCATCACCACCACCACCACTACTTCCATCACCACCACCACAACTACTCCCATCACCACCACTACCACTACTTCCATCACCACCACTACTCCCATCACCACCACCACCACTACTCCCATCACCACCAATATTCCCATCACCACCACCACTACTCCCATCACCACCACTACTCCCATCACCACCACTACTCCCATCACCACCACCACTACTCCCATCACCACCACAACTACCATCACCATAACTGCTACTACCATCGCAACCACTATTTCCATCACCACCACCACCAGGACCACAACTACTAGTACCATCACCACCACCACCACTACTTCCATCACCACCACTACTCCCATCACCACCACCACCACTACTACCATCACCACCACTACCACTACTTCCATCACCACCACTACTTCCATCACCACCACTACTCCCATCACCACCACTATTCCCATCACCACCACCACTACTCCCATCACCACCACAACTACCATCACAATAACTACTACTACCATCGCCACCACTATTTCCATCACCACCACCACCATCACCACGACCACAACTACTAGTACCATCACCACCACCACCGCTACGAACATCACCACTAACATCAACAGTGCTGATGTTAGTGGAGAGAGAGAGAGAGAGAGAGAGAGAGAGAGAAAGAGAGCGCGCAGAACTCTATATATACTGTGGTGATATTATACCAACAAGACTATAACAACAGGGAGTACAGGTGTGCTTAACAGGTAGAATTTGTCCCTAGAGAAAGCAAAACGCTGTGTGTATGTGAAAGCAGGTAAGCGATATCTATCTATCTATCTATCCATCTATCTATCTATATCTATCTACCCTATGTGGTTCTCTCTCTTATTATTTACTGTACAGATGAAGGTTCAATTACACGAATTATCTTTTTACTTGCATAAGCGTGGTAGTGGTGGTGGTGGTGGTGGTGGTGGTGGTGGTGGTGGTGGTAGTGGTGGTGGTGGTGGTGGTGGTGGTGGTGGTGGTGGTGGTGGTGGTGGTGGTGGTAAATATAGAGTTCTGGTCTTGTGTTTACCATTGAGTAACTAGTACTACACCTCTCTCTCTCTCTCTAAATATAACAGAAGAAAAACCCTGTATACTATACCACTCTGACCAGCCAGCCATCACAAAATGCACAATCTTGTTGGACCTCCATAAAGGCAGCTTCGTCGCCGACTTAGTGATAGGGAGTGTTGTCTTAAGTTAATCGGGCATGCACTCTCTCTCCCTATTGGGCATGCACGGCGCGGGTTATTGAATTTGCTCTGGAGAGAACACCACCGGAATTCGCTTGTTGCAACACCGGCTGGAAACACTACGGTGAGGTAGTATGTTTTCTCTTTGGCAATACATGTGAGTGTTGCGTCTCATATATATATATGCTGATAACCACAAGGAAAGAAGAAAACACGAAGTTCCCAAGCGCTTTCGTGCAATTCACATCTTCAGGGGTGAGTACAGACTAAAGAGAAGTACAAAAACAAGGTGTACATATACAGAGGAGGATGAGATCAGGTCCACAATGGTCAGGTATTAGGTAATGACCCTACTAATCTTTAAAAAGCACCGCAACGGTCGGTAGTCAGGTCAGAGGGCAAGGTGACCCAACCTTCTCACCTGGTTACAAACCTTCTTAATTACAAAATTGTCCAGTTTGTACATACCGTTACTCAAATTCATGTTGACTGATTCGGTATGTTTAATGAGACTAGATTCTATAATGTTCCTACTGTCAATTGAATTACAAGGTAATATTGAGGAGGCATTATCCCAGTCAATGCAATGCTTATTATCCCTCAAATGAACGAACAGAGCATTGGACTCCTGGCCTGTCCTAACACTATATTTATGTTGTTTAAGTCTAGTTACAAGATCTTTACCTGTCTGGCCTAAGTAAAACCTATTACAATCCTTGCAAGGGGCTTTATAAATGCAACCAATTGTGTTGTTGGGGGAGTTCTTGATTAACATTGCCACATTGACGTTCCAGGTTTTTAGTTGTAAAGGAATTTGAGATAAATTTTTGTGAAATGGTAATACTAAGAGATTCTTATGGTCATGGGTGGGCTTGGGATCAGTTCTATAAAAAGATTTCTTAGTAATCTTCAGGCATTTGTCTATGAAAGATCTAGGGTATTTAAGGTTTGAGCCAATATTATAGATATATTTATATTCCTCATCAATGGATTCCGGGCTGCAAATTCTCAAAGCACGTAAAAACATTGTTGAATATACTGACTGTTTGACTCTATTATGGTGGTCCTGACATTCGATGCAGCGACCATAAGAGGTTATATAGTTTGTTTTTGTTTGGATCCGTGATTTTTATTGTGTTTTCGACCGCATAAGGATGACTGTACTGGGTGCGATTGCCCAGTCAGGTTGGTTTTTTAGGCAGGCTTTGTTTAAGGCACCTTTTCTAGTCCTTTCTCCATGTGGGGTGAGCAGAGTGGCTCCTTGAAAGGGCTGCTCAGTTGCACAGACAGGACGGAATTGCACTGCTGCCTCGATCCCAGTGCATAAACGACCATCTTATCTGTGCCGCCCATGTGCAGAGTTGTGACTAGATACTCCCGGCAATCATCTCTGCCTCTCCCCGTCGCCACTCGTCCGTCGCCATAGGACTTTTGGGGGTATAGGGGTTTTGATGATGATGAGTGGTATGATAGGCTGGATGATGGCTGCGTGTGAGTTGATTTATGTGGAGAGGCAGAAGCGCAGGCTGCAACTACACATCTTGGCCCTCCCTTTTCCTGATCCAGTGGTGCAAGTGTTGCAACGACTGGGGAGAGAGAGAGTTGCAATGGACTGCCGGTAGGCCAGTTTGTTGGGTTTCGCCTTAGTAGCCTGTCCATCATACATCGCCTCCATCCGCAGGTGTAGTCGTTGGGTTCCCTTGGTGGTCACCTCTTCCGCCTATACCGCCGTTGGGGTCTTGTTGGAGCTCTGTAAGCATGTCTGCCTGATGCGGGGCTCCACCGGAGATTTTTCGTTCGGGGTTTACTCCCGTAGCCTTATACCTCCCAAGGTTAATCCGCAAGGCAGCGGGGCAATGGTTGGTAGGTGCCAGGACGTGTTCACATGCCAGTAGGCCTATGCGCCGTCCCTCTTGGGCCCACTGCAACTCCGAGATCCCATGCTGGTCTATCCTGGGCCTACGAGGCACCCAGTTACTGTGTGTTGCCACGAGGAGGCACAGCAGGAGTCTTGATGATGAAGAGGCTGTGTACTGGGAGGGGAAGACTTATGCAAGTTGCTTCCCTGTTCGCCATGAGGGCTAGCCAGAGAGCAAGCAATGCCTGCACCTTAACACTAATATAATGCTGCCACATTAGACGCATTACACCACCCTGAGCACACACACACACACACACACACACACACACACACACACACACACACACACACACACTTAAGCTATACACATATGTCTACATTGTCTTTCCTTTCGGATCGCTTGTAGATTAGCTTCAGTATATCTCACCTTAAGATTAACAACGCTAACTTAACCTAACCTAACTTACCCGAACCTTTACGTAATATAACCTAGGCTAACCTAATCTAAGCTAAACATGCTTAACCATACCCCCTAAGGAAGTGATAGGGTGTGTAATCCTTTAGTGATATGTGAGGGGGGGGGGGGCTAATCTTCTCGTGATCCTCCTTTCAAACACAAATTATTTTCTGAATTTAATATATTTTATCCAGTTTAAAAGAATTTTATGGGATACATTACAGTTTTTATTAAATCTCACAAAAACTGATTATATTCCTCTTACAAATATTATTACATAACACAGCTGACTGTATAGAACAATGCAATAATAAATTAGTTTTATATATATGTATTATCTTTTTTAATATTAAATGAGATAAAGTCAGTAAAATTAAAATGATAGTGTTTTTCAGAGGCACATATGCTATAAATCTGAACCTAATTGGATTTTCAGGAATTTTGTCCATGCAGAATAATTTTCATAGGGTATAAATCTTTTATTTTAATAAATGAAACATTTAATATGAGCTATATGTTGGAGCACATTACAGCTAAGAAATATATCATAAATAACACACAATGGTAAAAATAGATACACTCTCATTCACCATAGTATGAAAAATGTTTTTTTTAATGTCTATAAAAACTAGAAATAGATTAAATGATAATTAGCGCAAAACTATTTTTTTCGAAATCTGTTTATAATTTCGAGACAATGCATTTAATTAATGACTTACTGATCATTCGAGGTGAATCTGAAATACAGTTTTACTTTTCGTGTGACATAAACTGTTGTGTTGTGTTTTACCGGTGACTGGTGTTAAGAGACCCTACAGTATACACTGTATCTAGAGTTCACGATGAGCTTTTTTCCCCTTTATTGTTAGTCAGCTTCGTACAAACGTGTATGTCCAATAACGACTAAACTTAACAATCCATCTTTGTGTCACTGCTCCAATCACCCATGTAAATAGGGATGAGGAGATAATAGTCGAAAATATAATGGGTAAAATTGATGGTAGGAGGTCTAGGGGAAGGCAGACACATGGATGGATGGAAGGATGGATGGATGAAATTAAAAGCTGTGATCCCCAGAGAGATACTAACTCTTGAAGGACTGGTAAAGACAGCCCGAAATTTTTTGAAGGGCCGTGGTCGCCACCCTCAGACGTAAGGATGATATCTTGATTTATTGATGTGTATGTATGTGTGTGTTTCTGTAGCATGTGTGTAGGCCTATGGCTTGTAGACCTGTGAGGCGTGAGACTTGTCAGTATACAGTTCTCACTAAATATTAATTTGCTTGTAGTTATTTAGAGTCCCGTCGATATCAGTAGGATGCACTGAAACTGTCGATAATTATAGTCCAACTGGGCGGTCACCTCTTCCACAAAACGGGGGTTAATGAGAGTCAAAACTGGCCCCGTGGCCCCGTGATCCGTTACTCAAGAGTTCTCGTTGTGAGTCGCGCTGTACTGAGACAGGCTCTTGTGTTAGGCAAGCTCGTAATGAGGTTCCAGGTGTAGATATTTACTAAAAGGGGTCCAGCCCAAGACTAACTAAGGGCTTGGCTGTGCCACGCCCGTAGATAGTAATTTGTGCACTCGCCACCAGAGCGATCTATGAGTCAAGCTTCTAGAAGGTTCTCGAAGGAGGAAGTAGTCGTCTCCTTGGAATGTCAAGCAAAGCTACAGTCGGTGTTTACATAACGTGTATAAACAACCGGCTGTAAGTGATCCCTTTGACCCATGAATCACTCTTAACTGGTGGTGCCATTATCTATACAGTACTTCTAACCATCTTACATACGTGACGCATTGAAAGGGTGAAGCAAAGTAACCAATTACTACAAATGAGCAATCTATTCAGTGTTTAAAGAAATACCTACTACTGAGAGAGAGAGAGTTGCATCATACTGCGACACTCGGGCTAGACAAAACATCCGCGGGATTTTTTTTTCTTATTTATTGGGCACTCCCCTACATCCTTGTGTAAGGTGAAGCGCAGAAGCGTTTACAGCGCCCAACAGAGAATCATGCTGAGTTCATGCTTGCCTTATGTCTCATGGTTTAGGGCGGGATATTTAATACGGCTATAACCTATGAACAACCTTTACCCTCTACAGGTCATTGAATAATGAATGTTTACAATTATACATCCATGGTTGTAAGTTATTAATTACTTATTCTAAATTATACAGTATGTAAATTATACTGGTTATATGTGCATAGGATCATACTGTGTGTGTGTGTGTGTGTGTATGTGTGTGTGCGCGCGCCTGACGAGGCATTACCTAAAGTTTAATCAGCAAGTGAAGGTGAGTCAGGTGCTTTAATTAAAACATAGCAGCCCCTCAAGTTGCCAGAATGTAATAGTTGTATTTTGCAGGAAAAGAGAACGTGCCTCACTCTACACCCCCTGGGCTCGTCTAACCCATTGACACCTATGCAGAGAGAGAGAGAATAATAATAATAATAATAATAATAATAATAATAATAATAATAATAATCACTGTTTCTCCCCTAAGCATTTACTATAAGAGGTAACTTGCCTGCTGCCTCACCACGTCGTAGAGGGGAGAGGTCGAATGCCCAAGAATTCGTCAACAAAGGCCACCATATCGTTTAACATTCTTCCGTGCAAAATTCCCATACACGAATCTTCAAGGGGACGAGATCAGAGAGAGACCTACAGGAATTAGACTTCAACCCCCCCCCCCCCACCCCAACTTCCTCTAACTTACGGGGTTTTCATTGGTTATGTATTCTGTATGTGAGGGATTTTTTTTCGTTTTTTGCCTCATTTTGGGGGGAGTTGGGTATCTGTTGTGTGTTTCTTCAGTACCTTATGATTACTTTTTTTTTAATCTGGATGTGGTTCTTTTATTTATTAGAATAGTGAAATAAAACAAGAGTGAAGAAGATTAACACTTTATATATGCGTTACAAAGACAACAAAACAACATTTACAACTCTGGGTTAAGTTTACATTGCCTTTGTAACGTCCTCACCATATCGTAAACGACCCACCCACCCACCCAGCAACACCTCGTTACCTTCATTAACCTAACGGATTAAGAGCTGCAAGTTACCTGGACGAGAACAGATGGTTTATGCACGAGGAAGACGAAGATAAAAAATATATTTGTCATTGGAATCGGCAGAACGAGCTTCTGCTGCCAGGAGCGAGTGATAGTTACTGTAGTCACCAAGCAGTAAACTCTCTCACCGACCACAAGAAACTAAGAAGAGGCAGAAGAGACGCATCTAGGTGACTAAACTGGATAAGTATTTGTGTTTGTAAAGTATCTCCACTAACTGCTTCACTACAGGGACGCCACTTTTAACATTTTATTTGGGTAACGCCAGATGATTTTATTCAGCTTAAGAGGTGAGGGTTGATGTTTTCTGTCATCTGTCACTTTTGTTCTCAAATGTTGTATAAAAACACCATTAACATGCATAAAACATATTTCTGTTAATTATTATTGCAATTGTGATTTTTTCTGACACGTCCGTAATAATTATTCATTTTTCAGAGTTTTCATCAAGCGTTTAATGTACTGAGTAAAGACCAAGCGGCGGTGGCGGGGCAGCAAGATTATGACTTCGAATCTAAAAAACGGCAAATTCTCCCCAGGCATGTGTGCATCTTACCCACACTTTAGTAATTACGAAAAGAAAAAATCACTGAACAATGTGTAATTTTAGCTGGGACTGTCCAATGAACGCTTGCATCAGTCGTCAGAGGTAAGTTCCTGTTTATGTCACATACAGTACAGTATATTCCTTGTTTTTTCTTCCAAATCGCCTATGGTCCAGAGTGCGCCGCCAATTGTCTACCATTCCGTAAATTTATTAAAACTTTTGCATGGCCACTGATTTTTATTCTGTTCATTAAAGCAAGCATTTGATTCAATCAGATACAAAAGATTAAAGCGACTGCCTGAAGTAGCTACTGCAGCAACACTCTACTATACAGCACCATCATTCTGTACTCGAGAACACAGCGCGTGAACCAGGAGAAACAGCACACGACCTCAGCACCTCCCATCTGTTACACCACCACAAATTTTCCATCCGAAGAAGTTGCGTGCACTAATGTGCTTGAAGATGGTTGCGGTACTGCGCGCACCCGCAGGGGTTGGTCACATATCCAAACTACTGTACCATTATTACACCGCACTGTTGATGTACCGTTAGTCTCACCGCACCAGCTATACCTGCCTCTGTTACAAAAATAATTTTATCTTGATCAAGTTACCTTAACTCGAAAGAAAATTATAGGGCGTACAAAGACGTTTGAGAATAAATTATATACTACTAGTGTGCCTGACTCTTTTACCGTCGATATAAACATGGTGTTTCCGCTAATCATCTGAGGAGTTTCAGGCGAGACCCACAAGCGACAAAGGGTCAACATGTCTTTACACTATACCATTATACTTATTTAAAAATTTCTAAACTTTAACTGCGTTTCCGGCTTTTTTGTGTGTGTTTTTTGTCATATGTTGAATTGAATTGAAACAGTTTATTTACATTTATCTCAAGGATGTTTTATGTAACATTTAGTAACATCTGGAATAGTACACATAACATGGTGGTAATAAGAACATCTCATAATGTTACCACGGTTATCACTTCAATATTTATTTATTTTATTTATTTATTATTTTATTTCATTTTTATTTCTATTTTGTATATATATTATAAGCATATACATAAATTACAGTGGAATTGAAAAACATGGGTTGTACAGTATTAAGGTTGAGCAAGAGGACAGAGCTGTCAGGATTATGTCTAGTTGGCAAATATGTTTATTGCAATGGTAATTTCTTATCTATTTACATGATAATTTCCGATAAAATGGTTTTGATGGTACAATAAAAGCAGGTACTGTAAATATAGTGGGTGTTACAAGAAATATTAATACTTAGACAACAGATATTTTTTAAGAGATGATTTAAATGAAGGGAGCGTAGTCTTTTCTCGGATGGGAGGGGGTAAGTTGTTCCACACCTTCACACCATGATATTTTATAGAGGTCTGGGACTGAGAGGAGCGCATGGGGGGTGGTATTACTCGGCCGGAGCTCCTCGGTATATAACTAGCCATTACACACAGTACGTCTCAGAAAAATATATACACACTCCAGGTTAACATGGAAGACAGTGTCTGTGTACATTTTTGGGACACCCTGTATATACATAAAATCCTCGATAAACCACCATCATCTCCTCCCACAACCCTCTCACTCATCCCTCACCCATCACCCTCTCACTCCTCCCTCACTCATCACCCTCTTATCCCTTCTTCACCCATCACCCTCTTATCCCTCCTTCACCCATCACCCTCTTATCCCTCCCTCACCTTTTACCCCCTTTCTCACCCTCATACCCCCCCTCACCCTTTCACCCCTCCCTCACCCATCGCCCTCTCACCCCTCCCTCACCCTTTCACCATTCCCTCACTCTCTCGCCTCTCCCTCATCCATCACCCTTTCACCCCTCCCTCATCCTCTCGTCCCTCCCTCATCCTCTTGCACCATGGCGTTAGGTTAATGATAATATTAAAAGAAAAATGCCATTTGATTCCTGTTCTGATGTGGGATTTTTTTTTTAAGCTTTTGTTTATTCAAGTAGGTTAGGAAACTGGGTCTGTATGATGTTCAATATCAAAGACTAGGGAACTATCATTAATATCGCTGTTAGAATTGAGAAGTGTGTGCAGTGAGTGGGAGGTATTGTTATTCACGGCAAAAAGAATATACTGTACAGGGTCATCAAAAAGAATGTCCAAATTTTAAACAGTTATAACATAAAACTCAGGGCGTTATTTTTCGATGACTGCATTAGTAGTGCGTGTTGGTGAGAGAGAGAGAGAGAGAGATGAAGCCCGTAACTATATAGTAGTGAGTTTAATTAAATAATTCAACATTATAAAATAACCATAAAAAAAAGAGGTGTATCACGTAAATCTTAATTATTGATGATTAGTGCATTAAGCAAACTACCATACACACTTAAAAGGCTTTATAGTTGTTAAAGCGCAGTAAAAACAAATTATAACAACTTACTGTACTTAAAGTATATTATAGATTGTTAAGGTTTATTACTCATATGTGTTAATTAGGTCATGAACAAAAGATATATTTTCAACACCAACTATCACTCACTTTCCTCTGAGATCGATGAGCAGCCATGATTAATTAACCACCATCACTACAAAGGAATTTAGAGTGGATATTAGGCATATTCTTTAGAGACCATACTGGATCTATTTATGTGGAGAGATTACCACCAGAAATAAATGCTTAGCTCTGTGTGTGTGTGTGTGTGTGTGTGTGTGTGTGTGTGTGTGTGTGTGTGTGTCCATTTCGGAAATATTTCTGTTTTCGGAGTGCCATTCGTCCAAATAGTCCGAAATTACAAGTGTTTTCCAGCTAGATAGATAGATAGATGAAGAGAGAGAGAGAGAGAGAGAGAGAGAGAGAGAGAGAGCCGAGTTACTACAGAAGGTTTCAACGGATTGGGTGGGCAGTAAGGCGGCAGGTGATGGTGAGGGAGGGAAAGGTTCATCCACCTGTAATACTTAATAATGAGACCCACCTGAGAAACACCTGAACACATAGGAGCCACCAGTAATATATTTACAGAGTTTACGACTTGAAGTATAAAAACAAATTATATTGCATCTACGAAAACGAAATTTGTATAACTAACCAAAAAAAAAAAAAAGATGATGCGAGTATAAAAAGAAGAAAATTTGGATCACCTGATGATAAGGCAACCCAATTTAATTCACCTGAATATTAAGCACCCTAACGCTACCAGGTTAGGTTAGGTTAGGCTAGGTTAAATTAGTTTACGTTAGGTTAGGTTTGGTTAGGTTAGGTTTGGTTTGGTTAGATTAGGTTAAGTTAGGTTTGGTTAGGTTAGGCTAAGATAAGTGTATCTAATCCTGATGTGAAATAAACTATGGTGACAAATCTTCAGGTGGAGTCTCCAAAAAACATTCATTAAAACACCACCCAATGATAACAACCTGGACCGTGTAAATGAAGCGTAAAGGTGGACTAAAATGACCTGACACAGTTACGGGATCCACTGTACAGTATATATGCTTTTGAGGGATGAGGTTCAGCCTGAGTGTGTGGGGTGAACGGACCTCCTCCCACCTGCTACCGGTGCATTAACCCAGGTGAAAGAGCTACTGTATTCAAAACCTGTAAATGTATTTCTTGTTGGTGGATATATTAAGGTTTAAAGGAACATTATTATTAATTTTTTTAAGGTCTTCCCTCCCTTTCATTCTCTCTCTACCTTCATCTTTATTACCTATTCGTATTTTTGTATTTTTTTGTATTTTTTGTTATCATACACCCATGTTTCGTGTCTTATATTTACGCGTATTTTATTGCATTCTCCTTCTTCGTCTTCATTAATCATCAAATTTCCATGGTCAGGTTCTCTCATATATATTTTTTTCACGTCTTTTTCACCTGTATCACCCACAAACTTCGTATCTTATATATTATCGTAATTCTTTCATACATTTCCATCTTCTTCGTCTTTTACCATTTCTGTATCTTATTTTCCCCCCATTCCTTTTTTTGGCCCCATTTCTCATCTTTCTCAGACAATAAAGATGTCTTGTAAAACTCAATAATTTATATACTCACACGAGGATATTTACACCTACACACATAATTGTATATATACATACATTTAAATACTATCAACTTAACATATAAATAGACTAATGACGTCAAGGCGCACCTGAACACACACGTTATTTCCTCCTGAAGAAGGTAAACAAGCCCTAAATCTCCTACTGAAGTGTAAGTAGAGTAGGTGCCGTATGTCTGGCGACCCCTTTAGGGCTAGTGTGGGTATATTACACTGATTACACAATATATTAACTCTTTTTACGGTACGGAAGGAGGCATTGTGGTCGGCACTATATTCGACCACCTTCATTTCCTCAACGGTAAAGTTAGGTACCCATTCATAGCTGTGTGATCTGGCGGTGCTGTGGGCGCGATCCTGTTTATTATTATTATTATTATTATTATTATTATTATTATTATTATTATTATTATTCAACGCACGCGATCACTCACAACAACAACACGAATTTTCGCTAAACCAGTTATAACCACAAAAGATAACACGGAAAACAACAAGTATTCAATACACGTCAAAAACAACACACGAATACATTAATAACTGTGTGTTGCCATCATCAGGAGACGAGACCAACCCATCAATCCAAGGGGAGGAATTTCAACATCACACAGTAAGTGACGGAGGCTAATGACAACTCGGGCCAACCAGGAGAGTTTTATCGTGTCCAGGATAGATAAAATAGGTCATCTATTAGTAGGTGAGAAGTGAATGACCAGTTTCCTACTGTATGTTGATCGGTTCCTGCTGGTCACTATAACCACTGTCATATACACCACCACACCCACTGCTACATCTACCACCACCACACCCGCTACCACTACACGGACATCCACACCACACTTTAGCTTGCTGCTCTGACCAGTCGCATATACTGTAATTCAACTACGAATCGTTTTATTGTTTTAACTCCTTAACTAACCATGTATACATAGTGATCATCTCTCTCTCTCTCTCTCTAACCAACTGTGCATAGATCACCATAGATTCACCAAAAGTCGTCATTTACTTTGGAAACTACATCTCAAAACACAAACAGCTGTTGTTACATCGCCTTCGTCTACCATAAACACGACCGAACTCCCTGATTCATCTACTTCTTGTTTTGTCCTTCCTTCTTCTTCACTTTTTCTTCCTCCCTCTTCTTTCTTCCACCTCCCTCTCATTCCCTACCTATGGCACTCCTAACCCTCCCTTCCTACATACCTCCCCGTCCTTACTCCTAACCACGACTTTCCTCCTCCCTTTCTTCCTCCCATTCCCCCCTCCTTTGTCATAACTTTCCAATCCCTCTGTCCCTCCCTTCCTATCCACGACTCTCTTACCCTTCCCTCATTTCCCTTCTCTACTCCTGTCCCTTCCTACGACCCTCCTAGCTCCCCTCCCTCCTTCCCTCTTTCGTTCCCGTCCCATAACTTTCATCCTACCTCTCCTTCCTTTTTCTTCACTTCTTTCCTCCCTTCCCAAGACCCTCCTATCCCCCCCCCCCTCTTTCCCTCGTTTTTCCCGTCCCATAACTTTCCTCCTACCCTTCCCTCCTTTCCCTTTTCTTCTCCTCTCCCTATCCACGAATCTCCCCCCCCCCCCTCCCCCCTCGGCCTATCTATGGTGCGGACAAAGATTCAAATTAAATTCTAAATGACATGGACGTCTACGCTTCTTGGATATGCCGGGGATTTGCCTCTTTCACCAAACCTCCAGAATTAGAGTTTTCACAAAAGTTCGTATAATAATAAAAGTGGTTTGAGCTTCGCAAGTTTGTCAGATCTCAGTTTAGACGACTTTTAAAGTGATTAAAACTTTCACTAGAAGAGGAGAGGGGAGGGGAGGGGTGGGGCGGGGAGGGGTCAAAAGCGTTCCTATCAAGAACCACCGCCACTTTTGTTCTGAGTTGCCGTCGAATCCAACACCTACACAGGACTACCAATACTCCCTTATTATACCAGGTTAAGGGATACCAACACTCCCTTATTATACCAGGTTAAGGGATACCAACACTCCCTTGTTATACCAGGTTAAGGGATACCAACACTCCCTTATTATACCAGGTTAAGGGATACCAACACTCCCTTATTACACCCACAACTCGCCAGACAATTTATATACATTAAAATATATTACTCAGTGTGGATTGCTTTCTTTACGTAGGCGGTCTTAACCTAACCTAACGTAACCTTAACCTAACCTAACCTAACCTAACCTAACCTAACCTACCCTTGACCGTGTGTGTCTTCATTAATTAGTGCACATGTCATCAGTCGACCATCACAACCACTGGTGATACACAGCTTGTTAATTATTCCTCGTATCATCAATTAATTCCTTAATACATTCATGGACATAGATGGTCATATAATGTATATTCACCTACATGTATACAGTTAAGTACACAGATACACATAATGTATATATTTACCTACATATACACACATATTTACCTACCCTATACAGTACACACATACAGTCTATTTCAGTCTTAGTTCCACAAGCTCTCTCTCTCTCTCTCTCTCTCTCTCGCTCTCTCTCTCTCTCTCTCTCTCTCTCTCTCTCTCTCTCTCTCTCTCTCTCGCTCTCTTATTGTCATGCAAATTAGGTTTTTTTTATGCACGTGGATTATTACTGTGCAACTGATTACCATTCCGGTGTATCCCCACAACTGCACCAGGGTCACGCGCCGCACATAAAATACGTATTTGCTCGTGTTTACACAGTTTTGTTAATGACGTCATACAGTCACTGGTACGACCGACCTACACTTATCCTCTCTCTCTTTCTTTCCTTCCACCCCCCCCCCCCTCTTCCCCTTCCTCTTTCCCCCATCTCATCCTTTTCTACCTTTCTTCAACTCCTCTCTCATTCCCTTCATCCCTTCTTCATTCTTTCCTTCTCTCCTTTCCTCGCCTCATCCCACCAGTCCTCCCTAACCGTATATCCCTCCTCCTCTCTTCCCTCCTTTATCCCCTCATTCTTTGCCTCTCTTGCCCTATCCATCTTTCCCTCCATCACCCCCCAACTCTCCCCTACGCCCCTTCCTTACATAACCCAAACAACTATGGCGAGTACTAACACACACACACACACACCATACAGTACAGATGATTCTCTCCCTTGTGTAATTTCACTTTTATCTTACTTATCAGTTTTCAGCGAAAGCGAAGAATGAGGAATGTTGTGTCTGTATATTTGTCCGGGAGGAAATATATCTAGTCATTGATCAGGCAATCCCGAAGTGACGTTCTGTTGAGGCCTCATCGACGCGCTGTACATAACCTCCGGATTTTTCTCGATTTCATGTGATTTTTCGTTTATGTGTGTGTGTGTGTGTGTGTGTGTGTGTGTGTGTGTGTGTGTGTGTGTGTGTTTTGTAAAAATTCTAGAGAAAATGTAAAAAAAAAAAAAAAAATCGACCAGAAAAAAAAACGCAAATATATGATACAAAAATAAATAAATAAATAAAAACTTAAATCCTCAGACAAAGTATAGAAATTTTTATAAAAGTAATATTACATGTTTGTAACTTTTCTTTATTATTCAAAAACTTCAAACTTTTAGGATACAAGACTCACCCGACGGCCACAAGAGATAAATAAAAGTCGATCATCATAAAAATTTTGAAAACTTTTACAGGAATTAAATTTTGAATTTATTTCCACATAAGCGAGAATTTTTCATTTTGGTAACATGTTTTAGGGGGTCAATTTATATAATATGAATTTTGCAATGTTGTGAAGTATATATTTTGGATAACCCACGAAGTCGAACATGAACAGGTATGGTCGTATCTATACTTACCTGTAATTTATTTATTTTATTATCTTTCAGTTAAATATTCACATTCTCTTAATTACTTACACATTTAATCTATTATAATCTATTTGTTAAATCCTTCAGCCAAATTTTATTCCTTATTCAATTATTCTTATTCGTTTCTTCATTCACTCCCTAAATATTTTTTTACTTCCCTCTAATTATTTACGACTGAGTAAGACAACCGAAGCTGGGGTCATGACGTCATCCTCTCACCACCATCGACCTCTTACAGCGACGCTTCCCCAAATCTTTATTAATCTCTCTCTCTCTCTCTCTCTCTCTCTCTCTCTCTCTCTCAACCTCACAGTATTTCCGGTAAAGAGAATAAATCAATAGCTGGTCCTCTCCACCCACTAGCCTTCACGCCATTGGCTATTAAATGCACGAAAAGTAGATTAGAAACCAATCAAGGTGAAGATACTGTTGAACTGGGGCCATCAACACACTAAACTTTACCTGCTCTTGAGAAAATAATGAAACTATTTTTTTTTTCAATAATAATAATAATAATAATAATAATAATAATAATAATAAAGTTAAAAACAAACGTGTAGTCATTAATAAAGAATGAATGAGCTGAATATATTAAAGGTCTTGACACACAAATACGAAGTCAATTATAAATAATGTTTTTACTTGACACTCTTACTGATAAAGGTAATCATGGCCAAAAGCCGAAGCCATCAGTCTACTGGCTTATCTCTCACAGCTCGGGTCATGATGAGTATACTTGATACTCATATGAGCTCATTATGAATACCTGATACTCATTTATGGTAATTATGAGTATCTGTAATTTATCTGTGCTTATTATGAACACCTGTGAGCCACCTGAAGTCTCTTGAAGGAACATGGTACTAGTGATACGAGGCAAGACACTAACTCTTTATCGCAAACTAAAATAAATTACTTTTTTTTTTAATAGATCTCCAAGATTATCAAAAGCTGTTTTAACCTGATCTAGTCTTGTTTTAATTACCCTTTTAACATCACAAATTATGTTAATTCATAAAAAAATACAATACTTTTTACCTGTTTAAGCTTACTGTTACCTGTCATTTACGTCTATCTGAGGGTAACGTTCTCTTAATTCCAGACGGCAGTAATGAGTAGTTGTTTCTCAACACACACACACACACACACACAGACAAGATCTAGATATCTAGATGTGGTAAGGATGAGTACAGGGTCACTCCCGAGACCTCAACCTGCTGGACTGTGAGTGTCAACAACCTAACCTGAATGTTATTCTCGGGTGGGTAAAAAAAAAGGGGGAGGTATTGTCCAATGGTGTATATGTTGTTTTCCCAGGACGAACAGACCCTTCTGCCACCCAGCTTGTTGTTTTCCCAGGTATGAACAAAGACCTCTTCAAATGCCCTTTTTTTCCAAAGAGAAATAATAACGTATTGTACCGAGTTTTATAATTATGTACTTATATAAACATTATAAGGCTTAATGTACTATCATTAGTGTGGTTAAATATAAACAAGACTCGGCTGTGCGTAATCTGTCTACAAAGGTTAAGTAGCTACCTACCTCAAGTGGTGAACTACACTTGAAGGTGTTGATGCAGGCAAGAGCGGCCCTTGAGACTGTTAAATTTGCCTCAGTCTACTTACTGCTTGACAAAGCAGAAGGACACGAGTTCGGGGTTCTTCTGACGGGTGTTGGAGGTAGAGGCACCTGAAACAAAACGTATAACATTTTCTTACTTGGTTTATACTCTCAAACATCTACAACATACAGGTATCCACCAGAGCCTCGGTCCTGCTCTGGTGGATATACTGTATACTCTACGGTCTCTTTCTTGTTCCTTTCTTCTTCAAAATCTAGTCATACAATTATCCCAATGCTGCAAAACAGTCATTTGACACACACACACACACACACACACATTTAATAATGTTACGTTTACTCTCCGTATATTTGTTTTATATTTTCAGTTGCCTCAAAGAGTGCCTTTACTCCCTGTGGTGACGTTTACGTACAGTACTGATCATGTGGCAGAGTCGCATTACTACAGTAAACCTATGCGTAGTAGTCTTGTAACAATGGATCTGATTGGTGGAAAGGATTCCTTGACGTAATGTCGCTTCGTAAAAATTATAAATACATGTTGGACTATAACATCAATAAAATAATATCCACACAGATGATCCATATAAGGAAAAAAAACAATATGAGTTTTAAGGCTTTAAAAATAAAACGTGGAAGAGGAAATTTGTGTAATTAATGATTATCATACACCTGGAAGCCTTTTTACAAAGGGACACTGGCGCAGCTACACATGTCCTTGGTAAATCACACACTGGTTCAAAGTATTGAAGCAAACCTTCAGGAATCGTATAATATTACCAAGCAACGCAACAGTGAAAGGGTGACCACACATTTTGATCAAAATTTAATTTTTTGAAAGATTTTGCAGAAAATTATATTCACAACAGAGTCAACGTTGACGAAAATGGTAATGATAATAATAAAAAAAATCGGCAATGTGTTTATGAGTGTGTCTTAGACTGCTCACTGGCGGCGTGTGTGTTGGGTGTTACACGTTAAGAATCGTGAACCCCAAACACATCTCCTCAGAGACGAGCTTAACTTTGTGGTAACAACCCAACACACACTGGCCCATACCACTCCTCTATGGTATGACAACACAAGTGTCATCATACCATATTTGGTGACAGGGAGGGACACACACAAGGTGCCCTGTTATCACAGCCAAACGTCGCTCACCAACACAGGTGCGGCACGAGTCTCTCTCTGCCGTCCACTAGTCATAATCTTTTATAATTTGGTGGTGATATTTATATACGATGAAGGTCATTCACTGTTACCGAGACTTCAGTGTCCATTCAATCCTTCACTTAACTGTTCTACACTGGCCCTCCTTATACGAGTATTTTCATGTCATAAACTTACATTCTTTCTCTATAAAAAACATTTGGTCTGTGTAACTTCGCACGTACGATTTTATGTTTGTGTATACTGTAGTTTTTATCGAGATTCTTCTATGCATAAAAAGTATAAGTGACTTGGGAAGTGTTTAAAAGTAACTACATCTCACAAAGACACAGCTTCTAGATTACTGAAGTAACCAGACGACGGAGGGCGAGTGTACTGTAAGTGTTCACATTACCGCCATCTCCTGTACCACTGAATAACGACCACCAACATTCCCTTCGTCCTGCCATTCAATCGTAAGTACGAAAACGTCACCAAAGAGGGTAAATGAACTTTTTGGTACAACTGTACAACAAAGTAATATGCGGATATTGTTACGTTAATGTTTCATTTAATGTACTGTACTTGAAAACGTTTATTTCTTTGCAAAACGTGAGATTCTAAGTATAAAATGTTCTTATAAGATGAATAACAGCACCAACGTGTGGATAAACGCCAACAGATTTATTTGGTAACATTTCGACAATAACTAGTGTCACCATTAGTCTTAAAACACGGAGTGAAATACAATAACATCAATGTTGAAAAAAATAATTATGACAAATAAAACTTAATTACTCTAATGGGCACCTTGCGATAAAAAAAAACTAACACTGAATTGTTAATTACTAAAAATTCATACATTTAACATACAGAACAAATCACAAGGAATAGTTGGGGCTCAGAACGTTTTACCAAAGATGAATGTCCAGCGATAAACAGGTGTGTTACATGTCATCCAAAACACCACACACACACCAGCGAGAAACACAGTAATGCAGTAGAGTCGTGAATGTCCGTCTGGTTGGACTTTGTGTAGGTGAAGAGCAACCCTGATGTGCCCCGTGTCGTGTCGTCGGGATAAGTGATAAGGATTATTAAGTCTGACTTATCTATAGGGTAAAAACATGCCTGGCTATGGTCTCTGATCGGTGTTCGGCAATTCTGACCCTAAGTTATCGTTTACCGTGACTACACTTGAATAAATAGACAAATAAGGATTGCAGGTTATTAGGGTTTCAATGTACTGTATCTTTTTAAACTAATCTCTAGACCAGCTGTTCTTAACCGGGGGGGGGGGGGGGGGCACGCCCCCCTAAGGGGGCCTGAGTAATTTCCAGGGGGGGCTCGAACCCAGAGCAAAAAATAAGGAATGGCCTTAACAGGTGTGTATATGACCTTATTTGGATTTTCGTAGGGGGGGGGGGTGGAGGGGTTCTCGTTCCCCACAGATACTTCAAAATGTCGTAAATGATAACTACGTCAATCAAAATGAAAAATTCCACTAAAAGTGACTGAATTAAGGTAGTAATAATGTCGGTAAGTGTACGATAATTTGATGAAGAAACGAGAATTTTGAGGCTCCAGTACGATAATTCACATTTGAAAAATTGTCAACACTGACTGAGACGATATTCAGTGCCAGTCGCCCGCGACGTCCGTCCGGGACAACTTTCTACCTCTCATACTCACGCATTTCTTTCTTCAATTGAGCTATGATGTAGGGTAGACTTTTTATGAACGAAACAATAATGATAATTACTTATATCAATTGAAAAGAATGCTAATTGTTTCGTTTTAATAACGAGAATGAAATTTGCCAACTCAAAATCACGCGTTGTCTACTTTGAGTGATGTTTATGGCCATGTGGTGGTGGTGGTGGTGATGGTGTTTATGATCATGGTTTTAAAATTTTATATGAAGGAAGGAGGGGGGCGTGGAGATGAGGACCAACTGCTATAGGGGGCGCGACCCTAAGAAGGTTAAGAACCACTGCTCTAGACTGTTCTCTGATCTAAATACGACTCTCAGTGAAATCTGCGGATAAAATTCTCATAACTCGACCAATTTGTTTCTAAGAGCACAGCTGTAAGTGTCCTGGTGCTGGAGTGGAAAATAAACTGTCTTTGTTAACAGTGGTTGGCCGCGTGTGTGGTTTAAGCAGTTTAGAGATTTATTTCCATGTGTCAGTTCAGAGGAAAGCCATTGTGATTTAATATTTTCCTAAGAGATTGTAATTCGAGATGAAATTTACAATAATCTTATTCGACATTGTAAGCCCCGGTAACTATGGTAAATATTAGATTCTTTTTGTATTGGACAGGAATGAAGGAGAAGAATATAGTGGTTTATTTTGTATTCGTAGGTTTTCTATAAATCGACGTACAAAAGGTGTTCCCAGACTTCTCGATGCGTACAGTATATATAAGAAGGTGTAATTTGTTCTTGCTCTCTTGTTCTGAAGTGAAGTGCATATTGTTATGTCTAGAGTTCATGTATTCTAAAAGGAGGGGCATGTAGTCAACAGATTTAAAGAGAAGAAACTATCATAAACATAATTATTGTCTGTGCATAAGGAGTTTAAACTCGGGAGGACAATCACTGGAAACAGATAAAAGCATTAGCGAAGGTTGGTCTAAGTGGAATTCGCATTGCTACACCATCAACTTGTCTGCATGTTTTACCATTATACAAAAATAAACAGATCTAAGCAGCTAAATATAGTAATTTATGGAACTGTATTTTGTGTAACCCACTGACCAAGTTATTATTCCTGAAAAGTTCCACCGCCCACATCAAAAATTTCATCAAGAGAACTATTCGTAAACATTGATTTAACATCAAAGGAATACATAACGCAGTTAATAGGATCTTTACTGTATATTATTTCAGCCAAAGTGTATGGATTTTTAAATGTGTAAAGGGGGACTAAAAATTACGACCAATTATAATTAAAAGTACCTATCAGAGAGAGTATTGGTCGAGCTGGACAACCTTTGAGTACCTTTGGCAGTCCGTACATTATGCCTGGCCGAGCCCTGGATAGGAATAATGTTAAATACGCGTCCATGTTGATTGCCTTCTCGACCTAAGTTTCTTCAGGTACAGTAATTGTTTACCTTACTTTAAATATTTGATAACTAATGGAAAAACTTCTTCGTTAATATTTACAAACTCAGAACGACTTTTCAATAACTCGTGTACTTTTTGATGTAATCATTTCTTAACAAACACTACAGCATTCCATTACCTTGTCCAGTTGGGTTATAGAAACAGATTTATCAGCTACAGGATCTTTGAGGGTGATGTACTCTTCTTTGGTTATGGACTTGGTATAATTATTCTTTTTGTCCGAATAGTAACTCGTTGAGTTTTTTTTCTTATTTTCGTGGTAAGTGTATAAGTCATGAGTACACAAACGTAGCAAACAAATGCTGAAAAGGATTGGAAATGTGAGAGTAAATACGGTTTTGGTGACATTAGCGGCGAACTTAAGGCTCCTCGGTAATACAGACGGTTCAGTAGTTGTTTAGCGTCTGGATGAAAATTTGAACACAACTTTCTCATATGACAAGAGTGTTGTTAATCTGTACGAAATCTAAATTACGTAACTTACGTTGTTGAATGACCTTAACACGGGACATTAATTTGTTATTAGTACATTCAATTAAGTTGAATGAATGACTGAGGTCAAAACTAGTCATAATGGACGAGTTGTCGGATCTGAGTAAACACAAGAAATACACTCTGTCAAGTTCGGTATATATAATTTGTAATAAAAGTTTAAAGTCCTGCTATAATGGTCGAGATAAGTTTAGCTCTCTAGAAACAGGGCCGCCATTTGCAATGACGTCACCAGTTTCCCCGCAGACAACGTTCCCCAACAAACTCACAGCTGCAGTCGGAGGGAGTACAAAGGATGGCCTCTTGAGACCCCAAATGCCATGTTCAGGCAACTTTTAAGGGTGTTTTTTTTATGGTGTAAGTCATGGACATTTCGTAAGTGAAGAAATATGCCATGAAGAGCAGCGTATGGACATAAGAAATTCCCATGTTCACACCAGCTCAGCTGTCATGTACTCTTACCTGGTAGACTTTATCTTTTTTTTCCCAGTGCATTTACAGAGTATATCAGTACTAGATGGAGATACGAGTAAAGTTAGAAGTAATGACATTGTCTGGACTTTGTTTTGAGAATGCATTGGGATATATCATCATATATATTAATTAATGGGTAAAATTTTACTTTAACTACTATAAGTATTTTGATGTTTAGATTCGAGATAGACTATAGTGGGTAAATTTTAAGTTTCGGTCATCCCTGAACTTAGACATGCAGACTATGTTTTTTTATGATGGTTTGAGATGTATTATGGACGATTTTGACCTTCATTTCTATCAGAAATTACTAGTTTTTAGTTACTACCTCCCCCTCCCCTTACCGGTTTATGCTAAATAACCTTATAACTTATAATATAACTCATCATAACCTAACCTTACCTAACATATGACCTGTATTTTCTTATGCGGTCAAAAAATGTTTTGCGACAGAAATCCCGCAGAGATAATGTATCTTATTGTTGAAAGTACTTAATCCCATAGTTAGAATCTTAAGGTTACCCAGATGACTAAAACCAAAATAATACCAATATTGTAGTCGGGACAGCTAATATCCATTGAATTAGTTAATGTGCTAAGTAATATTTATATATTCAATATAGCATTACTGTGTTGCCTAGTAAAGTACAATTAATTATCTAATAATATTTATTTACAGAGCCGATCAGCCGAGAAGGTTGGACAACTACTGCCAGTGTTCATCGAGGCAGATGAAAGAAATTTACCATAAGAAGATGTGTTTATGATAGTAGAGTATTATCAAGAGCTCCGCCACCCAGCTATGAAGATCGTTAAATTACATCTGTCATCTGATCATCTCAAGCCCATCCCTGGCCATGGTCGCCCCTAGTCCTTCCACAACATAAAATAGAGAACAGTGATGAAAACTTCCCTGTTGGAGTTATTGGTCTTTGGCATCATTTTGGCACCAGCAAGTAAATACACACGATGATACTTGAGCATTGATTTATTTTAACTTAAAAATAAGGTATGACTGTGTGTATCAACATTGTATTTCTGCTGGTAATAACACATACACCACAGCTGGCTGCCCCAGGCTCCTGCTCGAGCCAACCTGTGACGTCACAACAAATCACAGAGCTTTTCGCAGGCACGTGACTTTTTAGCACCTTTAACCCTTATTTTTTACACCTTTTGGCCCAATTTATTAAAAAAAATATCATTACCATAGTAAATTTAAGCGTTTTCTTTACCCATTGATCTGCCATCTTACGAAAAATTCCGAGTCAACTCGTCCATTGTTTAGGGGTTGATGACACAGTTTGATGTGACGACGCTTGCCTCCAATTTTTTGCTTAGAAAATGGTGTTGGCAGCTTTTGTAGAGACGTAAGTGAAGGAATATACTGTTGTGAATCTTGAACTGTCGAAATGTTCTGCTGTAGGTAATTGTCGGGAATTATGGGTCGAGTTGGAGTTTGTTTGCTCATTAATTCAACTGTTCGATATAATATAGACGTTGGCAGTCCATATCGTCTGATTATAAGTTATTCAATTGACTCCCATCTGGGAAGTATATACGTAGGATGAATAACAGCACCAACGTATGGATAAACAGCGAGAGGCTTAAATATACAGGGAGACCTTAAAAACATGTCCATGTAATCCAGTTGCCTCTGAAGATGTCTTGAATAAAGACGAAAGCTAAGGTGCTCCGTTGTTTCCCTTTTCCCGTGTGATTTTATCAAGATATATATATATATATATATATATATATATATATATATATATATATATATATAAACAAATTCGACAGGTGCGACATGACTTTTTAGATTAAGGGCAACAAATCATTCCTTTGACTTGATGGGGTCCGTTCGTCTATGTCCTAGCTTGAGAAATCTATATATATATAAGAGAGAGAGAGAGAGAGATTACTCTTGACTTAGTCAATTATTTGTGTACGTCAAGTATCCGCCACCAAAAGTGGCAACACTTGAATGTATTGATGCTGATAAGGACAGACCTTGAGGCTTCTCACTTTGCTCCGTTCTCTCTACGAACTAAAGAGGCTGAAGGACATGACTTGAATTATTCGGACACAGCGCTAACACTTAAGGACCACCGAGGCGAAACATGTTCCAGGCCTCTGAACAGTTCTGCTTGTTATGGCCTCAAGTGTCCTGGATCTATACGCTACTCACAGGTAATTTCATTATACTGTACAGTATTGTTATATCACAATTCGACCATTTAATTTTGAGATAATTTATCAAAGTTGAAATACTTGACTTTAAGCTGTGACTTTAACCTAAAGTCTAACTTCGTTACCTGAAGTCTAACTTGTTCATTTTTTTTTCAACAACCAAACCTGTCAAACCTGTTTTCTTCTTCATCAAACACTTTATTTACACTTAAGCCTTGACTCGTAACTCAGGGTTGGAGTTAGTTTTGTATTGATAGCTCTTTCCTTTCTCTCAATGTGAACTAAAACACATCATCCATTATCATCCTGGAGAAGTCATCATAAGGCCAGCCAAGAATCTAACCCAACACAGTACTCCAACACTTCCCTCCAGCTCAGCAGTACTCGAACTCAGTAGAGGCAAACGCAACATAGCCATTCAACCCGAGACAGCAAGTGATTTATGGAAGCACATACATCTGATTTATTTTTGTGACGGGTTTCGAGTATCATCCTTACTACTTAATGACTATTGTTATGGGGATTTCGATAGTTCAGCGGTGTAAAATAATGGTTGAAATCTGCTTCAGTAAGTCTGTGCGAGCTAAAGTGAATTGTAAATCGTTGTTTCGAGCGTGACATTTCGGTCACCGGGTCCGAACCAGGCCGGTTTGTGGGCTCATCAGAAACATGAGTTCAATAATTAATTCATGCCAGAATAACCATCTATTTAGTGTTAAAATTAAAATCATAAATTGCAGCAACTCAATATTTTTTGCATCATGTACAACGAAAAGCAAGATTGGTGTTTACGAGTGAACTATTTGTTTACAATTGATAATCATATGATGATTCTTTTCTACGGCTTGTGTTACTTCTTAAATACCCTGTGTGTAGCAACAGTGTCAACAATTGTACAGTTAACCTGTTATATATACCTTATATAGGTTTAATTACGTAAATTAGGATATTACACATAAATATACTTTTAAATACATAATCCATAAACACTGTCCCTTTCATTCCCTCTTATTTCCCTTATACTCTCTCTCTCTCTCTCTCTCTCTCTCTCTCTCTCTCTCTCTCTCGGCATACAATTTTTAATGACGCAGATGGTAAAATTCCCCCAGAATTTTCCCCACAATAGAAACCCAGAACATGAGCGGCTCAACTTCGAGATTGTGAATACAACTCATTTCCGAGGCTTCGAAACCCAGCAGCGGCACAATCTATTGACAACTTGTGAGCAACTGTTGTGCCCTCATGTAAGTTTGATTTTTGTTTTTGTTTTTTTCGTATGTTTAAACAACCCGTGACTAAAACAAAAAAAATACAGTGCTTTTAAAGTATTGGTGTTTTATAAACCATGTTGCATGATTTATTTATTTTTGATTGTGAAGTTTTAGTGTTGACTGATTGAAGTGTAATTAAGTTGTCTCATTTGATTTTTATTTGATTTTGTATAGTTATAAAACCAATCAAACATTCTGACAATAGCAAAAATTTTCTGTACCAAGTTGTTAGTTTCCCAGGGGTCAACGGGAACACCTCTAGTCAACCACAGTGTTGTTTCCCAGGACGAAAGAATATGTCAACTTTGACAATCATAAAAAATATATAATGATAAAAGACTTTACTCACAAACACTTCACTCCCTGACACTTCACTCCCAGACTCTTCACTCCCAAACGTATCATTCTAAAACATTTCACTCCCAGACGCTTCACTCCCAAACGCTTCACTCCCTGACACTTCACTCCCAGACACTTCACTCCAAGACACTTCACTCCAAGACACTTCACTCCAAGACACTTCACTCCCAAACGTATCATTCTAAAACATTTCACTCCCAGACGCTTCACTCCCAAACGCTTCACTCCCTGACACTTCACTCCCAGACTCTTCACTCCCAGACACTTCACTCCAAGACACTTCACTCCAAGACACTTCACTCCAAGAAACCTCACTCCCAAACACTACTTCATTTCCAGACACTTTACTCCCAAGCACTTCACTCCCACTTAACTCCCAAACGCTTCACTCCCAGACACTTCACTCCCAGACACTTCACTCCCAAACAATTCACTCCCAGACATTTCACTCCCAGACATTTCACTCCCAGACGCTTCACTCCCAGACGCTTCACTCCCAGACACTTTACTCCCAGACACTCAAGAGGGCTTCACTTCTCCTCAAGGGCCCTCAAACCTCACGGAGAGAAAGCACAGTTAGAGAAGCAAACACAATATAGCTACAGTACTAACCTATAGTGGTTCGGTAATGTTCAGTGGCCAGGTTCTAAAACTCAAGTGGCTGTGAGGTTCTTTTTTTTGTGTGTGTTTTAGGAGTGACAAGGACGAGATAAGGGTCAAATAAGGCTTCATACTTACGATTTAAGACAGATGAATTTATGGTCAACAGTGGTCTAAATAAACAGTATAGCCAGATAGGTGGACTTGGCATAATAAAGTTTCACATAATTTTCCCACAATGATAATTTGGCGGTGAGTAGTTGAGTTAAGTTGTGGTGAATAAAACAAAATTTTGGAGGCTTCGAAACAACTGTAGTCTATGATAAGGTAATTACTCCAGCATGCTATTAGGAGATTGGATCTCATGATGATTAAACGCCCTCACACTACCGGGAGAGGTAGGATGGAGTGGGGTTAGGCTAGGTTAGATTAAATGCGAGTTTTTCCAAAGATTTAATTAAAACAATAAATTAATAAATAAAAAGAGTTTCGACTGATCTATGTTTGTGCCATCGAGTGTTATTGTTATGTGTAGTCATTTAATTTGGCTGTGATTAAGTTGTCATGTTTGAATTTCAAATTTAAATTTTGCAAATTAAGAGTTAAGTATTCATATATTCCAGCAGGAATCATTTAATTTTGGTTTTGATAAATTGCTTCGCTCTGCTTATATATATAACGATATATAACGCTAATTAGGGGTAATTGACCAATAGATAACTTCTGTATTTTTTCTCTGTACACTTCTGACTGGCCATAGACGATCATATAGATAACCATAATACATGTAAATGAACAGTTTCACATATGACCTAACCTACTTCTAAGTCCCACCGAATTCTCTCCAAGTCCAGTCCTCACATCTGGCGGCCAGAAACTTAAAGCAGTGTTGTCAGGAGTCACAGAGATACAGTGCATGCAGTATACAGTTTTACTGTACTGTACTCAAACACTCGCTCCTAATTAAAATACTACACACATATGGCTTAATAAACCTTATTTAGCGTGATACTATTTCTCAATATATATATTTTTAGATACAAATTAATGTGTATAGTACAGTTACAGTCACGTAGAAATATAGATATTCTCAGAGGTATGGACTCACTACTGCTAAGCATGATTATTATTTTTTCTCGTCCCAACATTCGGTACCTTCCTAGTCTCAAAGTCAGCTTTCAGCGAATAGACAGAAGGAACTTCACTCCAGTGGTGTTTAGTAAGCCTTCTGGCGCACCGCTGACAAGTACCGAACATGTAAGAGTTTTTTTTTTCAAAGGTACCTGAATAACCTGTATGTTAAGTGTTAGTAAAGTCTGGAGTGTCATAACATTCTCTGGCTGCAGTAGTAGTATTAATAGATGGTGAGCAGAACAATAGCCCTAAAACTATAACAGTAACATCACAGTCGCTGGTTGAAACATACTGCATCAATACACGGATTCCTCCCATCACGTCCACTAAATCTTCCATCCCCCAACAACAAGTGCTATCAGGACACGATGATCATTTCCCTGAGCTGTAACTGTCATATGCGGCCACAGAGACACCGAGGGCGTATATACCATCACAGTGAACCTATACTTTATAATAAACATCAATCTCCTCTGTAACAATGGCCACTGATCGAGGTATACGACTCTTTATAAGTTTGTACACTGAATCTTTTACTTCTTAACTGGGTAACGAAGCACCTACATGAATCCTTATTACGGTAGAGACTCAGTGCAAGGCCAATTCTTTCTGGTTCGTTTATATCGTAGTGAAAGGTTAACGAACTCAGTGAGAATCAGAGCGTTACATGTGAGTGACCAGTACACTACAAGGTTCCGGTTTATAAATATGTTAACTGATATGATTGTTGGTGAATCTGAATAATAATAATGAGCTTGGCCATTATGCAAACATTTTTTGTGTGTACCCTAAAGGAACCTACTGGAAATAACTATATATGAAGGCTTTGATGGACTGTCCTTGGTTGGTGGAAGATCAACAGACAGCACTTTTTACCATTATATATGTAATTGTATTGTTTATGTTACATGATGAATCGATGTGAATTTTGTATGACAATATTACAGAATAAAGATCTATCTATCTATCTATCAATCTATCTATCAATCTATTCATCTATCTATCTATCTTTCAAGGTTACTAATAATGAAGGTCACACTATTCACAAACCGAAGCTCACGATATAGGTTTGTACGGTATTCAAGGGACACATCGAAGCGTGGGGTGATCTTGGCCATGGTTGAGTGTCTGCCTCACCGTCCGGATACACACACAGAATCGTACTATAGATCTTTTTTCTCTCGCTTGGTGGAGACGAGACGACTTGGTTGACGAAAGTTTTGATGGAATTTTGACGCTATTTTTTCCTACCAACTTTGTTTGGTGGTTTAAATAGGTCAGTTGTATGTATTTTGTATTTCATTTTTGTTTGTCATCTCAAAGGACAGTAGAGTGAGGAGTGAGGGGCAGTAGAGTGAGGGGTGAGGGACAGTAGAGTGAGGAGTGAGGGGCAGTAGAGTGAGGGGTGAGGGGCAGTAGAATGAAGGGTGAGAGGGAGTAGAATGAGGGGTGGGGGAAAGAGGGGGGAGGGGAGAAGGAAAAGGGAAGAGCAACGAGGGGGGTAGGGAATAAGGAAGAGGGAAGAGGGGTGAGAAGAGATGGGAAATAGGAGAGGGAGAGGATACAGGAAATGAGGAAGAAGGAAGAGAGAAGGGGCAAAAGGAGAGGGATAAGATGAGAGTGAAGAGAGGAGAGGCGAAGGAGGGGAAGGATCCTCAACATATAATCCTGCTCAAAACCAACCCCAAGGTGACACTTGACAATGCTGTAGATAGAGCGTTACGTCACACCCCACGTCACTTCCTCCTTCACTCACGTAACATCACTCACTCAATGCAGACGTCATCGTGAATAATAACAAGTTCCGGTAACGTTGGTGCTTTTGGGGACTGACCATTGTCACACACATTGTCACAGTATGGCCCATGACTCGTGCACTGTCATGCTGAGTAAAAGACTCCCAGCTTGTTTGACTTTTGAGTCCGTCTGTCCGTCCGTCTGGATTCAGCTAAGCACCGCAACGCCCAGTTGGAGTGAAACATAGACTACCTCTTGAAGAACGGTATTTATTGATATTTATTGACAAGAGATCCAATGTATCCACACACACACACATATGTATATATATGTATGTATATATATATATATATATATATATATATATATATATATATATGTATATATATATATAGAGTATATATATATATATATATATATATATAAATATATATATATATATATATAGAGATAGAGAGAGAGAGAGAGAGAGAGAGAGAGAGCAAGAGAGAGAGAGAGAGAGAGAGAGAGAGAGAGAGAGAGAGAGAGAGAGAGAGCTCTTAGCAGTCGAGCCTTGTGATTCTTGCTGCCAAACTTTCAAGCCGAGACTTGTAAACTCGTGCAATTTATATTCTGTCGTACCTCCCGGTGGCTGCTGCTGCCGACGAGGAGACAAACACACAGCCGCTGCCGCCGTCAGTTAGAGAAGACAGTGTGGACCAATCAACGAGGACGACGGAAGCTGGAGCACACGAACGACGAGGACAGTACAAACTCGAAAGCTAGAAAACGAGCCGAGAACGAAAACTTGAGCACGAGTCGAGGACGAAAGCTTGAGCACGAGTCGAAGACGAAAGCTTGAGCACGAGCCGAGGACGAAAGCTTGACCACGAGCCGAGGACGAAAGCTTGACCACGAGCCGAGAACGAAAGCTTGGTCACGAAAAGAAGACAATACAAAGCATGAGACGAGGATAAGAGGCCCCGAGGACGACGAAAAATTGAGCACAAGACAAGGACAAAACGCGGATGTAAGCTTGAATACAACACGAAGACAGAACAAACACGTCAACTTGAACAGGAAGACATAAAGAACAAAACAGCTTGAGCACAAAGACATCATCAAGAATAGATAACAAAAAAAACATTGAGAAAATTAGACATGGGAGGTAATTTAAAGAAAATATAAATAAAGTAACAAGTGACAATAAAGAAACGTGAAAAAAGTAGACAGAGAAGGTAACATAAAGAATAAAGATAATTAAAAGAAAGCCAACATAAACAAACCTGACAGGAAGGACACCATAGACATACAATAGAAAGTAATAAAACCGACAGCAGGGAAATGAAAACAGGAGCGACTATAGATGTCTAGCCCTAACTGACCTACCACCACTAGTCTCTGAGTGACCGCAAACTTACCTGTTGGCTTTGTAAACACTTTTGCGCCGCTTCGCCTAGCACAGGATGCAAGGGTGGTGCTCAATAAACTAACCCCCTCGTGCGGCAAATCTGAATCTGATCTTACTATCATCACCACTACCATACCTAACACTAGTGTCTGAGTAACACCATCATCATCATCATCACCATCATCTTGTTACTCCATCTCTCGTTGTAGTTAACAGTGTTCACAAAGTTCAGCAGCTGTACAGTTTACACAGTCAGTTTTTTACACCATACCAAACTATTAAAAACATTCAAAACTGTATACGTTCTTCATCTTTCTATTGGTTTATACGTTAAGGTGCTTCAACAGTCAGGGTCTTCACTGAGTCAGCTGTTACTTCATGTTATAATCTGTTCTACCTTGCTGCTTGTTATGTATCTGCTTCAACAACTAAGGTCTTTAAGTACGTGCACAAGTGGGGCTGTACACTAAACAACAACAACAATAAATTACACTAAGTTGCTCTTCTTCTTCTTCCTCCTGCTCGTTATAGTGAAGATAAAACCCAACGAACTAATGACTTAAATGTCTGTCTATGTGTCTGTCTTAAGTCATATGTGTTTAAGTTTAGTAATAATAAGACTCATCCCGTGAAGGTTATCGTGTGGGAGTACATTAGAGAGGTCAGGATCTTGTAAGGTCTCTCTGGAATATTTGATTTTTTCGCCTTAGTTCTGCTATTTACAAGACTTTGTCCATCAACCCAACAGTATACTTGGCCATCTTGAGGCATAGTATTAGGACTTGTGTATGGGAAGGTCACTGGAGCACACACACACACACACACACACACACACACACACACACACACACACACCAACTCTTAAGACGTCATCTGCCCTTGGTTTGGCTTAATCAATCCTCAGTTCATACAGTGTGATATTTTCTAGGGACGAGCGACTGTGTACAAATTATGCAGGAAGTGTGTGTGTGTAGATGAGGTTGTACAGTACACATCCTCCTCCTATATCTCTGGCAGTTAAGGCTTTTATATTTCCTTGTGCATAACGCAGATCAAAAAGTGTTTGGGTTTGGAGTACAAGTTGGCTTATCCTGTATAACCAGGCGTCGTCTAGCTGAACATTTGCGTGTTAGTAAGGCCTGACTACCATAGCTTCAAGGAGACGAAGCTACCTACCGAAAGAGGAACACCCACAAAATTAACACATTATTCTGAGTGCCCATTAAGAGATATTTTAGATACAAAACACTACTGTATAAACTTTCAGTGCATAAATTATAAGAGGCAATGTTACCGGCACTGCACTCGACCCGCTTTTACTTCCCCAACTGTGACGTTATGTGCCCATTCACTGCACGCAAGTTGCCATATTCCTTTATTTTTCTTCTCCCTTAGTAACGTTTTCTTAACCCCTCCGTAACACTGTCTATCATCAACATCGTTCAATAAACATTCCATAAACAACTTCCAATAAACAATTCACACACACACACACACACACACACACACACACATAACCCAGAAAGCCAATACAGATACAGAGATTGCAATCCTAGGGCCCAATCGTCGACCTTCTCGCTAGGACTCTTAGACCCGTAATCCGATAGTCTTAATCTGTCAAGGCCCCAAAGTCTGCCGTCGACAGTATCCGGTTCCCAAGCAGGAGTAAACATTCCAAGATCCTTAATCAAAGGTAAGATTAGGCGAGAACCAATAATGAGCGATCGGAGGAGGAGGGGGAGGGGGAGGGGGAGGAAGGGGAGGGGGAGGGGGGGAGGGGGAGGGGGAGGATGGGGAGGTGGAGGAGGGGAAAATGTCGGTGGATGATTCATGCGTTTTTAATTATGTGGGATATTTTCAAGGATGTTTTAATCAAAGGTAAGATTACCTGGAGATCAGTAATGAGTGAGGGGAGGAATTTCGCCAGAGAATCTTTTTCATCTTCGATTGATCTCTTTTTTGCGGGAATTATTTTACTCAGACACAAAAATTGTGTATGTAATTATTTCTCGTGGGTGACTTTGACAACATATTATTATTGTTTACAAATATAAGTGAACATACATGATTAATCATCTACGAATATACAGTATATATAAACGCAGCTGTCTTGGATTTAAAGCACCGTCTTTCAATGGATTTCGTGAAATTTTAATCTAAAATGTGAACCATTTAACATATTAGATGGTTATCAGTTTGTTCATGATAATTTGAATAATATTGACCCAAGTGTCATCATATTTTACGTTATGGATGTTGATGTGTTGCCACAGTGGCCCTAATGACAACCTCTGCGATAAGCTATGTACCGTAATGAGGTTGTTACATTTTGTAACAACCTGGACAATAAAGGTCATAAAAAAGTAACAGTACAGACCAACCACCCGAACAGTTAGTAACCTGACACGTAGTGAAATTATAAATAAATAAAATAAAAATAAATTACTGCGCTTGAATAACCAAGGTGTTTAATGGTGATAGTTTATTAGCCCCTTGTGCACGAGGGTGTCTTTGTGCTGAATAAAATCATCTCTCATTAGCCACATCAAATAATAAAAGTGGCGTCCCCGTAGTATAGGGGTTAAGGGCGGTCTTAATATACACATTAGTCATCAACAATTAAAAATCAGAAGATATTTTTCTCTGGTTACTACACCAACCACTTCACTATTCCTTTATTTTACTGATATCTCGAGTCCTTTCGGGGATTTTTCAATATCTTTTAATAAATTTGCTAAATGGTATATTTGAAAACTGTTCAATTATTTAAGTTTATTTCTAAAAATTTCATGAAAGCTTCCACGTTGTTCCTAATATCTGTCCAGCCATGAGAGTATCGTTGGGGACTCTTTTGTTATTATAATATATAAATTACACCGAACTCAAGCAACTCTAAACTCCTTGCTGTTGTTCGTCGTGAAATTTCAGTCAAGTTCCATATGGGAAGCTCATACTGTATTGTGTATCTCCCCTTGTGAGTCATCAAACCCGACCGCATTATTCTCTTATATGGTTCACTACACGCTCGTCTATGTTTGATAATTGAACATATTGGAAGCCTTCGGGGGATGTGAAAGTCAACTACCTGGAATTGGTTTGTTGGTAATTAGGTTGTTGTTACAGGGACTCATAGTGTCTCCCATAAGTCTGAGTTACCCCTCCATACAACAGTGGTTAGCTTCAAGGCCCATTAACCCAGGCCACTGTGTTCTGTCCGCTATATGTCACTCCTTGCACCCAGCCACAACAACGTAATATTTCTTTACTTAATGGACATAGAAGATAAAGTAACATACAGTTATTTAGATATACTTTAGTCTAGTATTTAATGATAAGTTCAGATATTCAGGTGATGTATGGTGAATTAATAAGTCTAGTAACAGTTTTATCTTACATAATATTTAAATGATATTACAATAGTGTAATTACTAACTTTGTTACGCACTTAAAAACCTTTTGTGTTGAAGCGCAGTAATAACATTATAACAACAACAACAACAACTCTAGCAAGGGACCTACTTAGAATACGTGCTTAAAGACTAGTTACCGAAGCGCAGAAATTACATTATAAATAACATTAAGCCGTGTTTGGTCTGAGAGCAACCAGGCTGGAACACGACATAGATGGTTAATGCCAACATAATACACGGGCAACACATTTTCACTGATACTGAATTTCGGCAGCTTTGTCTTGGGTCTTTTTCCCGCCCGAGTTGAGTTTGGGGTAACAATGAGGCTATCGTGACCAGCCTACAGCTTTTGAGGTATTTGTCTCTTGTGCTTTAAGGCTTCAGGTTCTCCGGTTTACTGTTCCTGATAGATAATCATTCAGTAGAATATTCATATAATTTTACACGAATCAAGCAGCGGGTATATAGACAATACTGGTATATACAATGTTCATAGACACTGCAGGTAGACAAACAAATATATGCATAGTGCAGGTATAGAAACAACGGTAAACTAATTACTAACACACAAACAGAGAAAAGGAACAGACATAGAATTCTCTCAGTTACTCATTGATAAAAAAATACGCAAATAATAACCCCAAAAATGTTTCTTCAATTTAGACAAAAAATATATAAAGAATTTGACGCGAGGAATGACACTGAACACGGAGGATACACACATTCACGCACACTTACACACAAATGCACAGACATAAGCGTTCACTTAACCATGTATAAAAAATAAAAACACACAATTGCATTTACATATTCTTAAATTTACACTATCACGCAGACAGCACACAGAAACAGAGAAACAAACACACAGCCTAATTTAGACGCATTTAAACGCACGCGCGCATACAAACTACTGTATATTTTAAACAAACAAATACAATGACACAGAAACAGTCACTTGAAAGAACATCCAAGAAAACATACCCAGACAGTCACAAAACAACACACACACACACACACACACACACACACACACACACACACACACCAAACACACAAAAAAAAAACATGTACACCCACACAAATAAAAAATAGAAATAAATTCACGGTTACACGACATAAAATACAGACAATTTGAGGTGGTGTTACGCCAGGGGGGTGACCATGACCATAACACTACTTTAATGCTTGGCGCCAGTCTAATAGTGTTAATACAGCTTAGTCGGATACACAGTCACGAACGCATCACAAACGTAAACATTGATATCCCAGATTATCAACAACGAGTAGGAGTATCGTGCAGGCGAGTATATTTGGGTTAGTTTACTGTATATACCTGTGTCGGCAAGAGTGTATGGTGGTTTATACAGATCTACTCCATTGGTTTTTTTTGTTGGTCTGTCTGCCTTTGTCTTTTTCTCTCTTTGTTATTCTTGTTTTTGTCTTTCGCTTTCATTCTATATATAAGTCAACATTTGTAAGTATCTCTCCCTCGTATTGAAAATATTCAAAGTTATCATATTACCCATATACGGTATATAGGTTCATACACCTATACGTACATATACTGTGTACATGTGTGTGTGTGTGTGTGTGTGCGATATGTTTAGAGAAAAAGATAGATAAATGGAGAGGAAGAAACAAGAGAGGGAGAAGAGAAAGAAAGGGTTCGAGACAAGATAAAAAAAAAGAGATGATGGTAAGATGAAGAAGCAAGAGAGAGAGAGAGAGAGAGAGAGAGAGAGAGGGGGGGGGGGGGGGTGTAAAAGAGAAAGATATAAGGAATTTAAAAGATAAAAAAGAAAAGAAAAAGAGAGAATAAAGAGCAGGAAGGAATGACACACACACACACACACACACACTACCTATACGACACCCCCCCCCCCCCAGGCTTATAATTAGCACCACACAAATTATGATGGAACACCTGGTTGATGGCCACTACAGGGAGAAAGAGCCATTAGCCCGAGACTTCCGCCGCCATAAAGGTGCCACCAGATTTTTTTTTAATCCATCATGGCCGCCCCAAAATATATATTCCTTGACATACAAAAGATAATACAACGTGAAAAATGAATAATAAGAAATGCATTATCAGCAAGGGTAACTTATTCTCGACACACGGCAGTAAAATGTACATGGAAATGAATAATAAGTAGCACATGCATGACAGATAATGAATTATAAGGATTCATTATCATCATCATCATTATGACAATGTTTATATCCCTGACAATCATGAATATTCGAAAATAAACAACAAGAATTATCATCATCATCATCATCATCATCATCATCATCATCATTCTCATCATCACTATCAGTCACAAAACAAAAAATGCGTGAAAATTAATAAAGATGATTTATCATTATCATCATAACAAAATTCCCTCGGCGCACATGGGAGCTTATCACGTAAAAAAATAAAATAAAAGGCCAGGAATCAAGTTAATATAAATTTACCTTCTCTTAATATACAAAAGTGTAATATTAATGAATAATGAATAAAAAAATAATATTATCAGGATATTGGCATTATTTTTTTCATATGCGTTGTAGATAGAGATGAAAAACACGAACACACGACAAAAACAATTACAACTTACAAATGTTTGTGTTTTGTTTTGTTTTTGTTTTATAGTTACGAGGACAAAAAAAATCACAAAAAATTATTATTAAATTCTTCTTGAGACACCAGCTTACAGGGTGTCTCAAAAAATGCATCCATACTGACTCATACATCAACAAGTGGGGACAATGTTGCTGTAATAATATAAACCTTCACGCGACCTTCAAAAATATATACAAAAATGTGTATACATATTTTTATAAACAAATGCAGAAGTTTTTTATACAAATTATCAGGAATTATATACATGCGAAAACCACATACAGCACGAGGCTAATAATAAACGTTGATAAACAGCATACGAAAAAAATATTAAAAAAAACACGTTTATTCCATAATTCTTTGAAAATAATATAAATGAAAATATAAAGTAAAAGAGCGAACATAAACCGGAGCGAAAAGAAGGAAATGAAGAAAAAAAAAGTGAAATATTAAAACCAGATTAAAAGTCATATAGAGAAACATATGGTGAAAATAAACAAACGAACATACTATTATTATTATTAAAATTACCAATAATGTTACAAAATTTAACATGGACTCATTAATTTGTCTATTATTATTATTATGATTATTATCCATTACTTTTGCTCTTTTGATTCCTATTATTTAGTGTATCTGCCTTTATATATATATATATATATATATATATATATATATATATATATATATATATATATATATATATATATATATATATATATATCATACACGTATTACCACCATAACTTTATAAATTTCAGCAATCATTCAATATTCTCTTATCATCTCCATTTTTTTATCAATCTAAGTATATATATATGTGCTGATATACCTAGATCACGCGCACCTACAGTGATTTACTTGCATATATATATATATATATATATATATATATATATATATATATATATATATATATATATATATATATATATATATACTGCATAGCTTCCGACTTTTGCCACCAGTGCACGAGGCAGCGAGAGAAAGAGAGTACTATTATCCACGTTGTCATGCACATAATGGACAATACAGTAACAATACACATAAAAGCGTCAACAAGATGGATGAGTCACGCTAGGGCCATCAAATTGTGGGAATCTGGGATTTTTTGGTCTGTGCATGTATACATCTATCTCTTTTTAACTAACTTTATTTTATCTATCTATCTACCTATCTAACTAACGTGTATTCCTCTCTCTCTCTCTCTCTTTCCCTATATATATATATATATATATATATATATATATATATATATATATATATATATATATATATATATATATATATATATATATATATATCTGTATCTGTCGTTCTATGTTCAAAACTATCTCTCTGGTCGGCCTGTATACTCAGGCCACTGTCAAATTGCTGGGATCATTGTAAATCTGGTGAGTAAATTTGATTTCTGCATCTCTCTCTCTCTCTCTCTCTCTCTCTCTCTCTCTCTCTCTCTCTCTGTTTACCTGTCTCTGTTTTTCTCCACCCTCAATATATATATGTCTGCGTCTGTCTGTTTGTCTATGTCGGCACTATACGATATTACCTATTTATATTTATATTTATTACCCAACAATTCAGTATAATCCTCCACATATTATCTTAAGTACAACAAAGAAATTTACTCAGAAACAAGAGAGCAAGTGGAAATGAAGACACAAGCACAGTACACGTAGAGGTAAAACCAATGGGACCGATGGGTTAGCAGATGAACACTACGAGTCCTGTTGCTACGGTTGGTATCTGATTATGAGAGGCATTTCTTAATAGCACTTATTTTTTTTTATAAAGAAATTACATGGGATGACATATACCATCTTTTCGAAAAACAAAGGCAATAGAATTTACTACGTTGTTTTATTCACATTAGATATTATTTCCACTTCAAGGGATGAGTTGCCATATAAGAGTATAATGTATTATGAGAAGCTTGATTGGAAATACAATGTTGTCACAAGAACAACAAAAGGGCCAGGTCGGGCGGCCTTTGACGGAGGAGTTGGTGGGCGTCTACGCCTAGGAGGCTCAATATTGTAGACAAAAGCAGGGTGCACCTACTGTACATTACATACAGGGTGATGGTAATACAATGTCACTTCGAGTATTATTTACGTAACTAACCATGAAACACACGAATCTGAAAATATAAGCCTTATATGCATTCAAATGACGCACAACCTTCTTGTCCGTTCCCTAAATTGTTAATTTCAGTTCATTATTTTCATATAATGTCATGCTACCGTAATCTCACTGAATCTGATATCTTCATAATTCGCCAATATTACAACATTAGTTTATATTTTAAGACATTCTGGCAGTAAGAATGACATTACTATGCTGATATAGAGTTAAGCAGGCACTGAAGTTTGTGATTCGAACAATAATAATCAACTTGACATGTTCCGATGATACACTTTCAGTTGTATATCCGATGTGTTTATCATGTTTATTCTTTTATTCACAGTGAACACATTCTGCTAAAAAACATAATGGGATGTATCATTATAATAGCAAACAGCCGGAATAGAGTAACTGGCCCTCCACTGATGGTTGATGGCCTTTGTATTTCACTGGGGAACAAAATTCAACTTTTTGTCAGTTGCATACATTTTCAAACCTGTTTCTGGGTAAATTGAGGTCACTGATTTCAAATACGGCACCGGTTTTTTTCTATCGGGTCTAGTTTTGTTGCCGTGAGTTACCTACCATTTACTACTATATATAGTTAGACTACCATATACTACTGCTAAAAATCTAAACCAGCACACAGAGAGGAATTACCAAACACGTAGAATTAATTTTTAATTACTTTTATTTACCTTGACAAGCATATTTTGGATTCATCAGTTGCTTTTGTGATATGCCAGGCACAAACTTGCGTTTAATGGACTGTCTTGAATATCGCCTCTCAGTGCAGTCTCGCTGAATGCTCCAGCAATAGTCCGCCCTCATGTGAATGTCCCAGCGACCTTGATACCTGTCTTCCATGACTTTGATATCCTGGTGAAAGCGTTCACCTTGCTCATCACTCACGTCCCCCAAGTTTGCCGGAAACAGTTCAAGATGACTGTTCAGGAAATGCATCTTAATGCTCATGTTGCAACCTAACACATGGAAACTTTCCATCAAAGATTCAACGAGCTTTTTATAGTCCTCTGATTTCCTGTTTCCAAGAAAGTTCCTTACAACAGAAACGAATGCTCCCCATGCATTTCTCTCAACATCAGTCATGGATTGAGTGAAGGCTTGGTCTTTAATCAGCGTCATTATTTGAGGGCCGTCGAAAATACCTGCTTTGAGTTTTTCTAGCGTTAAACCAGGGAACACTTCACACAGATACTTAAAACAGTCACTGTCAGTATCGAGCGCCTTGACAAACTGTTTCATAAGGCCCAGCTTGATGTGAAGGGGCGGGAAAACAATTTTTTCACGTTCCACTAGGGATTCATAAATGATGTTCTTTTCCCCAACATTGAGGCTTTCCCTAACTGGCCATTCCTTCTGAATCCAGTGTCTGTCTTTGGCTCTGCTGTCCCCGAGGCAGATAAAGCAAGGAAATTTTGTATACCCACCTTGCTGTCCTAGCAAAAAATTGACCATTTCTAGATCAACACAGATGATCCATTTGTGTTCATCATATTTGAGTAGCTCCAAAACCGTTTTGATGTGTTCATATTTTTCTTTCAGGTGTACTGAGTGCTCTATGGGTATTGCGCCAAAGATGTTGCCTATATGTAATAAAACACACTTCAGACTCCGCTTAGAGCTATCTATAAAGAGGCGCCACTCTTTCGGATCATAACCTGGAGCTCCCATCGCGGTGACTAATCCAGAAATAAAATAATTGTTTTAATGAAATAAAATAATAATGCACACACTAATGTACACACAAATCTATATTTGACGCACTGATGTAATTAAGAATTATATTTGATGAATGTAAACTAATATGCGTATTACCTCCCTTTGCTATTTTCAGAATGTGTGACCTGATATGTAAATTGCCGCGTAGCATCAAAACTAGACCTGATCTGCACAAACGAATGCCATTTTTAGAATCTGTGACCTCAAATCTACCAGAAACAAATGTCAGAACTCATGCAACCGTAAGTGTGTTCCCCAGTGTTATATTTTATCACACTGAAAAGGTGAAGATAGTTTTTTGTTGACTAATAAATATAAATATATATACATATATATATATATATATATATATATATATATATATATATATATATATATATATTTTATGAAAATCCACAATGAAAACGTGGATAAGATAAATCTTGATATATATATATATACAGTATATATATATATATATATATATATATATATATATATATATATATATATATATATATATATATATATATATATTTCAAGTAAAGGTATAGATATAAATACAAGCAAAAATACATCTACAAGAACAGGTACATATACAGGAACAATAAAGATTTAAAATACAGTGACAATTAGTTAGAAATACAGGTAAAGGTACAAATAGATAATTATGCAAGTACAGGTACAGTACATACAGGAACAGGCACAAGTCCAAATACAAAAGCAAATATGAATACATGAAAAGATAGAGATACAGAAAAAATACAGGAATAGGCATAGATAGGGAAAATACAAGAATACGTTGAGAAAAAAAGCACATGAATATTGGGGTCACAAATCCAGGAACAGTTGAAGAAACACGTACAGTCAATTCAGCAGTTCAGCGTAATAACAGAACAGAAACATCATCTTCAAGAACAATGTACATCCATTACGTCACTTCATGGGAATGTGACTGAAGAGCTTATACACTTCACTAATATTGATGTCAAGACGATTTACTGAGATTTAACAGCCTGCGAGGTGTATATTAATCGCGTTGTCCAGCTTACACACACACACATGCACACTACAAACTTTTATTTATATAATTTAATTTGTGTAATAGATTAACTACATTTAATTTCGTTCAGTTTGTAATAAGAAAAAAAAAACACAATCATAATAGGAGTCATTAGACCAGTGTTCCCCAACCCTGTGGCCCGGGTCACAGTACTGTGACCCAAACCTTCTACTAGTGTAACCCGACAGACTACTGTGACCAGGTGCTGTGACCCAGGAGCAGCTGTGACCGACATTGTGACCCACAAAAATCAGTGAACAAGTCAATCTTGCTATATCCTATATATCACAAACAGGGCTCAGCTGATACGCTTCCTTCGCCATGTTGATTGTGAGCACTTGCGAATGACAGAAGAATTTATTTTCTGTGAAGATGTTGGCGTAGAAACTACAAGTGAAGCGTTGCAAAAAAAGTTCTGGACTGTCTCACCCACAAAGGGATTGCAATTGAAAAGTGTTCACACATCACAACCGATGACACAGCGAGTATGGTTGGGATAAGAAATGGTGCAATGGCAAGATTGAAAGATTATGCACCGAAATGTAGAAGTTCTCACTGCACCTTGCATCGCCAGAATTTGGCATCAAAGCATCTACCAAGTGAGTCCGATGTGGATGCAGCAATGAAAAAGTGCGTCATTATCATCAATGATATCAAGAGCAAAGCTAAAAATCTCGCGTGTTCCATGACTTCTGCGATTCGATAGGGGAGACTGAGAAGACCCTGCTGCTTCACAGCGAAGCGCGATGGCTATCAAGAAGAGTTGCATTGAAGAGATTCTTTCAACTAAGGAAGGCAGTTCATGGCTTCTTGCAAGAATGTGGTTCACCGCATGCATTCTGTTTCATGCAAGAGGAGTGGGGTGCTAAGCTTTCTTACTTGTGTGATATATTCACCAAGCTCAATGTGTTGAACCTCTCCCTTCAAGGGCCAGGTCAAGATGTGTTCACTTCCAATGACAAAATTGAAAATGTCAGGGTGCAAGAAAATAGTTGAGACAAGGGACTTTTCAGACTTCGATGAGCTTGGGCAAGTGTTTGCAGCCCAAGGATGAAGTCATTGACGACAAAATGATGACAGTTGTGTCCCAACATCTCATCGTTCCCCAGCATTATTTTAACCACTATTTTCCTCCTGCAAATGAGGAAGAAAAGAAGAAGAATGGTTGGATAAGAAACCCGTTCCTTATCTCAAACTTGAACGACAGCAATCTGCCCACTCAAGAAAAAGACACACTGATCGAACTCTACTGTGACTCAGAAATGAAGGACTTTTGCAACAGCCGCAACCGCACCGACTTTTGGGTAGCAGTGAGCCAGAAAGAAACATATGAGATGAATGCTGGTAAAGCACTCCAATTTCTGGTGGCATTCCACAGCACTTGCTCCTCTGAGAGAGGGTTCTCAGATCTGCTCACCAACAAGAGGAAGAAAAGGCAGAGGCTTGGAGAGACGATGTTGTCTGCGTGCATGAGAGTGGCAGCGACAAGAAATATTGCCCCACGATTCAACTTGCTTGCTGCAACTATTCAGCAACAAAAATCACACTGAAAGTATCCAATGCCATATGTAGTTTGTGATGAGGCGTGGCTGCACAAATTAATTGTACGTGTAAGTGTTTATTATTTTGTACTTGGCACTGAAGGTGTAAATGTAAGGATCAATTTTCTGGATAAATGCAACTTATTGTAAGATATTTGTAGTGTACTTATACAGAAGTATGATTTTCCTATTAAATGTATCCTTTTTATGATGACAACTTTACATGTGACCAAAGGACTTAGAGGTGCAGAGAACTGTGACCCAGTGTTGAAAAAGGTTGGAAAACACTGCGTTAGACCACGGCGACTGAGGGGCCTTACCCCCTTGAGTACGATGAACCAGATATCGAATACGATGATTTAACCCCTTGAGTACGAGGGAATATGCCACCAAGTTCAAAGAGTTGCATAAAAATGAAAATTAAAAAATAAATAAAAACTTCTTATTGGCAAATCATTAGTCTTCTTAGCCCAGGAATTGTGTATATTATTCAACACATTCGTAAACTTTTATGAGAAACTGACGGAAATGGATAGAAGGATAGAAAGATACATGAAAAGGAAGAGGTAGACAGACAAGGGCTTACTTTGGAAATAACGTTAAGATTAAATGAGACAGCGAAGAGGGAGAGAGACACGAAAGAAATAAAAGAACTGAAAAAAAACATATATGAAAGAAAGAAAACTAGTGTATTATTAACTTCATTATGCGCTTAAAGACCTTCGTTGTTGAAGTGCAGTAACAACATTATAAAAAAAAGACAATCATAAGTTAATAAGTATAATCAATAAAATGTAACAAGTTATGAATATATAATAAATAATACAGTGTATCAAATTATAAAGATAGAATGAATAAAACCTCTAAAGTGAGTGTCTGGACTTAGGACTTTTCTCATCTCTCAAAGTTTTCAAGAGTCTCCCCAAGAAAGAAAGAAAAAACTTAATGAAATTTCAGTTTTAAAAGTTTTAGCTGTAAACTTCTTGATCTCGATTTCAATAACGGGGTAACTTTTTTTTTTATCTATTGTATCAACTTACTGTATTGTAAAGTGTATTCAGGTGTCTCGTTGTATTACCTATTGTATCATACATGTTCCAAGAGATGACGAAGAAAAGATGAAAATAAACGTGAAAATGAAAGGAAATGAAAAAGGATAACAAATATAGAAAAAAAATAATAAAAGAATAACAAACAACAAAGAAAAAAGATGGAAAGGTGATTTGAGAAAGAAAGGGAGAAGAAGGAAGAAAGAAAACGAATAATATGAGAAGAAACAAACGGGGAAAGTATGAAAAAATAAAAGGTTAAGCTAAAGACAGAAATAAATTGCTGAAGGAAGAAATGAAAGAAACAAGAAACAGTACAGAAAAAGAGGAAGTTTAGGAATTAGAAAAAGACGTAAAAAATAAAGAAATAGGAGAATAAGAACAGCGGTGGATGCTGGTAAGCGGCGAAAGGAGGGTTGTAACAATATATTAACGTACTCTTTCTGCTGTATATATCATCCAGGACATAAACGATATTAAATACTTACAGTACTTATTTTATCTTGCATTTGGAAGTACGGTAAATAGGATGCAAAAATTGTATAAAAAACTGATGATATAATGAGGAGATTGAAATAGTTTGTGGGTAGGTAGGGAGAGGATAGACGGACTGCCTCTCGGAGAAAATAAAATTGGTAAGATGTCTGTGCACCATACCGAGGTGAATGGAAAGAGACAGAGGAACACCAAGAAAAGGGAAGGAAGGGGTGATGGATGTTCTAGAAGTAGGGGAGATAGGCATGCAGGAAGCAGCAGTATGCTTAAATAAACTGATAGCATGACGTTCGAGGTATTTTTTGTTTCTAAATTTTTGGAAATATCATATTTTTAACAGCCGTAAGAGTAGATGATGACAAACCTTGGAGGAATAATGTGTGTATATTTCCTATTGTTCCTGGCCACTCAGCATGAAGCGTTAAAAAAGCTTGAAAGAATGAAAAAGAAAAGGCACTCATTTTATCAAGTACTCCAGACAACAATGAACCGTCTTGAATCATATGCCCGGGCCAAGTTAATTCTAAGACTGAGTATTAATATAATTTAAACTCATCATATACGTAAGTAGGTAAAGTGTGGTGACTGATGTTAAAACCCTGGAGTGTGCCATCACCCCGCCAGGAGTGACGTCACCAACACTAGTCGCTGGAGAAGTGAAGACAAAAGATGAAACAGAAAACGTGGACAAGTTTATCTTAATCACAGACTTGGAAAACCCTTTTATTCACACTAAATATCAACATATTATATTTATCAAAAATCAAATTTTCTTTTCTTTTTACTGTGATTTATATTGACTCAAATCCCTTAAATTGGTTGAATCATGAAAACGTAAACGCATAAATAAATCGATAAATGAGTGTAAATGAGAAACAAGAGAGAAACATAGAAGAGAATAATAAACAATAGTAATAAAATTAAAAAGACGAACCAGGAAATATATTCAGCTGAGACCAGGAGCTGTTCCCCGACAATTGTGTTAATTAACAGGAGGAGACAAACAAGGAAATTATTACAGGAGAGAGAGAGAGAGAGAGAGAGAGAGAGAGAAAGAGAGAGAGAGAGAGAGAGAGAGAGAGAGAGAGAGACTTACCCCGAACTAATTTGCCTAATTCAGTTTAATAATTTTGTCCTCACAGTGTAAGTGTGACAGGAGGATAAGTCAGCTGCTTCATATTAAACAAAAGCTAAAATCCTTAACAGACAGACAGATAGATAGATAGACAGACAGATAGATAGATAGATAGATAGATAGATAGATAGATAGATAGATAGATAAAGACAGAGACAGACAGATAGATAGATACCTATAAAAAGATAGATAGATAGATAGATAGATAGTCACACAGTGATGAAACAAGTATACAGATAATACGGGTAATATTTTTCCTTTGGTCCAATAAATTATCATTCAGTGTTAATTATCGCAGTTCAACATCAACAAAATGATATGTATGTATGTATGTATGTATGTATGTTAAATACGAATATACCAATACCTTACATACATATTCATACATTAAAATTATATAGAATACAAATTTATTCGCACGATGTTTATTAAGACTTACAAACAAACATTAAAACAAAATCATTCTTGCTTTGTTCATTGAGAAAGATTTAAAGGAATAAACATGTAGTTTAAATTCATTCATACGACGTTTATTACCTATGAAAAATAAAAACAAACTCTCCTTTACCTAATGTTTATTAAATCGAGTAAAAAAAAATAATATTCATTTTTTCACGTAATTTTCACACCCAAAAATTATTCCCTTCTACCTGTAGTCATAACAAGAAACAACAACAGCAGGAATATAAAAGTCTTCACCATAAAAATATATAACACAACAATATTTCTTCCCTCAAAAAACTGGTTCATATAACACCAGTTGTAGTTTGTACTGTATATATGAACCAGGCCCATGTGTAATGTTTAATGTGAGGAGCAAAGTTAAATGAGGCTGTAAACATCTCAACATTATTTAATTTACAACTGGTCTAATTATATAATGCTTGTGTTTTGATTTAATTGTTCTGCGGCTGTCAGGTGTCGGAGTACGTGATTGTATTTACTCTAATATATTTTCAACTATTTACGCTTGTTCATTAAGTTTTCGAGAGAGAGAGAAAGTAGAGACAAGTGAAGATATTGGCATTGAGATAAATATGTGAAAGTGAATTCTCTTGGCAAGACTGTCTGTTAGGAGCTGTGTGGATACTACATACTGTATCACTTGGCCTTTTTACGCTTCACATAGAGGCAATGTGGCCGCCACTGCACTTGGCTGTCTTCACTTCCCAAACTTTAAAGTTAGGTACCCTTTCATACTGGGTGAACAGGAGGGAAAATGTGCTCTTAACTCTAACCAACTACAGTCAGGACATGCAGCAAGTACTGTATCCACTCAGCTACCGCACCCCTACATATAAACAGACACACATACAGACGGAAATTCACTCAACCAAGACCCTCTACCCACCCTCATCCACCATATCTCACACAGCCAGTTGATATCTCACATCCATACAAAAATCAGCGAAGTCCCCCTTTGTTGCTGTGTATGTGTACGACACTCTTCCCCACACGGCCGGAAACGGCAGCAGGAGATATGTTGTCTGGCAGCGGGGCGTGTGTGAGCCGCTGCCAGGTGTCCGACAATAAAACGTAAGTCAGTGGACAGTTCACTGGCCAATAGGCATGATTCTTTGTGCGTGGACAAAAATTCTACTGAATGTTTTCTTCCTTGACAAAATCTCATAGAACAGTTCCCACTGGACAAAAAAAAAAAAAAAATACCGCCACCAGAATAGTAAACTGAACACAATCCCACCAGATTAAGGTTATTTAGGTCATAATATTCTGATAATACGGGTGTGGAAGCAGAGTCGATACAGCACTCGCCTCCTGGTTCGATCCCAGAGCATTCCCACCCAGTCAGCTGGGCCAGATAAAGGTAGATTAGGTTAGGTCACTTTGCTAGGTTAGGTTAGCTAAATCTTGATAGGGTCAGATTAAGTAAAATAAATTGAGTCTTAGTTCCTGTAAATTTAGTTAAGTTTGCTAAGATGAGTTTACATATAAGTTAGGTTAGGCGAGTTCAACTCGTCTAAGCTCGGTTGAGTTAATTTAGTACCTAGTTTGGTTAAGGTATTACAGGTAGTTATTTTATATTGTGTAATTAACTCTTTCTACCCTTAACCCTTTGACCGGTAGGGGTGTCTCAGCGTTAGCCAGAATAAAATACCTAAGTGCGACACTATTCCATAAAGGGTTAAAGTCATTCTCTTTCTAATGGTTTATTCCAAACTGAACCTAAAATATTTAAAAATCAGGGGAGACTCAGCCGTGTAGGAACCATGTTAATGCTATCGTGAAGTGTAACTTAATATAAATGTACCCATCTTGCCTGGCTCCTATCAGTATCAGTCTCAAGCTGAAATATCAAAGTCAGACTTGATGTGGCAAAAAATAAACCATCTTCCTGGACTTAATGTTAAATGATGGCGAAGAATATCCCTCTGTACGTTTGTTTTAAGAGTGATGTTTAACCTACCCGGGGATGTGAGTAGAGTGTGAGGAAATACTGTAAATCAAGCTTAAGTGGATGTCAGAAGAACGATCCTTTTCCCCCCACAAAACGGTGTGTCGATAAATGATCATTATTTCCAAAAGACTGATCTGACGGCAAACTAATTCCCAGAGAAATTTTGCCTCTGCGAAATGCTAGTGTCCTTAACGTTGAAGTGAGGGTGAAAAATGACCGTCCTCCAACACGGGTGTGTCAGTGAATGATAGTCGTGCTGCAGAACGGTGTGTCGCTGAGCGATCATTTGTCTACGGAAACGTACCCCCCCCCCCCCCCGACCTGACAACATCCGATACCTACCTCTCCACTTTCACACTCTTTCCTCTACAGGTTCGAGCTTGGCGACCATCAAGAAGCATAGAATTCACAGCAAAATGTCACTTTTATCGCTTACAGAATCGGTATCACTCCACAAAAATATACGTACGTGTCAACTTAATGTCTCCTTTATAACTTACAAAGTTGATATCGCTCAACAAGTATAAACATACATGTGTAGTCTCTTATAATAGTGGAATACACATCTCCGGCGTCTCGTGCACATAAAATCCATACATAGCGGAGCCGTGAGAGGAGTAAGTTACGGCCCCGAGGTAAAAGCAATTCTACACGAATGCAAAATATATTTGAGAGGGGAAATTGATGATGAAATTGTTTTTATCGTGTTTGTCGCCTGGAGGGACATGCTACCTCCTCTCCCTTCCCCTCTTCTCCCCTCCTTCCTTCATCCCCTCACTCATTCCCCCTCACCATCGTGATAAAGGGAAAAAGGAGGGTGGGAGAAGTGGAGGAAATTACGTCACATGTTTTACTCGCTCATAAGATAACACAATACCTACTGAGAGAGAGAGAGAGAGAGAGAGAGAGAGTTATAAAATAAGCTGAGGTACGATAACAGCTCCTGGCTGGTAAAAGTAAGGATAGATCGTCCCATGACCATCCCTACCTCACCCTTCTGACTGACTCATGTAGTGAAGAAAAAAGAAAGAAAAGAACTGGAGAGAGAGAGAGAGAAAGAGGATTTAATATTCTATATTTTACCTCACTTTATAAATAATTCACCATGTAATATCACTAAGAAACTAATCTTCCGCATATTACTCTAAATATAAGAGACAAGACGTTTAAACGAAAACGAAAATATGAAGAAAAAAAATAACTATAAACATATCTAGTGTATGAGCTTAGGGAGCTAATTAAAAGCAGTCTGGTAGAAAAAAATACATACGGTATACGAGGATCTCCCCAGCGTAAAAACAAACAGCTGGTTAAAACACGTCGGTACACGCTACAAACCCTGTGATTACCTAGACATATATACACACATGCTACCTGGGAACCTCCGTGATGATTGGAGTGTTGTTGGTTGTAGGAAGCGATGTAGGACATACGAACACGGACCTGTAAGGAGGACGAGAGAGAGAGAGAGAGAGAGAGAGAGAGAGAGAGAGAGAGAGAGAGAGAGAGAGAGAGAGAGAGAGAGAGAGAGATTTTAACAAGACCATGGAACTTTTCAATGGGACATAAATTTCAGTAACAAAACTGTTAAAACAAGAGACCCTCAGGAGGACAGCTAACCCTCAATAGTACAAATATTCAAAAGTGTCGAACCCGTGGAACATTATAGCAATACAGAACAAAATAACCGATGAACCAAGACCACCGTAATACTTCTCAAGAATGAAACCCTCATTACTTCACACCTGCAATAGCCGGAGGTCACAGAACATTCAGGACCACGACTATCAACAACTAGGACTGTCAGATCCACAGAAATTCAAAATCACATAGTTTTAACATCGCGAATCTCCAAAAGCGTAGAACATTCGTCAGTTGTTGGTGGTGGTGGTGGTAATAGTAGTGGTGATTTGGTCATGTCTTCGTCGGTAGCTGGTAAGGGTAAAGGCGATTGTGATGGATGTGGTGGTGGTGGTGGTGATGGTGCTTGGGTCTTCGTCAGTTACTAGTGAGGGTGATGGGGCTAGTGGTGGTGGAAGTATAACGATGGCGGTAAGAGCGGTATATCGGGCAGGTCTTCGTCAATAACTGGTGTGGGTGAAGGTGGTAGGGGTGGTGGTGGCGTGTAGTGGTAGTGAGAGGTGGTGACGGTTGAGGCAGTATTTCCGGCAGGTCTTCGTCAGTAACTGGTGGGGGTGGTGGTGGTGGTAGGGGTGGTGATAGGGGGGGTGGTGGTGGTGGTAGTAGGGGTGGTGATAGGGGTGGTGATAACGGGTAGTGGTGGTGACGGTGGCGGTAGAGGCGGTATTTCGGGCAGGTCTTCGCCACATATATCACAGCGGGGAGACGTGGGACAACCCGGCCCCCTCCACTAACTCAGTATTAACTCTCCGGTAAAGAACCAGCAGAATGTGTTTGTGTCGTAGCGGCGACGGACTGGCGACTCTTCCATAACCCAGAGATGTTGCCTCGCCGTCTTCATGGCTTATGTAGGGGGCGCCGCTGTCTCTCTATGGGTGTCTGTAAGTCGGGATGTCTTCAGGTGGGGGAAGTCTGTTGGTTGGGTGTCTTTGTGTCATGGTATGTCTGTGGGCTCCGGGTTTTTATGGATGGGGTGAGTGTATGCAAGACGTTTGTGGCTCGGTGTGTCTTTGGAAGAGATACTTACTGAAAGAATCGTCTGTGTCTCATTGTCTGTACGACTATCTAAGAATCCTGGTCTTTGTATACAGCGTCGATTGTTTGTATGAAAGGTTCGATTAGTACCAAGCTGTTTAAGACGTTCATCGTCAGTTCTAGAGGATGCCTGCAATGGTCTACCTGTGTACTGTACCAGATGTCTGTTCCGGGGACTGTGTTTATTGAGCTATATGTATTCTAAGGTGTGCATGAGGGTATCTATCTATTTAAACTTTTATATCAGATATACTGTATGTATGTATGTATGTATGTATGTATGTATGTATGTATGTATGTAATGAAATATCCCAATGAGCTGTAATCATTATCTATCCTGACTGACTAACAGACAGAACTAATTTCTTGACCACCGGCGTTAACGCAGCTAATGTCCACATCTCAGGTCACTCTTTTTGTGTTTCTTGAAGATCCCTGATGTCATATTATAAAGAGCTCATATCACAAGTAGCTTAATGCCACTCCATCATCTTCAGCTGGCGGAGAAGACATTAGCGTGATACAGGGCAATTTGCGTGTTGTTGGTGGTTTCTTGGCTCTCCTAACCGCCTCAGTCTGGCAGTCTATGATTACGAAAATTCCCGTCTTGTTGCTGTTGCCCTTCTGTGTTTATACTCTCATTCATGGCTGCCAACCTTACCTCCCTGGTGTACCCTGATCATGGCTGCCAATCTTACCTCCCTGGTGTACCCTGATCATGGCTGCCAACCTTACCTCCCTGGTGTACCCTGATCATGGCTGCCAACCTTACCTCCCTGGTGTACCCTGATCATGGCTGCCAACCTTACCTCCCTGGTGTACCCTGATCATGGCTGCCAACCTAACCTCCCTGGTGTACCCTGATCATGGCTGCCAACCTTACCTCCCTGGTGTACCCTGATCATGGCTGCCAACCTTACTTCCCTGGTGTACCCTGATCATGGCTGCCAACCTTACCTACCTGGTGTACCCTGATCATGGCTGCCAACCTTACCTCCCTGGTGTACCCTGATCATGGCTGCCACTCTTACCTCCCTGGTGTACCCTGATCATGGCTGCCAACCTTACCTCCCTGGTGTACCCTGATCATGGCTGCCAACCTTACTTCCCTGGTGTACCCTGATCATGGCTGCCAACCTTACCTCCCTGGTGCACCCTGATCATGGCTGCCAACCTTACTTCCCTGGTGTACCCTGATCATGGCTGCCAACCTTACCTCCCTGGTGTACCCTGATCATGGCTGCCAACCTTACCTCCCTGGTGTACCCTGATCATGGCTGCCAACCTTACCTCCCTGGTGTACCCTGATCATGGCTGCCAACCTTACCTCCCTGGTGTACCCTGATCATGGCTGCCAACCTTACCTCCCTGGTGAACCCTGATCATGGCTGCCAAACTTACCTCCCTGGTGTACCCTGATTATGGCTGCCAAACTTACCTCCCTGGTGTACCCTGATCATAGCTACCAACCTCTCTCCCTAGTATCCCTGACCATACCTGCCAAGCTCATCAATGGCGCCTCAGACCCTGAAGTTCAACTTCTCCAATGGCGACCGTGATATACTTGACTGAAAACTTCCCTTTCTGTCTATACGCATCTCTTAACCAACCAATCCACAGGCACATAGCTACCAATCCCTCTTCACACTCTTGGCTGCCAATCCCTCCACACACTCTTGGCTACCAATCCCTGCACACACTCTTGGTTGTCAATCCCTCCACACACTTTTGGCTACCAATCCCTGCACACACCCATGACTACCATTCCTTGAACACACCCATGACTACCAATCTCTCTACACACCCATGGCTACCAATCCTTCCACAGACCATGGCTGCCATCCCTTCCACAGACCCATTGCCACCAACCCTTCCGCAGACCCATGGATACCAACCCTGATAGCTACCAACTCCTCCACAAAGCCATGGCTACCATCCCTTCCACAGACCCATGGCTACAACTCTTCCAAATACCCATGGCTACCAACCCCTCCACAAACCCACAGCTACCAACCCCTCCACAGAGCCATGGCTACCATTCATCCCACTCAGCACACCCCCACAGCCGAGGCTTGCGTTACTCTCCACGCTATAAAAACAATAACGATATATTAGGTGCAGTGTGATGTGTTCCCGCAACTATATGATAACATCATGAAAGTCACTACAGTATTTCAGTTGTGGGTTGAAGCCTGTAGCATTTTTCACTAGGTGCTTTGTTTTATTTAAACTTATTCATATATATATATATATATATATATATATATATATATATATATATATATATATATATATATATATATATATATATATATATATATACAGTATATATATACTTCCTCACTACACTAAACTTTATCATCCACACTACAAAGACTTTAGTTTTGAAAGCGCTGAAATTTATGTATACAAAATACAGTGTGTGTGTGTGTGTGTGTGTGTGTGTGTGTGTGTGTGTGTGCTCTTGTTGTTGTTATAATGCTATTACTGCGCTTTAACAACGAAGGTCTTTAATGCGCGTAACAAGGTTAGTAATGCACTAGTTCAACAACAACGATAAAAAATTATGAGATACACCTCTGTGTATGTGTATGTGCCTTATGCATTACCATAGTTTTCAAGAGAAAGTTGCTGAAATTTAGTAAAGGAAGTGCAGGTCCCGAGGTGATGGTAGTTCACTATCTCCTCTCCCTCCACCCGGGCCAGTCAAGTCGGGTAACTTAACTAGTACATTATAACATCAAGATCCTCACTGCACACTAACATTCTTCACATTACACAGACCGAGAGAATTACTTTAATAAGAGGAATCCCCTGTGGTACACCCTGGAGGCCTCGATAGCATGAACTAAGGAGAGATAAACAATGGTTCACAAACACAAATATTTCACTTCTATTTCTACAAACGTGTCACCAGAATGGTCATGTGCGCCCGAACCTCCTGATGAAGACTGTAATGCTGAATTCAATCTCAGTTAATAATAGGATCATATATAAAACAAAAAAGAGAATGAAAATGAGACACCGTTTCGTTACCTCAAGCAACTGACAATTACAAATATTCAATAAAGTAAACTTGTCTAGTTATTTTTTCCCCACTTCATTTGCTGGGAACAAATATTTATCACGTCTTAATTTACACTAACAGCACAAATATTTCTCAGTTTTATTCAGTCTTACACCGCAGACTACTAACGTGTGTGTGTGTGTGTGTAAACTCCAGCCTTTCAGCCTGCCTCTGGTTCAGCCACACCTCCACCACTCATCCAGCTTAACGGTACTAGTACTACCCTATCTAATGTTACCCACTTTCAGTATCTCGGCTCCCACCTGTCCACCACCGTGGACACCGATGAAGAAATTCAGCATCAGATCAGATGTGCATCTCAAGCCTTTGGCAGACTCCATACCAGTATCTTCAGCTATAGGGAGCTGAAATTATCTACAAAGTTCCACGTATATCGAGCAGTGGTCCTCCCCAAACTGCTATATGGCAGCAAGACATGGGTCACATACGGGAGACACCTCAAGGCACTTGAAAACTTTCACCAACGTTCCATCCTCCGAGTTCGCTGGGAAGACAAGAGAACAAATGCCAGTATTCTCGCTGACACTAACTGTAGGAGCATTGAAACTACCATTATCCATGAACAACTACGTTGGACTGGCCATGTTACCCGCAGCGACTTAATACAGTAGTCACCTAGGGAATAATAAACGTAACACTGGCGGGCAACTGAAAAGGTATAAGGATAGTCTTAAGACGAACCTGAAAAATTGCCAAATCGACCCCCTCACCTGGGAGACGATCACTCCACACCATAACGCTTGGAAGAGCACCACACAAGGTGTCGATACTTTAGAGTTAGCTCGACTGCATACCGAGGCAGACAAGCGCCAAAGCCGGAAAGATGCTGCCGCCGCCCCTCCCGCACTAGGTGTAGCCCTCCACACGTGCAACACATATGAGCGACTCTGCCGGTCCCGTATCGGCCTCTCTAGTCACCTCATAGCTCACCAACGAGGGTGACATCCCTAATAACTCATATAATTGTATCATAACTGGATGATCGTCATACTCGATTCCGAGTGACTGCAAAGTAGTAATAGTAGTAGTAGTTGTAGTAGTAGTAGTAGTAGTAGTAGTAGTAGTAGTAGTAGTAGTAGTAGCAAACATCCAACGAAGCCCGTGTTGACGTCAGTGCTCGAGGATTCTGGACACGGGGACAGCGAGCCTTCTTCGACATGATTTTTGATCCCATGGCTGCATGTCACCGTAACTTAGCTCTCGATGCTGAACACAGGAGGAACGAGAACGACAAGATAAGGGTATAGGGGAGAGAATTCAGAACGTTGATCAAGGCAGCTTCACTCCTCTAGTGTTCACAACCTCTGGTGGGATGGGACCAAGTGCAAGATGCTTCTACGCCAGACTCGCGTAGGTGATATCCAAACAGAAGCAGCAGCCCAGAAGTTATGTTACAGCCTGTATGAGATGTCGACTGTCCATCTCTCTCCTTCGGTCGGCTTTGCTCTGCCTCAGGGTAACGAAAGCATCGGCCCCAAAGCAGACAACAGTTGCAGATATTGACTATGAGGCTACAGTCACTGAATGCCGCAAAGATCTGCCACTCAACTAACTCAACACAGCTAGGATAGCTACTTATGTATTAGGATATTTAATATTAAGGTAATAAAATGGTGGCGAAGGTATGGCTATTGGGGGAGGCTGGAGGCCAGTAAAAAAAAAAAAAAAAGTATTAGTAGTAGCTGTTGTAGTAGTAGTAGTAGTAAACTCTAATGAAGAAAAAAATTGACAAGCATATAAAAATAAAAATTAGTTTACGTATGATTAAATTCGGTCATGTTTGTGATACTATAAGGAATACAAATAGGACTATTATTGCCCTTCTAGAATACAAATAGGACTATTATTGCCCTCCCAGAATACAAATACCTGTAGGACTATTATTGCCCTTCCAGAATACAAATAGGACTATTATTGCCCTTCCAGAATACAAATATGACTATTATTGCCCTCCCAGAATACAAATAGGACTATTATTGCCCTTCCAGAATACAAATATGACTATTATTGCCCTCCCAGAATACAAATAGGACTATTATTGCCCTCCCAGAATACAAATAGGACTATTATTGCCCTTCCAGAATACAAATAGGACTATTATTGCCCTCCCAGAATACAAATAGGACTATTATTGCCCTTCCAGAATACATATAGGACTATAATTGCCCTCCCAGAACACAAATAGGACTATTATTGCCCTCCTGGATCCTTAAGCTTAACCTCCTATTGCTTGCTAATGAGACAACCTCTGCTTTAGTTATCTCTCACTCTCTCTCTCTTCCTTCCTTCCTCTCTATCTCTCTTTCTTCCTTCCAAAATGGAGATGGGGTTATATTCTGTGACTCTCAAAGTGCTTTGAAATCAATGAACAGCCCATCAGGATCTATGTCTAAAGTTGTATGTGATATTAAAAGGAATGTGATAACTGCCAATGAGAACAACTTTCGTATCAAATTTGTGTGGATCCCGTCCCATGTTGGAATTAGGTATCATGACCGTGCTGATAGACTGGCCAATGAGGCATGTAAGAAAGAAAATGTTGACCGAGACCTTGGCCTGTCCAATGCTGTACTTAAAGACATTCAAGTCAGAATCATGAACTCTGATCTAGAAGAAGTGAGAAATGCGGAGAGACCTGGCAGTTGTAACATTAGTAAATATGACAAAATTTTGTGACAAGAGGTACCGGTATGGCCAGCATAAGGATAGAACCAGACAATGTGATGTAGTAGTGGCCAGAATTAGGCTAGGATACAGACACATCTGGCAAGTTAGTAACGCTGTACCCATACCGGAACACTCAGCATGTAAACTTTGTGATAAACATTTAAAGCATACACTTGAACACTATATTATTGAATGTGACACTGTCAAACACTTCAGGCCACCTGACTTATTGTATCTTGATCTTTGTAATTACTACATTGAATCGGGGCTGCTTGAGGACATTCTTGCTGTTTATCCCAAATTTGCTAGCCCACACTGATTAGTCTTCAATTAGAAAATGACGTCCAATGTATGTAAAACAGTGACCTATATATACTGATAATGAATATGATGTATTTCTTTGTGTACGAACCTCTGTCCTGCATGGCAGTGAACAGTGACATTACCCACATGAATCTGACCTATATATAGTGTCAATGAATATGATGCATTTCTTTGTGTACGAACCTCTGTCCTGTATGGCAGTGAACAGTGACATTACCCACATGAACCTGACCTCTATATATATAGAGCTGTTAATGAATATGTTGTATTTCTTTGTGTATGAACCTCTGTCCTGCGTGGCAGTGAGAAGTGATACCACCCTCAGTGTCAAGACCTGACTGAATTACTCAGAATAGGCAAACTGTACTACAAGCTTTGTCAATAAATTTGTTAAACTAAAAAACTAACCTCTCTCTAAACCCTTCCCTCATTCCTTCCTCTATCTCCCTCCCTTCCTTCCTTCATTCATTCCTCTCTCTCTCACCCTTCCTTCCTCTCTCTCCCTCCCTTCCCTCATTCCTTCCTCTATCTCCCTTCCTTCACTCCTTCCTCTATCTCCCTCCCTTTCTTCCTTCCTTCATCTCTCTCTCCCTTCCTTCATCTCTCTCTCCCTTCCGTCCTCTATCACTCTCCTTCCGTCCTCTATCACTCTCCTTCCCTCCCTCCCTTCCTTCCTTCCTTCCTTCCTTTTTATCTCTCTCCCATTCTTCCTCTCTCTCTTCTTTTCCTTTTTCCCTTCATTTCCTGTCTTTCCTCCTCTCTATTCTTCTTCCTTTCCTCTCACCTCTCATCCTTCCTCCCTTCCCTTTTCTCCTTTCATTTCCTGTCGTTCCTCCTCTCTATTCCTCTTCCTTTCCTCTCACCCATCCTTCTTTTCCTTCTCTCCCCCGTCCCTTCCTCTTCCTTCACCCCTTTCATTTCCTGTCTCACGTTTCCTTCCTCCTCCGCCCCCCCGCCCCCTTTTCTCACTCTCTCTTCCTTCCTGCGACAACACCACAGTTAAATTCCATGAAATAAAATATGAGTAATCAAGTATAAAACTGATACAAAAGTGTGCATATTCTATCTATCTATGTTTCTCGTATTTACACCAGTATAATAATTAGTTCCACTTGCTTGCTACTCAATGCTCGTCCTCAGCGTACATACTCATTAAGGTTCTGTTCCGAATATTCTGTAAAACTGTTATACGGCACACACACACACACACACACACACACACACACACACACACAAACAGTGCTTCCTAATAACAGAAACTCTCGCTCGCATTTTCTCTCTCTCTCTCTCTCTCTCTCTCTCTCTCTCTCTCTCTCTCTTTTACCTACAAATATAAGGTTCGATCATTTGAGTCTCCGGGCACCAGGCACAACAACACTCACTGTGTACTGCAGACGTGTTCATGTTGCAGAGCACTTCGTATCTGTATGGTAGAATGGTCTCAATCTGTTACGTTCGTCGAAGCGTGATGGAATAAGCTGGTACCAGGTCGTGCAAGATTGGTGTTAGTTGGTGGTCGTGCAAGATGATGATGTTAGCTGATTGTCGTGTTAGATTGGTGCTAGCTGATGGTCGTGCAAGATTGATGATGTTAGCTGATTGTCGTGCAAGATGATGATGTTAGCTGATTGTCGTGCAAGTTTGGTGTTAGCTGATGGTCGTGCAAGACTGACTGCCTATACTACTAACTAAGGCTATAGGATAAATTCTGCTTTGTTGCTGTTATTGTTATTTTAGTTGCTGCTGCCATTTTTGTTGTTACTGTTGTCTTTGTTATTGTTGTTGTTGCTACTATTATTACAACTACTACTGCTGTTGTTGCTAAATCAATCACTCGATGAAAATGTTGAACTGATCATATATCTTTCTGGGTTTAATACCACGGCTTTCAGAAACATACCCGTCCAGAATTTCAACGGGAGTTTAGTTGGAATTCCATCACTTTTATTACAGATTTCTTTGTCGGGAGTTGTATACCTTCCTGAAAATGCATCAACTGCCACTTTGAAAAGGCTATATTAGATTCTGGGTCCAGTGTTCAATAAGTTTCGGCATATACGATAGCGAGAAAGAAAAAAAATATCCACACACACACACACACACACACACATTCTTCCTAGGCTTGTGTTCCGTTCTGCCAGTATTGAATTAGGTCATAGCAAATAATCTTTCCATTAATACTGAGTTTGCGTTCAATGCCCCCCCCCCCCTATAACTTCCCTCATTTATATAGGTTTATTTATGACTTGCTAAAAATAGCCAGGTAATTTATTGCTGATTATAATTACCTGTGTTCCTTTGTGTTTGTTTACCTTCTCGCAATCTGCCGTGACTACCGAGATTAAATTATGGATATGATTCGATTTTGACTGTCAGTTTGTCCGTCTGTTAGCGCTCTACCTGTCGAGCTTAAGTAGTGAGAGTGAATAATAAACATGAATTATGGGTATTAGTTGCGTTTATCTGTTTGTTCGTGCGATTGCCTGCCCGATACCTCTCTAACTCTCGAGAACCAATAGTGTAGGAGAGAATTACGAATAATATTTCTTCCTTTCCATTACTACAGGTACTCATAGGATAAAGAATATTTGCATATATAGTACATATATTTTTAGAGCGATTTATAAAAACCTACATGAGAGGCCAATATAAGGATTCAAGGTTGGCACAATATTGTTTTTGGAATTTATGTGTGTATGAAGGAGATATTTACAGGGTGTCAACGTATCCGCAATAATCTGTGTCATGACAATTTTGAACTCTTGCTCTCCTAAGTTCAATAATGTCATGACTGATATTTGGGTGGCCTAAAAACACTATAAATACCTCATGTCACGCACACACACACACACACACACACACACACACACACACACACACACACACACACACACACACACCAAAAACTGAATTGGTCCCTTAAGCAACATTTTAAACATCATTATAGGAATACATACATACAAATCTCCTTTTATCTGCCACACTCTAGTACAGGGGTTCTCAACCGGGGGAGCGAGGATGCTGTAACCAAACGTGGCTTATCTTAGAGGAGTGGCATAAAAAACTGAGCATAAAATTTTTGTTTTATGTTTTGAATTTGTCATTGTTCCTAATTTTAAATGTACTAAATTGTATTTATATAGCTCAGTGTTTGTATTAATGTACAGTTAATGTGTATTGTTTGAGTATAGATGCCAGCTAGATAATTATGACGCAAGCTACTGGAATAGTTCAGTCCTAATTATTTACAATTCTCTTTCATCATTACATTACCTTTTTGTTGCCAATTTTTCTTGCCTTTTATAAAATTACAGTGAATTATGAGAGAGAGAGAGAGAGAGAGAGAGAGAGAGAGAGAGAGAGAGAGAGAGAGAGAGAGAGAGAGAGAGAGAGAGAGAGAGAGAGATTCAGTTTTAAATTTACTCCCAAACGTCCTAATGTGCATTCTGATTATTTGCAAAGCGGGAAGAAGACAACTGTCAGACGTTTCAGTTCAGAGTCGGTCACATACCCACACACTTTCCATGTGTCTCAGGTAGCTGAGGTTAGGTGAGTGCGCATTATTAGTGCTTTATGGTGATGCCTATACTTATTTGGTGCTGTATATAACAACGTGACGTCACTGATCGTGACTATGTAATCATGGTGTGTCATCATCATTATCAGACATAATTAGTCCACTACAGGACAAAGGCCTCTCCCAACCTTCTCCATGACCATGTCTTGCTGTTTATGACCAGGTAGTTTTCTGTTTTTATGACCATTTTGATGCAGTTAACTGCATAAATATTATGTACTGAGACAAAGGTTGATGTAATAGAGTGGGTATATTGTGTTGTGTGGCATGCAGAGGCGAGCAAGAGCCAGCTGGCGAGTACAAGTATGTACCTGCCGCCGCTGAGGGTGGAGTTACCGCGGTGGTGTTGTCGCAGGATGATGACAGATTTTTGCAGGAATCGGTTGATTCAACACGACATGCGGGTAGCGCTCAGCACCAGGACGCCAAGGCCCGATGCCATCATAGAGGGCAAACAACAGCAACGAAGTCACTGAGTTGGTGCGCAAGCAAAATCAATCAGCTTCATCCGCAACATACCATGCAAAGTACGAGCAATTGTAAAGTAATTTTTGTATACTTGTAGTTATCTGAACTTTTACATTGTATTATTTAGTTGTCAATTGTATAATTTTTGTACTTTGGTAATTCATTGCACTTTCACGAGGATGGCCGACCCAAGGGCCACCTAGGCGTGAATTTGTTTCAGGTGTAGAAGCTGTCACCAACACAACAACTACACCCTGAGTTAACGAGTTGCATAACCCAGTGTCAAGGAATAGTCTGAGAAGACCGGGCAACTCGACAACTGCACTGGCTAACCAATACCCCGGAACACGATCCGCAAATCGATTAACATCCAGGTTCCCAGTTACTGCTGGGTAGACAGAGGCATATGGCGTAAAGAAACTTGACCATAGTTTCACCCTGCTGGGGATCGAACCCGGGTCCGCTCGTTTGCGAGGCGAGCATGCTAACCATTACACCACAGATCACCACAAGGGACTGTCAATATATTGTAGATAACAAACCACAATGAATCTGTTATTAATTCCCATGACAATATGTTCTTTCATCAATTCGGGGGGAAGGGTGCGAGGACAGCTTGGCGGTTTGGAAGGAGTGCGAACAGGGCAAAAGGTTAAGAATCACTGCTCTAGTACCTGTAGCATTGGAAATAAAAAATTAGTGCCTGCATTCACTTTGGTAACGGAGGCAGGAGGAGGGCAACTTCACCTGAGTTTTCCCGAGAAAAGAAAAAATACAGTAAAATTACCTGAACGCGAACCTAACTACCCTAACCTAACCTAATCTAACCTATACTGACTACCTGCCGCTAACCTAAGACTAACCTAAACTGACCACCTACCGCGAACCTAAAGCTAACCTAACCTAACCTCATATCCCCGGGTATAGCGTAAAGTTGTTTTAATCATCAGGTAAAATAAGCTGGGAGTGTCTAACCTTCAGGAGATCCCACCCGTCTTGTTGTGGTCTCTTGGCTGCTCTACGGCATGTGTAGGTTCCACTCACGTCTTGGGTCTTCCCTCCGTCTACCAGTCTAGAAAAAATAATAATAAACAAATAAATAAATAAATCCTCAGCCGCCCAACATCATCTATAACTTTTATCTTCGAGGTTTTGCTCAGTTGCACCCATAACACTCTTATGTTGTATCAAAAACCACTCTCTCTCTCTCTCTCTCTCTCTCTCTCTCTCTCTCTCACACACACACACACACGGACATGAGGGACAGTTTCAATATCCCCTTCCATTGGAGGAGTAGGAGCCGCGAGGTTGGTGGGTGGGTGGGCAGGGAGGCACACCATCATGATCTGGGATTCTAGGTCACCCGTAACCTACATAAACAACCGACATAAATACTCACATACATTAAAGACGACGCAGAAAACGGGCCAAATCGCAAGAGTTTTCCACCTCGTGCGTCTTTAATGATAATAAACATGAAACACCTCACCAACTGGCCCAATATACAGGATACATACACTGAACTTACAGGATACATACACTGAATTTACGGGATACATGCACTGAACTTACAGGATACATACACTGAATTTACAGGTTACATACACTAAATATACACGTGGAAAGTAGGTTGATTTTAATAATAATAATAATAATAATAATAATGAACCTGCTTGAACCTGCCCATCGACTGGCCACACACACACAGTAACTGGACTGCTGACAGGAATTTCCACCTTGTTTACCTTTAACACTACCAATAATAATACAAATAATTACACAGGTCACCAATTCTTTTCAGCCATCCCAGCCCACCAAACAGAACCCTTTCCTTTCGCAGCTTCCCTTCCAAAACGACGCGCGAGGAAGAGAAAGAGATCTCTTCCATATTTTTTTTGTTTCTGATTTTATTGCCCAGGAGGTGGTTTAGAGCCTATAAGCGGTAGTAAATATGCAGGTTTACGACGCCCGGAATACCCAGAGAAGGAACAAGTGAACTTCGTCTTACCCACCGACAGTTAGGGTAAATGACAATCACAGAGGGCCAAGACCCACCTCTCTCTCTCTCTCTCTCTCTCTCTCTCTCTCTCTCTCTCTCTCTCTAGTTCCCTCCAACACCAACGCTCTCCACCATTCCACTCTACCCTCTACCACCACCACCACCTATTGCTCCTCCTCCCCCTTCTCCACCACCACCACCTTCTTCACCACTCCACTCTCTCTTCAGGTACTCCCCCCCTTCCATCACCAGCACTCTCCGCCAGCATTCCCCTTTCAACCACTCCACTCTCACCTCCTCCACCTCCACCAGCACTCCCCTCCACCATTCCACTCTACCCTCTACCACCACCACCACCTCCTCCACCACTACCAACTTCTCCACCATCCATCACCACCTCCTCCTCCACCACCACCACCTCCTCCTCCTCCACCACTACCACCTCCTCCACCAATGCTCACCACCACAATTACATCCAGCACTCCAACTCCACCAGCACTCTCCCCACCACCACCACCCCAAACCCGATTCTCATCCAAGATTCTTACATAATTTTTTTTCCCTCCCGTAAATGAAGATGTAAGAACGTATCTAACTGACTGACTTAATGCCGAGAAACATAGTTGGTTGCTCATAAAATACAGAAATTGGATTGAAAAAAAACACTGCAACTTAGTTATGTTCTCTTATCCCACACCGTTAGTGCAAAGGACTGACTCTTTAAGAATCGTCGAAATAGTTAGATTCACCGCCTCGATTCTCAGACTTTTTAGTTATTCTTACTAGCGAAGACATTTAATTAGGGAAGATTATGGTTAAGATTAGGTTATTTTACGCTGGGTTGGGTTGGGTTGGGTTGGGTAGGATTAGAGTAGGTTAGGCTAGCTTAGGTTAATATTGGGGTGATTGATCTTAAGGTGTAATAAGCTGGAATGATCCTCGGGTGGCTCGAGTAAGACTGTTGGATAAGGCCTCAGATGGTCAGTTTGAGAGAGACCTTAATATAAGGTTCATGGAAAACCCTAAACCTAATCACACTGGGGGAGGAGCGACCACTGAAGGATGAGCTAAAATGGGCACTGTACACTGGAGGATCACACACAGGAGTGTACACTGGAGGATCACACACAGGAGTGTACACTGGAGGATCACACACAGGAGTGTAAACTGGAGGATCACACACAGGAGTGTAAACTGGAGGATCACACACAGGAGTGTACACTGGAGGATCACACACAGGAGTGTAAACTGGAGGATCACACACAGGAGTGTACACTGGAGGATCACACACAGGAGTGTACACTGGAGGATCACACACAGGAGTGTACACTGGAGGATCACACACAGGAGTGTAAACTGGAGGATCACACACAGGAGTGTAAACTGGAGGATCACACACAGGAGTGTAAACTGGAGGATCACACACAGGAGTGTACACTGGAGGATCACACACAGGAGTGTACACTGGAGGATCACACACAGGAGTGTACACTGGAGGATCACACACAGGAGTGTACACTGGAGGATCACACACAGGAGTGTACACTAGAGGATCACACACAGGAGTGTACACTGGAGGATCACACACAGGAGTGTACACTGGAGGATCACACACAGGAGTGTACACTGGAGGATCACACACAGGACTGTACACTGGAGGATCACACACAGGAGTGTACACTGGAGGATCACACACAGGAGTGTACACTGGAGGATCACACACAGGAGTGTACACTGGAGGATCACACACAGGAGTGTACAATGGAGGAACACACACAGGAGTGTACACTGGAGGATCACACACAAGAGTGTACACTGGAGGATCACACACAGGAGTGTACACTGGAGGATCACACACAAGAGTGTACACTGGAGGATCACACACAGGAGTGTACACTGGAGGATCACACACAGGACTGTACACTGGAGGATCACACACAGGAGTGTACACTGGAGGATCACACACAGGACTGTACACTGGAGGATCACACACAGGAGTGTACACTGGAGGATCACACACAAGAGTGTACAATGGAGGATCACACACAGGAGTGTACACTGGAGGATCACACACAGGAGTGTACAATGGAGGATCACACACAGGAGTGTACACTGGAGGATCACACACAGGAGTGTACACTGGAGGATCACACACAAGAGTGTACAATGGAGGATCACACACAGGAGTGTACACTGGAGGATCACACACAGGACTGTACACTGGAGGATCACACACAGGAGTGTAAACTGGAGGATCACACACAGGAGTGTACACTGGAGGATCACACAGAGGAGTGTACACTGGAGGATCACACACAGGAGTGTACACTGGAGGATCACACACAGCACTGTACACTGGAGGATCACACACAGGACTGCACACTGGAGGATCACACACAGGAGTGTACACTGGAGGATCACACAGAGGAGTGTACACTGGAGGATCACACACAGGAGTGTACACTGGAGGATCACACACAGCAGTGTACACTGGAGGATCACACACAGGACTGTACACTGGAGGATCACACACAGGAGTGTACACTGGAGGATCACACACAGGAGTGTACACTGGAGGATCACATAGAGGAGTGTACATTGGAGGATCACACACAGGAGTGTACACTGGAGGATCACACAGAGGAGTGTACACTGGAGGCTTACACACACACAGGAGTGTACACTGGAGGATCACACACAGGAGTGTACACTGGAGGATCACACACAGGAGTGTACACTGGAGGATCACACAGAGGAGTGTACACTGGAGGATCACACACAGGAGTGTACACTGGAGGATCACACACAGGAGTGTACACTGGAGGATCACATAGAGGAGTGTACATTGGAGGATCACACACAGGAGTGTACACTGGAGGATCACACAGAGGAGTGTACACTGGAGGATCACACACAGGAGTGTACACTGGAGGATCACACAGGAGTGTACAATGGAGGATCACACACAGGAGTGTACACTGGAGGATCACACGCAGGAGTGTACACTGGAGGATCACACACAGGAGTGTACACTGGAGGATCACACACAGGAGTGTACACTGGAGGATCACACAGAGGAGTGTACACTGGAGGATCACACACAGGAGTGTACACTAGAGGATCACACAGAGGAGTGTACACTGGAGGATCACACACAGGACTGTACACTGGAGGATCACACACAGGAGTGCACACTGGAGGATCACACACAGGAGTGTACACTGGAGGATCACACACAGGAGTGTACACTGGAGGATCACACACAGGACTGTACACTGGAGGATCACACACAGGACTGTACACTGGAGGATCACACACAGGATTGCACACTGGAGGATCACACGCAGGATTGTACACTGGAGGATCACACACAGGAGTGTACACTGGAGGATCACACAGGAGTGTACAATGGAGGATCACACACAGGAGTGTACACTGGAGGATCACACGCAGGAGTGTACACTGGAGGATCACACAGAGGAGTGTACACTGGAGGATCACACACAGGATTGTACACTGGAGGATCACACACACAGGAGTGTACACTGGAGGATCACACACAGGAGTGTACACTGGAGGATCACACACAGGACTGTACACTGGAGGATCACACACAGGAGTGTACACTGGAGGATCACATAGAGGAGTGTACACTGGAGGATCACACACAGGACTGTACACTGGAGGATCACACACAGGAGTGTACACTGGAGGATCACACACAGGACTGTACATTGGAGGATCACACACAGGAGTGTACACTGGAGGATCACACAGAGGAGTGTACACTGGAGGATCACACACAGGAGTGTACACTGGAGGATCACACACATGAGTGTACACTGGAGGATCACACAGAGGAGTGTACACTGGAGGATCACACAGAGGAGTGTACACTGGAGGATCACACACACAGGAGTGTACACTGGAGGATCACACAGAGGAGTGTACACTGGAGGATCACACACACAGGAGTGTACACTGGAGGATTACACACAGGAGTGTACACTGGAGGATCACACACAGGAGTGTACACTGGAGGATCACACAGAGGAGTGTACACTGGAGGATCACACACACAGGAGTGTACACTGGAGGATCACACAGAGGAGTGTACACTGGAGGCTCACACACACAGGAGTGTACACTGGAGGATCACACATAGGAGTGTACACTGGAGGATCACACACAGGAGTGTACACTGGAAGATCACACAGAGGAGTGTACACTGGAGGATCACACACAGGAGTGTACACTGGAGGATTACACACAGGAGTGTACACTGGAGGATCGCACACACAGGAGTGTACACTGGAGGATCACACAGAGGAGTGTACACTGGAGGATCACACACACACAGGAGTGTACACTGGAGGATCACACACAGGAGTGTACACTGGAGGATCACACACAGTAGTGTACACTGGAGGATCTCACAGAGGGGTGTACACTGGAGGATCACACAGGGGTGTACACTGGAGGATCACACAGAGGAGTGTACACTGGAGGATCACACAGAGGGGTGTACACTGGAGGATCACACAGGAGTGTACACTGGAGGATCACACACAGGAGTGTACACTGGAGGATCACACACAGGAGTGTACACTGGAGGCTTACACACACACAGGAGTGTACACTGGAGGATCACACACAGGAGTGTACACTGGAGGATCACACACAGGAGTGTACACTGGAGGATCACACAGAGGGGTGCACACTGGATCACACAGAGGGGTGTACACTGGAGGATCACACAGAGGGGTGTACACTGGAGGATCACACAGGAGTGTACACTGGAGGATCACACACAGGAGTGTACACTGGAGGATCACACACAGGAGTGTACACTGGAGGATCACACACAGGAGTGTACACTGGAGGCTTACACACACACAGGAGTGTACACTGGAGGATCACACACAGGAGTGTACACTGGAGGATCACACACAGGAGTGTACACTGGAGGATCACACAGAGGGGTGTACACTGGATCACACAGAGGAGTGTACACTGGAGGATCACACAGAGGGGTGTACACTGGAGGATCACACAGAGGGGTGTACACTGGAGGATCACACAGAGGAGTGTACACTGGAGGATCACACAGAGGGGTGTACACTGGAGGATCACACACAGGAGTGTACACTGGAGGATCACACATAGGAGTGTACACTGGAGGATCACACACAGGAGTGTACACTGGAAGATCACACAGAGGAGTGTACACTGGAGGATCACACACACAGGAGTGTACACTGGAGGATTACACACAGGAGTGTACACTGGAGGATCGCACACACAGGAGTGTACACTGGAGGATCACACAGAGGAGTGTACACTGGAGGATCACACACACACAGGAGTGTACACTGGAGGATCACACACAGGAGTGTACACTGGAGGATCACACAGAGGAGTGTACACTGGAGGCTCACACACACAGGAGTGTACACTGGAGGATCACACATAGGAGTGTACACTGGAGGATCACACACAGGAGTGTACACTGGAAGATCACACAGAGGAGTGTACACTGGAGGATCACACACACAGGAGTGTACACTGGAGGATTACACACAGGAGTGTACACTGGAGGATCGCACACACAGGAGTGTACACTGGAGGATCACACAGAGGAGTGTACACTGGAGGATCACACACACACAGGAGTGTACACTGGAGGATCACACACAGGAGTGTACACTGGAGGATCACACAGAGGGGTGTACACTGGAGGATCACACAGAGGGGTGTACACTGGAGGATCACACAGAGGAGTGTACACTGGAGGATCACACAGGAGTGTACACTGGAGGATCACACACAGGAGTGTACACTGGAGGCTTACTCACACACAGGAGTGTACACTGGAGGATCACACACAGGAGTGTACACTGGAGGATCACACACAAGAGTGTACACTGGAGGATCACACAGAGGGGTGTACACTGGATCACACAGAGGGGTGTACACTGGAGGATCACACAGAGGAGTGTGCACTGGAGGATCACACAGAGGGGTGTACACTGGAGGATCACACAGGAGTGTACACTGGAGGATCACACACAGGAGTGTACACTGGAGGATCACACACAGGAGTGTACACTGGAGGATCACACACAGGAGTGTACACTGGAGGAGTGTACACTGGAGGATCACACAGAGGGGTGTACACTGGAGGATCACACAGAGGGGTGTACACTGGAGGATCACACACACAGGAGTGTACACTGGAGGATCACACAGAGGAGTGTACACTGGAGGATCACACAGAGGGGTGTACACTGGAGGAGTGGACATTGGACACAAGAGAACCAACAACCCCATATAACAGTGACTCTATAAAACACTTCTAAGAACTAACATACAATCTCCTTGACACGTCCTCCCATCTCCCTCACACCAACACCAACAGCTTCCTTCCTCCTTCCCTCACCGCAATACAGAACGACAGAAACAATTTAATTCACACGCACAAGTACCTATTGTTAAACGCTTTACATGTCGCCTGAAGATTCCCCCCCCCCCCCCCCTATTCTCCAGATTATTTCACCTTAAGTTTCACCACCATAATAATATTCAGAGGGGTTAGGTGAGGTCCGATGATTAGATTAGGTTTGGTTAGGTCGTGTTAGGTATAAGTAATCGTAGGGTTAGATTAGCTTTAGGAGGTTGTAATCTTCAGGTTGTCCACTTATGTACAGCTACCACGAACTGCGTGTGTGTGTGTGTGTGTGTGTGTGTGTGTAATAATAATAATAATAATAATAATAATAATAATAATAATAATAATAATAATAATAATAATAAAATAATTACCGGTTTATTGAAAGAGCATAGCAGCCGAAAGGTTGAATATATACAGTTAATAATAATAATAAAAATAATAATAATAATAATAATAATAATTAACGGTTTATTGAAAGAGCTTGGCAGCCAGAAGGCTGAAAATATACAGTTACATATTTGGGGAATGGGTTTCGATTTACAAATAATATACAAATAACATAAGTGATACAAATAAGATATATAATAACTAGATGGGGAAAAACTCAAACTACAGGGCATTTCAACATAGTGACAGTGCAAGAAGTAGTATTAACTGGGAGTGAATACACTGGCTTATTACAAGTTATTGATAATTTTTACAATGGTTGGGACTGGGCTGTTCTTATAGCGATCAGTTCGTGCACGTATTGGCTGGATGCGGTTGTGGTGTCGAACAGCAATTCTCGGGCTAGGGATCTCAGGTGGTAGTAGGAGTCGGTGTCGAGGATGGTGCAGAAGCTTCTTACCAAATTTGCAGATGAGGTCGTGGTGGTGGTCAATGAGAGTCGAAAGGGTCAGTGTGTTGAGCGCTTCTTGATATGCGGAGTAGGAAGGGGAGAGAATAATCTTGCATGCCCTCTTTTGCACTTTTTCTAGTTGTTTACGTTGTGTGGCATTTAGGGAGGAAGACCAGGTAGGGGAGGCATAGGTGAGCTTGGGAAGTATGAATGTTGAGTAAATACTGAAGAGCTCGGGTGCAGGAACTCCGAGGGACTTGAGTCGGCGGAGGAGGTGGAGACGGAAACTGGAGGATTTGACAACTTCACTGACGTGTGGTTTCCAATTTAGTTTGTTGTCTATGGTGACGCCGAGGAGCTTAGTGGAATCTACAACCTGGGGTGTGTTGGAACCTAAAGTAATGGAAGGGGGTGGGACAACGTCGGAGGAGAGGTTGATGTGCATAACCATGGTCTTGGTATGGTTGATGGTGACGTGGTTGTTGGTGGCCCAGTTTTGGAGACTGTTCAATAAATCCTGAAGGGCGGTATAGTCGGGAGCAGAATTGTTGACGCTGATCCCAATGGTGGAGTCGTCGACATATTTCCAGCGAGCAGGGGTTTATCTTAGGGCATCATTGATAAGCATAAGGAAGCATAGTGGCCCCATCTTGGTGCCTTGGGGGACGCCACAGGTGAGTGACTGAAAGGTGGAGACAGCCCCTAGGAAGCGTACAGCTTGGCGTCGGTCACTGAGGAAGTCTGTAAGCCATGGTATAAGACTTCTTCGAAACCCGAGGTCAATAGCTTTGTTGATGATTAGATTGTGGTCGACTAGATCGAATGCTTTAGTGAAGTCAATGAAGGCGACAGCTACAGATGTTTTTCGTTTCTCGAGATGGCGGTATATCTTGTCGAGAAAGCTGACAAGACAGTGAGTGGTGAAAGAAGTTTTCATATTACTAAATTGCTGAGTGTCTACGGCTCCTGCAATATCAGCATAAGCCCAGTCGAACACAAAACTTTCACAGATTAGGCTGGGTATTGGGGTGATTGCAATAGGTCGTAGCTGATTTAAGGATTGTAGGCTGGTTGACTTGGGCACTGGTGATACATAAGAAGTCTTCCAGTCAGCTGGGCATCTGGCTTGACTGAGAGAAGCATTGATGATGGAGCAGAGGGGTTTAGCAAGCTCCGGGGAGAACTCCTTGAAGAGTTTCATTGGTAAATCAATGAGGGTGATGGAGCGTTTTAACTTTAGTTTGTCCAGACATTTGCTACTTCAAATTCTTCTACTAAGTCAGTGGGAAAGGTGGCTGGTAGGTAAGCAGGGAGATTGGTTGTGTCAAGCCGGGGGAGCGTCTGGCATATGGTAGTGAAATGGTTATTTGATTGCTCAGCTGCGTTAACATTAGTGAGATGGCTAAGGAAGGGGACGGGGTGTGTCTTATTGTTTAGTCCACAGAGTTCTTTAAGCTTATCATACCATTGACTGATGTTGGTCTGCTTCAGGTGTTGCAATTTGGTTGGGTAAATGAGACTTCTTTGCAGTGCGCATTTGCAGTGCGTGTGTGTGTGTGTGTGTGTGTGTGTGAACTTACCCAAGCCTCCTGATGAACGATGACCGCGATTTTATTTTACACTTATGTCTCTATTATTGACCACTATGTAATTCAATTCCTAGTGTACGTTTCTAACGGCTGCAGTTAAAACCAAGTATCAAATTTGTTAAAGAAAATTATGTCCATTATCAGTAGTCCTGTAGAGAGTGTACCAGAAGAGTTTACTTCCTTCAGAGCGACTCAGGTTATATACTTCACATCCACAAGTTATTATGTTTTGATAAAAAAAAAGTAATCCATAGCAGGGAGGACCACTGCACGCGGAAGATAGAGCGATTATGTGTATTAAATCCCATTTTCTTTTTCCACCCGAGGGGGGAAACTATAAATTGTGTCGACACCCTGGCCTAAACTGGCCATTATTTGGGTAATTTTTCCAGTATTTCGGTATTACGGTCAGTATTTTTGGTATTGTGTGGCGGCGGTAGCAGCTAAGCGTGGCTGTTTCCCTCAGCTTTTCGGACATTACCATATTTACTGTATATATACAGGAGGGGGCCACACAGTACCCGGAGTGTCCTGGCTGCTGTAATGTCAGTCTCGTGTTGTAAATTATCGGCAAGATGATTAAAAGATGAGACAAACAGAGACAGACAAACAATTTGATGGACACTTTCAGAGTCGTGTCAACCTGATGGAAGAAATTATTCCTGTGAAGAATTAGATAGAGAATACAAAACACTAAGTGTGTGTGTGTGTGTGTGTGTGTGTGTGTGTGTGTGTGTGTGTGTGTGTCCCGCGATACACCAAGAGACAACCTACGGAATCATCCAACTTGTGGTTGAGTCTCACAGCCCTCCATCACACAGTAATAACAGGTTCGCCTTCCTTGCACTCCTGTCAAGACTTTTCCTCGCAAACTTGTGCACCAATCACAAACTTAGATGCCCATCTGGACGACTGATTTTCCTGGTCAAGATGAAAATTGTCGACGACTGCTTTTACCGACAAAAAAAAATCGACAATTAATGTTACTGGCAGAAATAAAAATCGTTGACGAATAACTTTCAGTCCTGAAGAACTTAGATAGAAATGAGAAAAACAAATATAGAGATTAATTACACTTTTTTTTGCGGGGCTGCTTAAGTCAGCTCAGAAGTTTAACAATATAATTATTTGGATCCGCTTCGAGGAAAATTCCTTATATATTATCACAGGTGCGTTGTCCGCTAAGTCAACATACACTGCTAACTTAAACCCCCGACTACAGTGCTGTACTTAACCCTCGTCCACGATGCGTATTTGCTATCCAATGTGTACGTTATTTTTCCGTGTGCGTGCTTTTCCATTATGTGGTTGTCTTTTCACGCGCGACAATGTGTGTGTGTGTGTGCGTGTGGGTGTGTGGGTGTGTGCGTGTGGAGTACGTCAAATTTGTGCGGTTTTCCGCTGGTGTACTTGAGTTTTGTGTGCTTCAGGTTTCCTGCTTCTTGCATTTTTTGTGGTTTAACCATGGTGTACGTGATCTTTTTCGTTTTTCATACATTTTCCCCAGTTACTTAAGTCAATTTTGTGTTGTTTCCCAGCTAATGTACGTGATTTCTTTCGTGTCCGTAGTTTTTCCTTTGTGAATCAGATTTCTTTTTTTCGTTTGTACTTTTTACAGTATATATATATATATACCTTTTCTCATGCTACTTTACGTCTATGCTGTGTCTGTGTGTATTTTTTTTCCGCAAGTGTACGTGATATATTTCCGCTGAGTTTGGTTTACTCGTTATTTCACGGCCAAGCGAACTCCACAACAACCCGGCTCTTTCCAATCTGAGAACCCCTGATGGGATTCCGGCCACCAAAATGAAAGAAATGAAACTTGTTATTGGTGGAAAGTGTGCAATAAACCTGGCAAAAAATATAAAAAAGGCGAAGGAATAAAAACACACCCGAGAAAGATGATGGTAGTGTAATTGAGGAAGGAGAGAGGTGAGTGAGGGAGGGAGGGAGGGAGGGTAGAGGCTGAGGGATGATTTGTAAGGGAGGGTATACAAGAGGAAATGGGTGAGGGAGGGTTAGTGAGGGGGTGGGATGATATGAAGGGGGGCTGAGGGGTGAATTAACGTGTGTTGAAGTGCGCAGTGAGGGAAGACTGAGGGAGGAATGTAGGAGGGCCGAGGAGGTATGAGGGGTTAATTGTGATGAAAGAGTGAAGGAGGGTTGTGAGGGGTGAGTTATGAGAGGGGAAAGGAATAAGGGTAGGAGTAAGGGAGGCTGGGAGTAAGGGAAAACAGGGAGCAATAACGAGTGAACGTGAAAACGGAGCAATAACGAGTGAACGTGAAAATAGGGAGCAATAACGAGTGAACGTGAAAACAGGGAGCAATAACGAGTGAACGTGAAAACAGGGAGCAATAACGAGTGAACGTGAGGAAGAGTAAGGATATAAGTGATGTTGTGAAGGAGAAAGAGAGAGAGGGTGGGAGAGAGAAAGAAAGAAAATAATAATCCACTGGCAAGTTATTCCGTGGTAAGGAAATTAATGAATAGAAACGTTTTATCTATCGATCTATCTATTTATCTACGTGTTTAACTTGTAAGCTATATTTTACTTTCAAACAATGTATCCCCATACGTACTTCCAAATACCTCAAATCTACACTCTACTGAAAAAAAAAACACCTAGGAATGTATTTTACCTGTGAACGTTTTAGACGCTTTCTCCTTTCACCTGTGGATTAGCCCCCTCCCCCACAGCTCATTTTCCCTGAAGAATAACCACCCTAACGCTAACCTAATATAACCTAGCTTTACCCTACCTAACCTAACCAAACATAACCTAACCAAACCTAACCTAACCTTTTTTTTAATTACATTACACAACCTAACCTAACCTTTTTTTCTTATATTACATTACACAGCCTAACTTAACCTTTCTTAAAATTACATTACATAACCTAACTTAACCTAACCTATTTTTTTAATTACATTACATAACCTAACCTAACCTGATGTATCCTAACTTCATCTAATCTATCCTAACTTTTCTTAAAGTTACATTACATAACCTAACCTAATCTCCCTAATTAGTGTTAGGGTGATAAATCTTTAATTACAGACACAGAAGATGTGTTTTACTTCCGTATATCTTCCGTCAACAGTGTTCGTTCCATTCAAGATCTTTGACTCAAGTTTCAAGTCTTCATTAAGCCCGGGTTCCTCTCCCCATTAAGCTCTTCGTCGACCAGTATTACACTTACTCACTAATGTTATAACGCGTGAAATAATAAGATAAATATACGTATGTCATTGGTGCACACATAAATAACAAGTTATATTCACTCCACTGGTTGAGAATATCTGAAGACAATCTCCCCGCTGTGAACTGGAAGGAATAAGCAAGCTATCAAACGACAGCAGTGACTTAGAGCTATGAACTATTTAGAGCTAGTCTCAGTATATCATCACAGTCAATAGAATTTAAATAATATGTTTCCATAGTTTGCTGTCCATGTTTTAAAATAATTACATGATACGACGTAGATTTAACATAACGAAACAAATATCAATCATTTACGACGTTGTGCCTCAGCCATCTATCAGGTAAACACACTGGCAGAATTACCTCGAAGCCGGACACTATACACCTTGTTTGTACCGGGAACCTCAAAAGTCCTCCGCTAAATTGTATTCCTTAATAAATGTTTAGACTTTAGAGTAAATTCAGTGATTGCAGCCTGAGTGGGTTTTTAATGTTGTTTGCGGTTTAACTAAGCTAGTTTGATATATGCACATCTTCAGTTGGGAGTATCACTGAACTGATTCTGATAGGTGGTCTCCACTGTGTTCCTTGGGGCACGGTGGCGCTCCAGGCCATTGGATGGCCGATAACACCACTTTAACTTCATGGACTCTTTAGATCAAGAAATTTTCCAGATATAATCGACCAGACTGTGGCAGGGATTATGGTGGGGGGAAAATCGGAGATTGAAGATAATGTTTAAGCACCGGGGATATAGAATTATGGTCCCGGATTTTGAATGTTTCATAAGTTTCTTTTTTCACTAACGAGTGACCGGATCATACTTTAGCTACTGCAGAAACATGGCGGCATTAGTGGCGTTCTACTGTACCTAGATGACAACTATTAACGAAAAAGTCTCAATATAACAACGCCGCCATTTATGCTACCTCTTGATACAGTAATGCAAACTGATCACTTAAATACTCTATAAAATCGTCAGATAGGGATAGGAGAAAGATATCGCAGGATACTTCAAGAATCCGGGCACATATGAAATGGTTTGTGAAATTCGTTTTGAATAAGGCCAGCCATCGCGTGGTATGGACGATGGCGGGTGGCGGGTAATCCCATTTTTGGCGGGCGTGAGGGGAGAGTGTCATTAGTGTCATGTGACATTGGTAGGGACGGTATTAATGGTCATATCGTTGCCTCCCATACTTATATAGTGCATTCATAAATGTTAATATAAGCTAAATACCTTCCCAATTGTGTATTTTGTTTTACTGTATAATAATAGTGTTCGTGTGCTTCTGATGTTTACATGAAGAATATTCTACAGCCATTTGCTTTTGTTCATTTCAAAGAGCGTGTTTAGGAATTTATAAATTCTAACAAAAACGTAATCATTTCGGAAATCTATAAACATACATGTCAACTAAATTATTTTGACATTCATGTCTAAATGGACTAAATTTGCTTTTTAGTACCACATGAAGATTAGGCACCCGGATTTATTTCATCCGATGATAAAACGTCCTAATACTATCTGGGAGGGGTAGGTTAAAGTTAGGGATAAGTTAGATTAGATCAGGTTAGGTTACGTAACGGTGTTTAATCATCTGGTGAAATATTTTTTTTAACATATATGGCTACTAAATGTCTAAGAGCATGAATAACGTTTAGCCTCAAACAACTATTTTAACACATAAGAAAACTGATGCCAACTATTTTTCTTCAGAATTTCGTAGTCGTATTTAAGTACAAGACGCCTCGAGCTGACATGACGAGGTTCTGCATTAATGTCCATCTTGACGTAGATAATATAAACAATGACCTGATGGCAATGGTCCAGTTCTCGTACATCATTCATTTTTAGAACTTATGTTTTTTACGGTATTATTCCACTTTTCGTAAACAATTCATTTATAATGTTCTTAGAAATTATAGTTTAGCCAAATTACTAATGCCCTCACTTGCCAGAACACATGGTAAGAATACAAATAGGCTTGCGATACTGAAGGAGGAATCAAATCAGATTTTTTTTCGGGGGGGGGGGGGGCCTGGTGAGCTTACATGAAAATTATCCCCCAGCTTATTTCACCCGATTAAACACCCTGGGAGGGTAGGTTAGGTTAAATTATGTTGGATAGGTTAGGTTAAAATAGGCTGCGTAGGTAAGGTTAAATTATGTTGGATAGGTTAGGTTAAAATAAGTTGCGTAGGTAAGGTTAAATTAGGTTGCGTAGGTTAGGTTAAATTAGGTTGCGTTGGTTAGGTTAAATTAGGTTGCGTAGGTTAGGTTAAATAAGGTTGCGTAGGTTAGGTTAAATTAGGTTGGGTGAGGTTAACGTTAGGGTGAATTAGGTTAGGGCGGGTTAAGGTAGGTTAAGTTAGGTTAGGATATATTAAGGTGTTTAACCATCAGGTGAAATAAGCTAGGGGACTAATCTTCACCTGATCCAAAACACATTTTGATAATGGACACGAGGCGGTTCCAATACATTCTGGTCACTCTTGTCAACCAATTCTGTCAACACAACCCCCCTGCCAGGCCGTCACATACACCTGACGGAGGGGAGGGAAGGTATTGTACCGGATGTGTGGAACTGACAGAATACCTACAACTGAAAAGGACTAATGCCACTCACACCTGTCCACCTAAAATTGACAGAGGCTACCTGAGTGGGACACGGGAACCAGTGGATGGATGGCCAAAGTCACCAGACCTACTAGTCGCCAGGTCTCATTAATTCGTACGTCAGCTTTTCACTCCTATCTAGGAACAAAAGAACACATCTAGTTACGGTAAAGTTTCTATATAATTTCGACGCCATTCTCTCAGCCATCTGTGTATCGAAGCTTAAGTGAGCCAGTACGATGCGGTCACTATGTGTTAAGAGAAAAAAATTTACCTTACAAACTTTTGAGAATCCTCAGCACTGAGACGGCCGAGTTCTGGATACTGATTTCATCTACAGGCTGGTTATAAATTTGTTCGCGGGCAAAACATTTGATTTTGAGAAGTCGAAATAGCTTGAAAAAAAAAAGACTCGAAGCTAAACCTCCTACACTTGTAATGAGACAACATCACTAATAATATTTGTAAAAATGCATAAATAAAATAATCTGATTACAACCTCAACAAAAAATGCTCTTCTAGGAACGATGACCTAGATTCGAAGACCATACTATCTCGAAACCTGAAAAGTATGATGTTTAAAAGTATGCTTTATTAGGATCCTGATACAAACTACAGTACCTAAAAAAAATAATACTTTATGGGGACTTGAACTCTGGTGACCTCCATTCAGATTCTCTGGTAATCCTATTCTGAGAACGCTGATTCGGATTCGACCTCTGATTCAGACGCTCGCCAACCAAGAATGTGCTTGAGCAGAGGGAGGGTGAGAGAGGGCGGGGACGACGTTGTGACAGTTCCATTAGCCTGACCAACACCGCCAGCAGCCTCCTCCTTGTGCTTAGTTTCTATATTCATATTACTAACAGTTCCAGACTGGAAATCCTTCAACCCCTTTAAACTAATTTGAAAGACAGAGGTTCTTCACTTTAGAGATGATTTAAGCTAAAGCAGAACTGTTTACATATCTCCGATACATACAAGTAAATAAAGTGTAACTGGCGCAGACCATCCTAACACCGTGTCCTGATAGTGTTACCTGCTGCCACCGAGACACACTACATGATATAGCAAGGTTCATTATGATTACACGGCTGTGTTATGGTTCATCATACCTCCGAGATATATCAGTGATGGTATGATACTCTGGCTTATAACGTAGCTCATAAATGAAATATACCAGTGATGAAAAGATAACGTGGTATATCGTGCCTCCGCTGTGGTTCATAACAACTGTATATGAGTACAGAATTCAACAGGGTAGTTAACGATCAATTGGTAGTTTGTTCTTCAGTTTTATATACAGACAGACTCTCCTTGCTCTGGTTTATTCTCATGGACATATACAACTTACTCGTTTAGGACTTCGATACCCGAGTCACACTCACGCAGTGGAATATTCTAATTACCATATGATGGAATAAGTTTAATCTAACTGATATTTGCGAGTAAAATGATACTAATATTCTCCTCAGTCACACGCACCAACAACCTCGAGGACAGGTTTTAAAATTATTCTCTTAATTTCAAAAGACATTATCAAAGGTTATTTATTATTCCAACTTAGTGGAGCTTTATTTAAGCCCTTGATTTTTGCCGCTTTTGAATTAATATTTTGCTCTGGTATTATAATAATAGTTAATAACTCCATAGACCTTTAGCCAGTTTTGTTACTTCATGATTTTTATAGTCCAGAATTAGTACAAGAGGAAACCGGAGTACCCGAAGAAAATCTCCGAAGTTTGGCTGGGTTACACTGAATAACAGCCTTGACATCTTTCCTGCACTGGAGACTGAAACCAGGACGAAGTAGTGTGAGATGATCGCGTTGCCGCTGTACCACCAACTGATGGACAATTTTAATGTTTTCATGCCTTTTAAGTGTTTGGTATCCATGTGATCGAGTACTCTAGTATAAATATAGCACGAAACTGAGGGAAGTTGAGTTGCACAATTTAGGCTTAACTGTAAAATAGGATCTTATGTTCAGTTTCTTATAACGTGAAGCTCTAGCTTGGGGATCCTCAAAAATGCCTCAAGAAACCAGCTTACTCCGTGAACCCCGAGAGCCTTTAAGAGATGAAACAACTCAAAAGACTGCTAAACATGTTCAAAGATAAGTTAATAATAAAGCCTCTCTCAAAGGCTTGACTGATGCATATTTACGTGTTGCCAAACTATTAGCAAATAATACGTGAGTACGAAAAAATTTTAATCTCCGTAGGGGAGTCCTGCTTGGAGGCAGGATTATACAATGGGGAGACGACTCTCCTGCATCCAATGTGGTATCCTAACACCACTACACTAACCATTCTTATGGTGTTTACCTTTGAGGTGCTGAGATTGGTCGACCAAAAATGTATTGCAAACGTGTATCTTAAAATAAATAAATTAATTAATAGTTCACAGTCCCCAGTAAACAGAACGCACGAACCTTTGAGAATTCTGACTCGGGATATGATATCGGGGGTGTCACCTGAGAAGGATAAGACAGACAGCCAGAGACCACATTCATATTCCAGTGGCATATTGCAGGGTGGATTTTCCCTCCCAAATATCAATAACTGGACGTGAAACAGTGGAATATGTGTGCCAATATTGTGACCTCTACAAGAATCACATAGATAAGCGAGTGTTATCTAATAATGAGGAATCTTACAACTGTGTCCTTAGGAATCTAAGTTAGAATTCATACTTACAACTTGTCCCAAATGACAATACTGGATTTGTTCGAAAAATTTTGAAATTTTTTATAATTTTATTTGTCAATATTGGCAAGAAACTGCGCACTCAGACTTCAAAACTATTAAAGGTTAACTTAAGCTATTTTAATATATTAGACAATAGAAACCACAAAAGAACGCTTACATAAAGTCCTTAAACTTATTGCCCTAGAAACTGACATATCCGATAACGCAAGGAAACTATTGTATATACTGTAGTTCGTGACTTCTCCAAGAGACGTGTCTTGTGCGACCCACTAGTCACGGCAGTTTAGAGGAGGCAGTGAAGGTTTCCGAAAATTAAGAGTGGTTTATAGGTAGTAAAGGAGGTTTCCAGGAACTAATATCTTCCAGGAGGTAATAAGAGTTTTCAGAAAATCATATCTTCCAAGAGGTAATAAAGACTTTCTGGAACTAATGTCTTTCATGAGGAAATAAGGGATGTCCAGGTAGCAGCTTTTAGGTTGGAGTGCAGTTTTCCTCAAATATTGGTTTATAAGTGACAGTAGCGGAAATTCCAGTATATACATATATGTATACGGTTTTTTGCGGTATCGGTTATTTTGCAAAATGACCGGCATGCATATTGGTAATATTTCAAAATAACTTACAAACAGACAACCGAAACTAACCTATCCTTATGGCAAGGACAGCACGAAGTCCAAAGTAAAAAAAAAAAAGAACTGGACCATCGTAACCTTATTCAACCATAAGGTGAGGTTAGTTTAAGTTGTCTGTTTGCAAGTTATTTTGCAAAATGACCAATATGCCTGCCAGTCATTTTGCAAAATAACAGATACCACAAAAAAACGTATATATATATATATATATATATATATATATATATATATATATATATATATATATATATATATATATATATATATATATATTATGAAAATCCACAATGAAAACGTGGATAAGATAAATCTTGATAAAATCACACGGGAAAATGGAAACAACGGAGTACCTTAGCTTTCGTCTTTATTCAAGACATCTTCAGAGGCAACTGGATTACATTTATTTGTCAGTGGCCCAAGGTTAAAAATGCTTTAAAAACCTTTGATCTAGATGTATGATAGTTATTTTGTGGGCCCCCCTTTTTTCTGACCTGACTTGACTAGTCACGTCACCTCCCTTCTCGTAAGCTCCTCTACGTGTGTGTTGGTGTGGGGATTAGTGGATGTCATCATTTTGACCTGACCTCATGTTTTTAGGTCACCCTGTATATTTAAGCCTCTCTCTGTCCATGTAATCCAGTTGCCTCTGAAGATGTCTTGAATAAAGACGAAAGCTAAGGTACTCCGTTGTTTCCATTTTCCCGTGTGATTTTATCAAGATATATATATATATATATATATATATATATATATCCAAAACAGTATTACGAGAGGAGACATTTAGGCCCACCTTTCGTCCCACCAACCCCCCCCCCCCTCACAGCTCTACCTCTGGTTGCCAGTGGTCAAGATCGTATGTACAGAAACAGTAGCTATCACAAGTGTCGTCAAATTACCACTGGCTGTCTCGCCAGTCTCCGATAATTTCCTGACAATCGGTGTCAGTGTACAGATAAACAACATGCAGATCACAGAAACAAACTTGTGCATAGTAGTCTCCCTTAATAGACACTGATTCTTCACAACACTCTTCCCAGGGTAATGTCTTCACAGCTGGGCTCCTCACTTCGACTATAGTATAATCAGCACACTACCAGTGTACAATTCATTAGTCCTTTCACTTTATATTGATCACAACAATTCCACAACACTTGCACAACAATTATCTCCAGTTGTCTTACTAGGCTTGTAGGCTTGCTCTTGACACTCTGAGCAGAAACGATCGACTGACTCAACTACTGTAGTCTTGATTTGTTTGGAGATTACTGGCCTCTTCGCCTTTCGGCTATTTCGGCCGAAGCTGTTTTTTTCCGAGTCGTTTTCTTTGGAGCTTTTCCTTTTGTTCTTTTTGCTTTTCAATTTCCATTTTTCTTCTTGGTCATGTTGTGGTATATATTCGTAACAGTCTAAAAACTCTTGATAATTTTAATATTACAAATTCTGGCTTTTTTGGGTTGTTTGTCTTTTCTTCGGTCTTGTTTAATTCTGGCTTCTTTTCTGTGGTCTTGTTCGGGTTTTGATTCTTCTTTTTCTCGGTCTTCACTATAAGGAGAGCCTCCTTGTAGCTCAGTTTTTCCTTGCTTCGCAGCTTAACCACCCTACACACCTCCCTCCGCTTGGGACACTCCCGGGCGGAGGAGTAAGGGCCACCAGAAGCTGCGCATTTCTTGGTGTCCGCCGAGCAGTTGAAGTGCTAGCGTCCGGGTGTCCCGCAACTGCAACAGACCTCCCGAGCTCGACACTTCCCTGCCAGATGGCCATACCTCTGGCATTTGTAGCACCTTGTAGGTCTTCTTTCATACGGTCTTACTGGGATGTTTTCCCATCCCAGCAATACGGTGCTTGGTAGCAGTGTGTGGTGATTAATGGCACGAAATCATCATCCGTACCTGTCACAAGCGGGGTACCACAGGGCAGTGTATTGGGCCCGCTGTTGTTTGTTTGTTTCATAAATGACATGCCTGACGTTGTACACTCCTCCATACAAATGTTTGCCGATGACGCCAAATTGTTTCGGGAAATCAAGAACCAAGCTGACTGTGAAGATCTGCAGAAGGACCTCCAAGAATGGTCGAAGAAATGGCTGCTGAGAGTCAATGTCACGAAGTGTAAGAGGATGCACCTAGGGCGTACCAACGGTAAGGAGGTGTATAATATGTCCCAACGGGATGAAGAAACTGCACTATTTGAGACAATGTGAGAAGGACCTAGGTGTGTATTTTGACAATGAGCTGAAGTTCTCGGGCCATTGCGAAAAGGCAAATCAGGCAAACAAATTATTGGGTCTTATAAGAAGGTCGTTCAGATATCTAGACGGTCCGTCCCTCGTAACGATCTTCAATAGTAAAGTGCTTCCCCATCTGGAGTACTGTCACCACGTCTGGTCCCCGAGTTATGCTAGGGACTGTCCGTTGGTTGAAAATGTTCAAAGGAAGGCCACCAGACTGGTGCCTGCCCTTCGGCACCTCAGCTACCCTGAGAGATTGGAGCGCCTGAACTTGCCTAGCTTATACTACAGACGGGCAAGGGGTGACCTAATAGAGGTTTATAAGCATCTCAAGGGGCACTACTCAGTCGAGTGTCCTTACTTGGAACTGGCGGACGCTCGCCCCACACAGGGGCACAGCTCAAGATTGAAGAAGCCGCAAGTCCGGAAAACTGTGAGGGCAAACTTTTTCGGAGTGAGAGTTGTGAACTCTTGGAACAATCTACCAGAAAGTGTTGTGACGGCACCGAGTGTGAGTTCTTTCAAGACAAGACTTGACCAACACTGGAGCGGGTTCAGGTACATTCAGGAGCCGGTGCATGCCCAGTACTTGCCAACAGTGCGTAACAGAGACGAGAGCGATCGCCCAAGCGGCTAACGAGCCGATCAGTGGTGAAGAGAATAAAAGTAAAAGTAAAGTGCAGTTACGCTGGTCAGCTCCCGTACTATTGAGAGCTGGTCTCCGATCAGCTCGGCCAGTTCTTTTTCAAGGTGTTCTATCTCGGTGTGGGAGATGACTCCTAACACCAAGTTATCCTCTGTGTGAGCTTCCACTTATATCTTGATCCCATTAATGTCTGTTATGTTGGCTATTTGCTGGGCCTGTCCCCATTCCGCGAAGGTGACCATAAGGCCACTACTCACTGGTCTGCGGACGACCCTTGTCACCCCCCGATTCCTAAGGAGTTAAAAAACTTCCTTAGGACATAGAGGTGTAGTTGCTTGGACGAAGGGCATGTGATTGGATTGGATACAGTCTTACGATCTTCGCCTGGTCACAGGTCAGCCTCATCGTTAGGCCGGGAGCAGAGACGATCTTGCCTCGCCGAGGTGCAGTTCTGGCAAACCGTTGCCGCTTATAAACCTCAGCAGACGTCTCTCGAACATCCTAGCACCACCCAGAGATGCCTGGATGGTTCTAGAATGTTCTACTCTGACCGAGGCTTGCAATAGTAAATATCAATAAAAATGATGCAATACATTCTAGAATAATCTTACATGAGTAATACATCAATATATACATGAAAATCTCCCTCAATTTGCCTCGGCATAACAATATCCATATGACATGTACTGTACAGTAAGAAAATCATAAAAATCATTTGTATAATACACAATACGCAAAATAAACCCCCACAAGGACTGTGTTATTCAGTGAAATTTTAATAATCGAATGAATGGTGTGTTTCATCATATTGAGTGGCATAAATGTGTAAGGGTACGAGACGGTGAGGGAGGGCGGGGCGGCCTCTCACAGCTACCAAACCTTACCCACTTAAACTACTCTATGTGATGACAATTATACCAATTATTTGTTTAATACAGTTTCACAGAACAACATATATATTAGGGGTGCAATGTAAAGTTACAAGTTTTATTTTTTATTCATTAAAAATGCAGAATTTATAGCTAAGTAACCTGGGCGCATTTGATGACATAGGCTCACGGTGTTCTCGTTTCATCAGTAAAGTATCCAAATCAGTACCGTGTAAATCGTCTAAAATATACAGCTCTGTAAGTGGTTAAAATATCACAGTTCCAAGATACAATTCGGCAGCACTAATTCTTACACATGAGCAATATATGAAGGCTTCGCTGAGTATCGGTAATACAGTAATTCTATAATAATGTATGTACTGAGGACATTCGTACATATTATCTATAATATAGGATGATCCATATTACGCTCGATAGTAAAATTAGTGAAAATTTACATGACAAGTACCGTCATGCTTTTTGATTGATGTTCAGTTGTCAGCTGTCAGTTTAATATTAGAAATACATTTATTTAACCAAGAGAAATCAGAGTAACATAGATGCACTGAAGCATGTGAAGTGTTTGAATTGAATTGAATAGAATTGGAACAGTTTATCTAGCCAGAAAAACACAGATACAAAGTGGATAATAATAACGATATTAACATGGCTGAGCCAGTTGAGAACCTGAGCTCTCTTTTAGGCACCTGATATATACTATACATTTATCTCAAGGAAGTACTATGTAACATTTAGTATCATCTGGAATAGTACAATAGCATGATGTTGAAATTAATCAATCGTAATTAATCACTGAATGTGAAAAAGTGCTTATGTTTTGGGTTTCTTTCTATCAGTCAAGGTGGTCTCAGTTGTGCTCCGTGGAGTGATGATCATTCAGATGAGGAAATTCTACTGCCGACACCCAGAGTATCCAAGAAAAAGAGCAACTGGGTACACGAAACGAATGACAAAAAAAAAATTGGTGAGTACCATCATCTAGTACAGGAGCTTTTCCTGTGCAAGGACAAATTCACACAATATTTTAATTATACCACACTCAGTTCATTGACGTTTTGTTGTTAATTGATAATTAAATCAAGAAACTGGATACACACTACAGGGAATCCATATCACCTCAAGAAAGGCTGGCAATTTGCCCAGGTAAAAACCGAACATACACGGCTATGAAAACTTTATTAAATCTAGATTGGTATATGTTTTTCATTATGGAAATAATTAAATAATTACAGTATTAACAAAACATAAAAATGTATGAAACGTTAGTATAACCAGATTTCTTTTTCATTATGAAAATAATTCTCAACATTACACAACCTAACATATAATTATACTAAATCTTTGTGCATATTAAATTTACATGTTTTCTTCGTGAATCATTCACTAAATTATGTACTGGCACCCAGATATACATTGATACGGCAATATTATTTAACCTAAATTGGTGTAATATATTTGTTCATTATGGATACCATTCATCACATTTTGAGGAACTCTGGATCCCAGTGCAATGTCAAATGATGATCTGAGTCGTTAGATGCAATCACATACAACTGCGCTATAAAGCTGGAAAGGTGCTCCTCCAACTGCCACCAACGCTTGGGAGGAAACGTTCTACTGAGCATGCGCGATCAAAGCTACGCTGAAAAAGTCACTGTCAGACAATCTGAAGGGATATGGCGGCCCCAGTCACAGAACGCGTGGCTAAGTCGCATAGAAACCCTTAGAAAGATGTTATTTGCAATACAGAACAGCGTGTATACGAGTCAAAGTAATAATTCTGAAATAACTTTTATAAATAGAATGAGTATTTAATAATAATTGGTTCCATCTTAGAAGGATTTAATCTACCAGGAGAGGTTAAAAGAAATTCTTACCTAAAGAAAACCTCATAGAGGGAGGCATCCCCCAGGATCTATGCTCTTGTGTACAATAACAAAGAAATTAATCTAAAGGAAAATTTGGGATCATTGATATATCGTGGTTTTCGCTGAATGTTCATTTTCTATCATAGTATACCCTTAAAGGATAAAGAAAATCGTTCTCCTTGTACTAGATGGCGGACCAATCGGAGGCCTCAAAGTAAAGTATGGGAGACGTGCTTCCTTTATTATACATTCCTTGGTCGCGTCTTTGTTACGCACCATTGGCACGTACTGGCTCCAGGATGTATCTGCGATTGGCCAGTGTTGGTCAAGCACCTCGGTTATTCGGTTCAGTTCTGGTGCCCTTATTATAGAATGGATATAAATTCACTGGGGTCTGTGCAGGGAAGAATGACGAAAATGATTCCGGGACTTAGAAACCTTCCATATCAGGATAGGATAAAGAAACTAAACTTGCATTCCCTAGAAAGACGAAGAGTGTGGGGAGATATGATGAAGTATTAAAGTGGGTGAAAGGAATCAATAAAGGAGATGTAGATAAAGTTCTTATAATTTCCGAGCAGGATAGGACTCGTAGCAACGGATTTAAGTTGGATAAGTTTAGGTTTAGGAGGGAGATAGGAAGGAACTGGTTCACAAATAGGGTGGTGGACGAGTGAACAAGCTAAGCAACTTTGTAGTGAGTGCTGGAACGCTGGAAAGTTTTAAAAGGAGGCTAGATAGACTCATGGATGATAGAGAGTGGTAGTAACTCTTGACAGGGGCTGCCATGCATAAGCCAACCGGCCTATTGCAGACTCCTTATTTTCTTATGCTCTTAAGCTGGTTTTGAATGAGCTCGCTCTCTGTGCCGTCACAACACTAACAGATTGTTCTTGAGAGTTGTAAATGGGACTGCCTAGTATGGGCCAATAGGCCCGCTGCAGTTTCCTCCATTCTTATGTTCTTTCGTTCTTTACAATTCTCACTCCTAAAAAGTTTAACCAAGACGAATCAACCAAACCTAACTCAGATAACCTGACTTAAATATGACATTACATCATTAGGTTTGGTTAGGTTAGTTCATGTTATCTTGGATTAATGATCTAATGTAGCAACCGCTGGATGCGTTGTATGACAAAGCATCAAACGCAAAAATGGCGTCGGGTGGACGAACTTAAATTATTTCAAGAAACACGACGGAATACCAAATATACGAATATTGCAATTCCTGCACATTCTTTGTGGTTTCCTCGAGGTAGGAAACTGGTCCTCAATAAAAAAAAAATGAAAATGGGTGATTTAAGAGCTAAAGAAATGCAACGCAATACCAAAAATTCGGTATTGTTGCATTTTCAGCAGGTTAGGTTAGAAACGAGGATTTCCGACAAAAATCAATGTCAGAAGCGAATAAAACATAAAAAACCATCGGAACAACACATTGCTCACCTCGATAGCCATGTTCGTTGAAAATGCAAATTTATCAAAAATTCTAAATTATGTACTGACCAGTGGTTAGAAAATGGGAAATAAGACCACCGTAGATCTTGCTCTCCTGCAAGGAGCCTAATTAGTTCTCTATCTTTTCCAGCAAGATACTCCTTGGACAGGTTTCCTTAGTTTCTGTTAATGAAGTGGTGGGTTGGGCAGAAATCCTCATCTTGTTTGTATTTTTGACAGTGACTCAAACGAGTGATGTAGTCAAACATGACCACCCACCTGGCGGTCCGACTAATTACCCAAATGTAGCCGCAATTAAGTCAAATAATGGTCCTACATGAATAAATCGGTTTGCCAATCACTTCTCGACTAGTATTTGGTGTCACAAAGTAAAAAAATGGAAAACTTACACGTTCAGACACCCCAGGAGTGTTGCGAATGTTTGTCACAATGTCCTGCACACGGTGTCACAATTCTTAACAGTTTGGGACCCCTGTAACATACACCTCGCTTTTTATGTGACCCCACAGGCAAAAATCAAGGGGATTTATTTACTCCCCATATAAGTTTCATTACATTCCTACCAAACCTGTCATGAGCTGTAACTCCGAAACTATTGAGAATTGACAATTTGGTCATTTAGTCATTCATCTTTATTTATGTTTCAGGAGTACACCCCTTGATTTATGAAAGGTATTTGCAGAGCACCCTGTATATATAGTATCGTTTTTGGGTGCCCAGAACTCGATCTGCATTGAAGGGGTTGTAGGGTTTCGTGATATTATGTTGTCTAGCACTCAGGATGGATGGAAACTCTAAGGTGGTGGTTTTCTTATATAATATAAGTTATATGGTAGACAGTCTGGTGCTGGAGATGCCGTGTGGTGAGGAGCTGCTCAGTAGACACGTTGGGTGAGTAGCGTGCTGAAGGAGGTAGATGTGCAGGAGCTTTGTTAGAGAAGATGTTGCCTGTTGCTGGCCTCCAGGTTGAATGAGAGCTGGACGGCGAGGATATTGCTTGGAGGAAGTGTTGCGTGTTCAGGAACGTAGAGTAGAATAAGAGAGCTGGTTGGTGAGGACGCTCAGAGAAGGACAGCTGGTGGGTCGCCATGCTCGCCGGCGGGAGCAAGGACCGCTAGGCAGGCGGAGGAGAAGCGAGGGCCGCCAGGCAGCGGCGTAGGAGGAGGTGTTCCGTGTTCAGGAACCGAGGCCAGAATGAATCTCAATGGAGAGACAGAGCTTATATACACAGCAGCCGGAAGTAAATCCGTGGGAACTCACCGGTTTCTCGACTCCGTTGCTAGGGAAGACGTAGCAGGTGGCTGGTTGCTAGGATACTGTGGCATCTGGTGACGCCCCGCCCCCCCCCCCCCCCCTGGGCCGCTCGTTTGGTTGCTAGGATACTGTGGCATTGGAATGCGGCTACTCAGTTGTAGGGGAGACGTCCACTACAGGGTCCTTAAAGCTCTAGCCCTTCTCATCACGTAGCATAAGGGTGTTTAATCATCATGTAAAGTAAGTTAGTGAGATTAATCTTCAGATGATCCATCTTTTGTCATAAATGTAGCAAATTTACCTCAATTGCCTTGATGTGGCCATACTGAGGAAAAGAGGCCAGTGGCCTATGTAGGATCCCTGCATTGTTCTTGATAACTCTGTCAAGGATAATTTTGAAGCCCAGTGCTGTTCTTCATTCCACAACTTGGGCTGGTAGACCTCTCCATAGGTATACCACCTTGTGTGTGTGAAAATTATTTCCTTATATACATTCTGCATAACTTGGCAAGCTTGGAGTTGTGTCCTCTCCTGTTGGAGGCGCAGGACATCACAAAAAAATGTCCCAGGTTTACATTTTCCATCCCTTTCTGGATTTTGAATGTTTCAGTGAGATCTGTCCTATTGTGCCTTGTCTGTAGGGTTGTTAGTTCTAAGGCCCTTAGTCTACTTGGATAATGAAGATAATATGGTTCTGGAATCATCTAGGTTGCCGTGTTGAACCTTTTCTTGGGATGAAAGATCTTTTTGGAGATAGGGTTTTAATGCCTGTATACAGTTATCCAGACTGGGATGTACTTGAGATTTGTACAGTTGAAGGAGCATTTTCCTATCTTTGTATTCAAAGGTATGCTTTATAATTACCCCCCCCCCCCCCAAAAAAAAACCCACTTGATTTGCTTTACCCCATTTGTTGATTTGTTGTGCCGCCTTCGGTGAATGATCTTTCACAAGGCCTAAATCTTTCTCCTTATCTAGAGTTTCCAGGAAAATGTTAATAACAGAATAATTGTGCTTAAGCTTATTGTATCCTATGTGTCAGGTCTTGCATTTCGCAATTTTAAAGAGCATTTGCCATGCACAGGCCAACCGGCCTATTGCAGACTCCTTATTTTCTTATGTTCTTATGTACACAGCTCATTCAGGTCTTTCTGCATTGTTGCAACATCATCTTGATTTGCTTTCTTCCCAAATATCTGCATGGCGTCTGCAAACTTCACAATGCGGCTTGATATATTTTCATCTCTGCTGTTTAATGTTTTATTTATCTTGACATATGTATGCTGTATTGTTTTCTTGTTTAGTAAACTTGAAGATTTTTCACTTTTTCACATCAATTACTTTATCCGGTGAAAAAGCACTAAGACTACGAAGAAAATAATTTGCTTTATTCAACAAAATTATACACCATTTATAAATTAAAGCACTCCACTCAGTAATTTGTACATGTCAGACAAGCTATATTTCTATCACACAGAAAAGTTTTTAAAATATGAGTCACAACCACAATACAGTAATCCTTGTATGGTACCTAACCTTGCTATTCTCCAACAGGTTTCACTGCTGTTATCGAACATCCACAGAACAATAATGAGATGAATTCCATGAGAGATTATGGATAATATTAATTGGTATATTGAATATATCGCTAAGGGAAAGCAAAGTCTTGGATGCCACTATATAAGTACTAGTGACAGAGAGTAGTTGTTTGTGAATGAACAAGTGAGGCTGTTGAGAAATTAGCTTGGAAAGAACCTCTCCTTGTTCATTCAGAATTTCACTTTCTTGTTGGAGCCAATCAGGAACATTGTTCAGGTCTGCAGCTCTTGTAGTTCCCTTGACTGCATCTAACATTGCTTCAGCCATTCTAAGACTGAGTTGTTTTGGTTCTTTATATAAGTTCATTGTGTGAGAGTGAAAAAGGTAAGAGCTAGAATTTAAAAATGACTTGTGTAAGGATGAGAAATCATCAATGTGTTGACCAGAACATATCTTCCAGATTACTCTGAAGGATGACCAATCATTAGTACAAATACTTTGATGAGTGATAATTTTAGCCAATTCTAGTATAGCAAGATTTGGATGAAATAATTCCAAAGTGTGTGACTGTAGATTGAAATTGTCTGGAATTAAATCCTTTGAGAATAATTGTGTATCAAACCCTTTCTCTAATAGCTTTTCCTTTGACATAGTTTTTGTGTAGTGGTCAGAGTCTGAGAGTGAAAATACTACATAACACACGGAATTTCTTATGTCTGAATCCTCATCTTGAAGGAGTTCAGTGCATACAAAAATCAAATTTTCTTTACAAACTTGGCTAACATCTTGCTCAGAGAACAGCAGTGATTTCATGGAAGCCTTGAGAGCCTTGCTGGCAGCCAGACGGTAATCTTCTGTGGATGTAGGATCAGAGTATGATCTGATGACTCCAGTGAAGGTGGACAGTATATTACACTTCATCTCTCTTCCAGGCCACTGATTGTCATCAAGTTTTCCAAATATATGAGCTATAATAACCAAAGCCAATGATGCAGCTTTGGCTCCATGACATCCCTTCAGTAATGTCAAAAGATTTTCCATACATTTTACTGAAGGTAAAGAATGCAGTTCATCATTTTCTTCTAAAATAGTACATAACAGCTTCATAACTGCTAAAGCAGTCTTATGTATTGAAGGTTTCTGTTCAAGTCTTTGCCACATTAATCTTTCCATCATGCCTATCCAAGAACTGTGATTGTATGTTTTGAAGTGATCTGCTAAGTAATCAATACAGAGCTGTTCCTCTAAGTCATGGGTATGTGATAAGTTACTTGTCAATATCTTTACAATTTCACTTTGAGAATCATGGTAAATTTTCCTCATAGTAAGAGTCTGTATGAACTCAGCAGCACCTGGCTGAAATGAATCTATGGGCTTCACATCTGTCCTGATATAATCCACTTGCAGAAAAATAAAGAGTTTCAAAGCAAGGGCAGCAGTGATGAGACATTTATTGTTTGGTTCCAAGAGCCAGTTAACTGAGGTAACAATGTTATTCTTTAGTTCCTGGTCATTTCTGAGATTAGGATATGTTTGTACAAAATTTACTAATGCACATAGACTACCATGAATCAGATTTGTGTTGGGAAGTTTTGGTGGCCTTAACAGCTGAAGTAAATTGCTAATGCATATATAAACCTTTTTAGTTAGTGTTAGTGCAACAAGTGCAAGAGATGCAAGTCTACGGACAGTGTGTACAGGAGAACCCAACAGTGTGTTCGTGACTTGACAAAATTTTTCGAGCGTGTCATTAAGCCCTCTATTCTGTTGTAGCCCAGTTCCAGGTGAAAGTCTTGCCACAAAACTCAGTGCTGGAACTAAACTAGAAGCCACTTTTATGGATAGATGATCTTTTGTAGCTCCAGTTCTATCTTTTGTGGCTGTATTATGTGCCTCTTTCCCACTTCCACAACCTGAAAGTAACTGAAGGAGAAATTCTGCGAGGGTTGGGTGTCGAGAAAGGAATTCAGGAGCGGTGAGACTATTGAGTGTGGAGGAATCATCACGAACTTTCTTCTGACCCACCATCCTTGGCACCACTGCTCCATACAGTTGCAGCGCTGCATTCCTGAAAATGATAATAAAGGCAAATTTCTTTATAAGCTGAATAAGACTAATATACATACAGTATTCATACATCAATACAGCTCCTTCCCGACTTACGACCTACTCGACTTACGACCACCCGCACTTATGACCTGCCTCAGTCATACCAAAATTTTGTCAAATTACGTATTTTCGAGTCCTAACGTCAGTACACAAACAAAATTTTCGTTTGTAATCCACTTTGAAATGGCTGGCAAGCTTAAAAGTGAGAGTTTTGTGGTGCTGAAAAGAAAAAGACACCCCCATTTTAGAATTTCTATGTAGTATTTAGGCATTTTCGACTTCCGACCATTTCGACTTACGACCTGGATTTGGGTCCCTAACCCCATCGTAAGTCTGGGAGGAGCTGTATATATAGTATGCTTAAATTTAAAGGAGAATATAATTTCCCACTGTGTGTTGGCAATGACTTAAATTCTTTAGGCTTCCCCATCTTAATACATGATTCTAAGCTGCTGCATTTGGTGAAACTGTAGCTTCATGGAACTCTTATGCACTACTTCACTTTTCTCTACTTACCCAGCTCGTTGTCTTCCTACCATCCTAGGCCATTTTACCTTGTTCATCTATAATCATTGTAAAATTCTATTATCCTTCATCTCCACATCCTTACCTTTGCCTTTACTAGTAATCCTGTCACTGATACACTTCACTAATGCACATTCCCTCCCATCTACTGATGCATGTACTATACATAGTACACAAATAGTTCATTTTCACATCCTTAATTCCAAAGCTATCTACTCTATTCCACATGCAAGTGTCACTCCCACACACCGGGATTAGGAAGGGTTATGTCGTCTTTCTATTCTTTACATCTGTTATTACAGTAGTAGGTAGTAGGCAGCTACCAAACAGGGAGGTACTACTGCCTGGGAAGATATTGGAAGCATAATGTATTGTCTAATGGTAGACCCTGCTGTCATATGGCACCACAAAAATTGTGACCAAGTCCCAGGTTGCTGACCTGACATTCTGCCTCATTCACAGACAATTTCAGGGTCTTTTACACAAAATTGCAGGGTCTCAATTGCTTCTCTTACTATTGACAACACAACATACATACAGTATACAGGTAGTCGTCGACTTACGACCTAGATTGGTTACGGCCGCCCGGTCGTAAGTTGATCTGGTCGTAAGTCGGCCCATGTTATAATTACCTTAAGTATATTATGTGTAATGATAATATAATCATCTTTAAGTCATATTTTATCAACATTTTCTTTGTTCATTATTGTTACGGTCGTCAGGTTTAAGTAAATCACTGCATACTACAGTACAATTTAATTACCTTACGTACAGTATATTATAATGTGTAATGATAATATAATCATCTTTGAGGAGTAGATGAAGACAGTTTCCTCTTGGTAGACATCTTGGGGGGGTGGTGGTTCAAGAAAAATTTCCAAGACAAACAGACACGGAGGGAAGTGTGCTGTACCAGCGAGCGTGTTTGTAATTGAGCGCGGGGATGCGCGCGGCTCCAGCTCCCGGCAGCGCCAGGAGGCTGGGGCCAAAACTGTCGTACCGCCGGTCGTAAAGTCGAACAGACGTAAGTCGCATAGGTCGTAAGTCGACGACTACCTGTATTGTTTCTTACTTTTGATCTTTTTTTTAATTTTTGTATTTCTTTAAATGGTTCTTTACTATTATTATTATTATTATTATTACAGTGTTGTTTTTATTATTACCGTATATACTTGTGTATAGTTCGAGTTTTTAAGATCAAATTTTTAGGCAAAAAATTGGAGGTCGTCCTATACATGCGTAATAGTTTTGTTAGGTTGAACCCGTGCATAATGGGAAGGGCGAGGAGCAACTTTTAGCTTCAGACATGAAAAATATTTACCATTTACTGCCAGTAAACAATGGAAACGTAACATATGTACCAATTAGTAATGAAAAGTTGTGCAGTTCCTTTAGCAAATGAAGCTCACCAGCTTACAATAGGCTAAATTACCTTACAACGTGCTTTCAGTAGTCTATGTTGAAGTTCTTAGCACAGGCTAACTTATCATATCATATACGGTATCACAGTTCTCATTGATCTACAAAAAATACCGGTAATAAAAACCTTTTCGATATTTCACACTTAATATAATACCTGGCAATCTACTTCAACCTCCTATTGTTTACAACGACACATGACGCACCACCAGCTGTATCAGCTACACGGTACACGTGTTTTTCAAATCGTTTTCAGTTAAAAAACTGTTACATCACATGTATATTTTACCTTAACTGTGCCTGAATGAATATATTCTCGGAAATAAATAGTAGTTTTGCTGAAACGTGATGTATTTCAATGTAAAATAGGATAAAATACATGACGAAAACAAAAGATTTTACCTTACCTTCCGATGTTCAAGAGAAGTTACTCGTTTTTTTAATAGTTTTTGGTTAAAATGTTGTTATATTACAATGGTATTCTATTCATACTGTGCTTGATATAATGCATTCATGGAAATGTAATATTTTTGCTGAAATAACGTACATATTACAGTGGAGAGTGGGATAAAATCGTGACGAAAACAATGACTCGCTTTCTTTCGTTCAAAAGATGTTACCGTAATCGCTTTTTGAATGGTTTTCAGTAAGAAAAACTGTTGTATTACAATAATATTCTATCCAAATTGACTTGAATAAACACTAATATACCATATTTCTGAATATTTTCATTAAAATCCATCAAAATCATTTTCCTTGTCATCGTCTGCAGCACCAAACAGCTTCTCCCAGTCCTCTCCTTGAACAGGGCTAGAGGGTACGTGTTTTCGAATCGTTTTCAGTTAAAAAACTATTACATCACTCGTATATTTTACCTAAACTGCGCCTGAATGAATATATTCTCGGAAATAAATAGTAGTTTTGCTGAAACGTGATGCATTTCAATGTAAAATAGGATAAAATACATGACGAAAACAAAAGACTTTACCTAAGCTTCCGATGTTCTTGAAATGTTACTCGTTTTTTTAATAGTTTTTGGTTAAAATTCTGTTATATTACAATGATATTCTATTCATACTGTGGTTGATATAATGCATTTACGGAAATGTAATATTTTTGCTGAAATTAAGTACGTATTACAATGGAAAGTGGGATAAAATCGTGACGAAAAAAATGACTTTCGCTTTCTTTCGTTCAAAAAATGTTACCGTAATCGCTTTTCGAATGGTTTAGTTAAAAAACTGTTGTATTACAATAATATTCCCTCCTAATTGACTTGAATAAATACTTGAATGGAAATATACAATATTTTTGTTGAAACTACCCGCATTTCAGTGTAAAGTGTCATAATAATAAATGGTAAACAATTTGCCTTCGGCACTCGGTGTTTCAGGCACGGCGAGCCTCAGTTTATAGGACGTAGAGTGTTTTTACTGAAGGTTTTGTTGTTCCATTACCCTCAAAAATGTGGGTCGACCTATAAACGAGGAATATCATAAATTAACGATTTCTTGGTAAAAAAATCAGGGTTGACCTATAAACGAGGGGGGGTTATAGACGAGTATATACGGTATTATTATTATTATTATTATTAGTGTTGTATTTATTATTATTATTATTATTTTATTTTAAAATTTGTATTTATTTATTAAAAAATTTATTTACCATGAATTATTACTATTATTATTACATTTTCGCCCCCTAGGCCCCAATTATTATTATTATTACATTTTCGGCCCCTAGGCCCCGATGTGGGTCAGTGACCTGTGCCTGGGTGGGCTAATCCCCATAAGAAAAAAAAAAAATCATCACTATCCTCTCAGGAATCCAATTATCTTTATCCTTAGCATTGTTCTCTATGCTAGTTCTCCCTTCATTGTGTCATGGTTGCATAATATTGATTCCATGTACAGTCAGCCAAAGATGCATTGACCCCACCCTGGGTCTCGTGCTCGCAATTTTACCTGGCAATACTTGGTACAGGAAGGCTGTATGTAAAGGTGATTGGTGGATCTGTTTTCGGCTGAATCACTGTCAGGATAAATATTAAACAAACCAAAGGTAACATATTTATAATAAACTATTCATTGTTATTTAAGGTCAGGAGAAGTTTCCAAATGTTCGTATGATTGTTTAAATAATGAAGAAAATTTAATGTGAGAATCTTGTGGCAGCTGTGGTTGTAGTTGAGTTCCCAATTCATTAATATAATTTTCTTCATTATTTAAGCAAATATATGAAAATTTTTAAATTTCTAATGACCTTAAATAACAATGAATACTGTAGTTAATTATCATCAAAATTCTACCTTTGGTTTGTTTAATAATTATCCTGACATTGATACAGCCGAAAACAAATCCACCAATCACAATCACCTTTACATACAGCCTTACTTTATCAAGTATTGCCAGGTAAAATTGCGAGCACAAGACCCAGGGTGCATCTTTGGCTGACTGTATAAGCCTAACATATTCTACAGTATAAGACACTTAACTCTCTCTCCTTCTCAAAATGTATCCAAGTCTTTCTTACAGCATTTATCTTAACCTTAATTTCTGATACACATTATACAGATAAACAGGAGAAATAAATGAGAGGCAAAAGATGGTAAACCTAGGAGGTACCTGCAACAAGTTTAATAAAAGCTAAAAAATATTAGTATTTCAGATTTATTCCTTTCATTTCACAATAATAGTACATACCACAACATATTATCTTCCAAAATTGGAAGTTCATTTTAATTTTATAAGAGTAGTACACAAGTGTAAATACTGTATTTACCTGAGAGCCCATGACTCACTAGTGAAGGCTTCTAGACACGTGGCAGTAATGGCTGGCATGTGGTGAATCATATGATGGGCCAATGGAGCATGGATGACCACAGAGTGCAGAACATGGAGTGCCAAGACTGGAGGCGAGTCCAAGGTACTCTGTTCTGCATACTGAAAACAGAAATTCATCATCAAAATAAATACAACTAAAACATTAATTTGTATTTTTCTTTATTAGCCACAACAAACAGAGCTCAGGTACACTATATGAATAGTGTTTCCACTTTGTGTGTTTCAAATCTCTTTGTATAAATAAAAAGTTCAGAGAGTTTGATTTGATGAAGCATGGCAAATGAATGAAGTGAAAACCAATGTTTTAATTAATTCTTGGGGAAGGAATTGAAAGGTCAAGGTCACAAATCAAGGATAAAGTACATTATGTATGAATATAGGCCTTGTAACTGGTGAATTGAATTTAATGTTTTATGAAACAAACTATAGGCGTTTATTGTAAGGAGTTTTAGATGCACAAAATAGCTAATGTGTTAACTATTCTGTCTGCGCAGACGCTGCTGCTGAGTTGTGTGCATGACACCTTCAGAGGGAAAAGCTAACGACTCAATCAGGTGTTAGCCTTGTGCAGCGCCCAAGCGGCCCAAATAGCTAACAACCAATCAGCTATTTCTCCCACTGAAAATAACCGGATCACAGCCAGTTATGGAGAATATTTTTATTAATATTGAAAAGTTGGGGACATGCAAGGCAATAAAAAACTGTGATTTAATAATAAAAATAGTTCTATATACGGTAGTATAATGGATAGAACCTAAAACAAAGCGTATGGCGTGAAAGAATTGAAAAGGATTGCACCTAGTTGAACCAGTTTTGGCTCTGCCCATTTTTAAGTGGGCACTGTCCTATTTCATTAGCAGTTGGTGACTTTGGTGTAACAATATTTATAATTACTCAAATATGATTAAACTTTAATATCATTACTCATAAGATACAGGTACACCACCGATTTTCCAGCACACTTGGCTCCAAAGCCTTGTCGAATTATCCGTTTTGCCGGACCAACCGAAGTCAGGTAATAATAATTCAACAATACACCTCTGAACCACTAATTATACACCTCCTGTGTCTCTAAAGCACCATGGACTGCTAGAAACTTAAATTAAACTAAGTGATGTTTATAGTACTCAAATTAATCACTATATTACAAGGGTTCCAGCAATGTAATTTATATTCTGCTAAATCTAGTCTGAGACATTTTATAAGATAAAAACTTTTTAAGTCTAAAGTGCCTTCACCCTGGCTGTGAGGAAGAGGAGGGGGCCGGTTGACGTGTTGAAAGCTGTCAGGAAGGGGAGATAACAAAGTGCTTAGTTATCAAAACAGAAGGAGTTTTAGATTTCCCTTGTAAAATGTCACTGAATTGACTTGGCAGTATATAATTTGCATTGATGTAATTCTTGTAAGATAGTGATTAATTTGAGTATAATCATCACATAGTTTGCACTAGCCATAAAATTTTTAGTAATTAACTTATTACAGGTTTACCCTTAGGACAATTATTTCTTTTACTTTTTTCACAATATACATTTAGGATGGTGTGTGCATGTAAATGAATAAAAATAAATGAAGACAGTTACATATATCTTCCCGAAAATATGAGTTAAAAAACTTGTACACAAATGTACTACAGGTTGTACCTCTCTAGTCCGGCAACCTCGGGACCTGACTGGTGCCGGACCATGGAAAGTGCCGGACCATGGAAATTGCCGGACGATGGAAATTCACCCTTTTCCTGGATAGATAGTGACTTGTGCTTATGCTTGGAAGCACTAGCACCACTTTCTCTGCATCAAGGTCTCTTTGAAGACATATTGAAGGGTTAAATGTCGTATAGTAGCTTCTCAAATTTCGCGAGTTTTTAATTCTTAACGTATTTTATTGGAACACAAAAAGATAAATAAATAAAAATTTTGACGGCGGAAACTTGAATTTCGACGGGTTTGAACGGCCCGCCAACGTGCAGACGACGTGCATAATCGTGTAAACAGCGTCATTTCTCTTATGTACAAAAGATTCATTATTGTTTATTACTGAAAGTCTTTTTTATTGAATTAATGTTTATGTGTGCAAAATGAGCAATACAATTCATTAATAATACGTAGAATATTAAAACACACAAGGAAATGACACAGCATTGTTTTCGTTGATTACAAAACCAGTGACTGACTGGTTCTACATATAAAACTGAAGAAGACCTTGGCTGTAGCTGTAGTAAAATTAATATGGTTGTTTTAAGTAATGTTATTTAATGTTAATAAATGGAAATAAATGGAACAATAGAAGTAGCTAACGATAATGGTAAAGAAAAAAGAGATCGCGTATGTAAGTGCGCACACGTGAAAACATATCGTCATTACTTTACATAAGAATATGAAAGCAACACTTATTTACTGTTCATGTATATTTTAATTAATGTTTCTGAATTTCTTTTTATTGAATTATTGTTTGTGTGTGCAAAATTAACAATACAATTTTTTAATAATACGTGGAATATTAGAGGAGACGAGATGGCTGCCGGCATTGTTTATGCTAAAGCTTACAAAACCAGTGACTGATTGGTTCTACATATAAAACTGAAGAAAATAAGACCCTGATTTTAGCTGCAGTAAAATTAATGTAAAAAAATTAATATGGTTGTTTGAAGTACCTGTAATGTTATTTAATGTTAATAAATGGAACAATATAATTAGCTAACCATTAATGGTATAAAAAAAAAGTGAGACTGCTCGTATGTAAGTGCGCACATGTGAAAACATATCGTCACTCTACATAAGAATATGAAAGCAACACTTATTTACTGCTCATATATATTGAAGGGTTAAATGTTGTACTCTGTATAGACAAGCAGAGAGAGAGAGAGAGAGCAGCTGAACTGCCGGATGTAAACAAACCTTAATTTCCCGCGGCTTTTTTTTTTTAAGGGGATTAGCCCACCCGGGCATAAGTCACTGACCCACATTGGGGCCTGAGGGGCAAAAATTTAATACTCCTGTAATAATAATAATGATTCAGATGAGTAAAAAAAAAAAAAAGAAAAGAAAAAAACCTGCCTATCTACCTGTTGGACAAACTAAAATCGTTCCGGACCACGGGAGTTTCCGGACCACAGAATGCCGGACTAGAGAGGTACAACCTGTACACTAGACTAAAATGTCTATCTCTTGTGCAAACTATGTGATGTTTATACTCAAATTAATTAATATCTTACAAGGATTCCAGCAATACAATTTATATTCAGCTATGTCTAGTCAGCTACATTTTATAAGATAAAAACTTTAAGCCTAAAACTAGCTTCACCCAGGCTGGGAGGGAGGGAGGGAAGTTAAGTGCCCCCTCATAATTTTGTCCAGAGTAAAGGAAGTGCCGGACCATCAGTTCTCGGATAATCGGTGGTGTACCTGTACTTTAAATAAAGATGAACAAGTTGATTACAGTTCTGTAAGTGCAAAAATTAAGACTTAAACGATCTGAAATTTGTCGTATTTCGTGTGTAAAAATGTGAACACCTAGCCGCGAGAGACAGTAGAGTGGTTTCAGAGTTCGGGAGAAATTACCTTTACAACTGGCCCGAATTTTTTGTTATATTCTAATTTATTGTTGACTGATTGACTTTTTTTTCCTTTTTTTGTCTTTCTTTCCATAATTTTCTATATAGTTTCTTCACTATTTATTTCCTTATTGTATCCAAATAACATTTCTCCTAATTCTATTGCTTTCTGAAGACTGTGGTGTACAACAGTTATTTCCAAGACGCGGTACAATGCCGTATTTTTTAATGACAGTCCGGGAAAGCTAACGTGTTAGTTATTCCGTGCATCTTAAAATGCCTTACAATAAACGCCTTACTTACTGTATATGTGGTGAAAATCAAGATTAACCCTTTAACTCTGAGGGCATACCACAAAATAATGTCCTGACATACAGTTGGAAAAGAAGTGCAGTATCACATACAGTACGTCTAATTGTGTATACCCTGTATTATTTTTGTTCCCCAGTTTGGGGAAAATATGATGCAAACCACCCCCAATCTAACAGGGTTAATGTCGAAGATATGAACAACAATCCTTTAAGTATCTTACAAGTGAGAGAATTAATTATGATGAAATGTAACAAGTTGGTTGGATGTTTGTCCAAGAAAACATAATTTGTTTAATTTTGGAAAACTAATGTCAGTGTTACAGTAATGATCAAATTTCCAAATATAGTACCTGTACTGTACTGTACTGTAAGCTGGTATTCATGCTGTGATGAGAAAATTTTTAGTTATTGAAACTTCTTGGTGAAATATATAGTTTAATTTTGTTCCATGTATATTATCTGTGCAGTACTGTACAGTACAGTATATGAATAAAAAATATCTTGCATGTACAGGGTATGTAGAAGTTATATACAGCACAGTACAGTACAGTACTGTGGTGAATGCATCATTCTAAGTACAGTATCCATTTACAGTGATATTCCCATTAGCCGGAACAATTGGTGCAGAGCACTTCCGGGAATGAGAGATTTCCGGGTAACGAGACGACTCTCTCAAACCCAGAAAAGGTCCCCCCCTCACCAAAAATTTTCCGGGTACACTAGTACCTCAACATTTGCGAAGGACAGGTTCCTGGAACAACCACGAATGTAAAATTTCAAGAAAAAATTTCTTTAATATTCTATCTTTACATTAGTGTACTGTACCATAAATTAGGGACAAAAAAGAAAAAAGAAAAACTTTATTTAAGCCCTCTAAATACTACACAGGTGTGTACAGTTACTATATACAATTGTATTATGTGTTAATCAAAATAAATTAAATGAGAAGGACAGCAATGCGCATGCGTGCGTAGTGTCAACAAAGGCTGTAAGAGACTGCTCCTTAAAATTCGTATTTCTGATGAATTCAGCGCGTCTACCAATCCCAGCCTGTGCAAACAACTATAGTAAGACCCAGTTATCAGCACAGTGGCATATATTTTTTTAGTTACTTTTGGACTTTGTCATTTTTTTGGGATAAAACATCTGGTCCTACCACCCAATCCCTCTGAGCAAAGTTTTTCAAGTTTGCGCATGCGCAATGTGATAGTGTGACGTAGCAGTGACGTCATTACCACTCCACCTGACTGCAGTGTTGCCAACGTGCCCTATGCCCGCCGTTAAACGCTCCCGTTCGTTGGAAACGGCGGCAGTAGGTGACAGTGATGCTGACGACTTTCTTCTTGAAGACACGTCAAAGAAGAAGCAGAAACCTCAGAAGTCAGGGTCTCCAGCAGGGGCCACGGCTCCCCCTTGCACCCCTTCTGGGGCTGTAGAGGGTGGACTCCTGTCATCGGGGTCCCGAAGTGAGCCTACATGTGGCTCAATGACCGACCCTCCGCCGACGATGGACATAGGGAATTCCCTTTGTCTCCCTGCCCCGTCGCGCCTTCGTCGTCTCGCCTTCCCTCTGGACTTGCCTCTGAGCACACGGACGACCTGGTTCTTCCGTCACTGCTCTCCACTTCAGGACTCAACACTTCGCCTCCGCCGAGGTCCCACAGCCGTGAGAGTCACCACACAAATGGACGGGACAGTACGCCTGCTCACTCAGGTGGGCTTTCCTGCTCCCCAGGGGGAGGTGATGCTGAAGTTCACCATCATCACCCCAGAAACTCGTCGTACCAAGGTAATGGTTCGCCACGTACCCTGGGAGATCCCTATCGACGATCTTCGCCCTCTTCTCCCACAACTACTGGACATGGAACGCCGCATCAACCCGGTCTCCAAACGTCCATCCAACGAACTCATCGGCTGGTGGGTGGGCCCCCTCCCCCCGAAGGTGAATGTAGGACCAATTCACAACTGTCCTCTCGACCGATTTATCGGAACACCGAAAATCTGTGGTCATTGCCAATCGTGGAAACACCGCACCTGGGAGTGCACGAGGATGGTCGCCTGCGGTTTCTGTGCAGGTCCTCACGAAACAGTGGAATGCAAATCGAAAATTCAGAACAAAATCCCAGTTATTCCACGGTGCGTCAATTGCCATGGCAGTCACCACGCCTGGAATGCCAATTGCCCACAGCGTCCTGGCACTCGCCCGGGGAAAACTTACCTTGTACCACCGCCCTCGTCTCTGACGAAGCCCCTGTCAACCAAACCTCACTCCTATCCACCACCGCCTCTTCCATCCACCAAGGATTTCCCATTGATCTCCTCTCCTCTACCACCCCCCCTATCACCCCTACCACCCATCCTTTCTCCCCTCCCTCCCTCTCCCTACCGTTCTTGGAACAAGGTCGTTGCCGGCCCTGCCACACAGTCACCACCATCTCCTGCCCACCCGGACCCCCGCTGTCTCTCACCAGCACCACCGCCTCTTACTCGACTGAACCCTCACCGTCCCTCTCCGTCGCTACCACCACCACATGCCCAGTCGGGCCCTCGGCAATCCTCGCCGCCACCTCCAGCTCCTGCACAGGTACACCAAGTTGGTGCTATGGAAACAATCACTCTCCGTCTGGATCGCCACTCCAAGCAAATCAACCTTCTCTCGGCCCAACTCGACTTGTTTGTGAAAACAATTGCGACATTGCAGAAGCAACAACAACTCATTCTGGACACCCTGACCCAACAGGGGCGCACTTTGCAAGCCCTGATGACCCGCCTCCTTCCATCTCCCGAGATGGAGGATCCATCCCTCGCTCTCCCACTCCTCCCTCTCCATTTCTCTCAACAGAATTTGGTACCTCCTCTGGAGCCCTGTCTAGCCCCTCCGACTCATCTCACACCAGAGGCCGTTCCCTCCTCTTCTTACAATGGAACATCCAGGGACTTAGACCTCGCCGGACAGACCTCGCCCAGTTTGTGCTCTCCCATCAAGTAGATGTTGCTCTACTTCAGGAAACCATCACAGACGATGTTACTCCACTCCGCCTCTCTGGCTACACTGTTTACACCCTGCCTCGGTACCGTGGGCAGGCTCGTGGACTCCTCACCCTTGTGCGTAACACCATTCCATCTGTTCGTCTCCCTTCACCTGACTCACATGAACCCCCGTCTGAATTACTTTCTGTCTCCCTTACTCTTGGTGACCGGACCCTTCGTGTAGTCAATGTTCATTTCAAGAGTGATTCTCTGGACCCCCAGGTTCTTCACGACCTCCATGATGGGGTTCCCACTATTGTTCTTGGCGACTTTAATGCCCTCCATCCCACTCTTACTCCGGATCATCCCACTCCATGTACCCTTAACGGATCACATCTCTCACAGTTTCTTAATGGGGATGATGATGTTCGCTTTCTTTGTCCTGATGATCCTACTCGCCTCCCCCATAGTTTCCTTGATGTTGGCTTACTATTGAACGGTCATACCTCCTTTCATCCTACCGTCTGCACCGAGCCTGCTCTGTATAGTGACCATCTTGCCGTTACTACCCATCTCAGGCTCTCCTTCTCTGCCCCGACATCAACTCCTTATCGATCCCCTCGCCTTCGTCTCACTCAAGATGCTGTTCCTTCCTTTACCCAATACCTTTCTACCTGGGCGGATTCCTATGTTGTCCCCCAGTCCCTTGACTCTTACAGCGCTGATTTTGTTGTTGCCGTGTATGACTCTGTCAATCGCGCTACCCCTCCACGCCCTCCCCGTCACCCCAGAAGTGCCACCAACTACTGGTATCGTATCCCTGCCATGAGACATCTCCGGCAGGTAACCCGTGATCTCCACTCTGCCATACGGAGGTCTCGGTCTCCAGAGGACTGGGAAGACTTCAAAAATTGGTGCTCCTTTGCAACTCAGGAACGCTGTCGGATACGTGAGGCGGACTGGCTATCCTTCACGGGGTCTCTATCGTTCCAGTCGTCACCCTCTTATGTATGGAATCGGATTAATGCTATACGGGGTACTCGACGGAGGCCTCCTCCCCACCCTGACCCCGCCTCCCTTGCCTGCTCTTTAATGGAGGACTGGGCACGAGCTTCCTCCCCTGAGGCACTTCCAGATCCAATGCAGGAGGCAGTGCAGGCTCGCATCGATGCGTCTGAGCCTGTTGTTCGTGCTGCTCTTACCTCCCCTGCCCCCACTGATCATCCCATCACACAGTTCGAGCTTGACAGTGCTCGTCGCTCTAGAAAAGACACCTCTCCTGGGGATGATCAGATAACCTACTCCGTCCTCAACGCCTGTACTAATATTCCTAACGGCCCCTTGCTTGCTCTCTACAATATGTCTTATGAACATGGGGTTCTCCCTTCCAACTGGAAAAATGCCACTATTATCCCCATCCCTAAGCTGGGAGATCCTGGGAAATATCGATCTATTAGTCTTACCTCCTGTGTTTGCAAGATGATGGAGAGGATACTCCATTGTCGCCTTCTTCACACCATAGGCGGCTTCCACAACTCCCTCAATGGTTTCATTCAACATCGCAGCACAGCACACTCCATTGCTTCCTTTTATTGCAATCAGACTGCCCGCGTCTCCGTCTTCCTTGATATCAAGGGAGCCTTTGATACGGCTCAGCCTGCCCTCATTTTAGCTGAACTTGCGCGGTTAGGGGTTAAAGGGAGACTTCTATAATGGATCGCCTCTTACCTCACTGGACGTCAGGCCCGGGTTCACGTTGAAGGCTCTATGTCTCCTGTTCAAGAAATGAACCTCGGCACCCCTCAAGGTGGAGTCCTGAGTCCCACCTTGTTTAACACTCTCATGCACTCCATTGCATCACTCCCGTGGCCGACAGAAGTTGTCCACTCAGGATATGCCAACGATGTCCTCCTCCAAGCCCCTGACTACCTCAGCATGCAGGAAGCCCTTGATCTGGTCTCCAGAGTGTGTGATTCACTTGGTATCCTTCTTTCAACTGCGAAAACAAAAGCCATGTGGCACGGTCGTGTTGTACCTCCACCCCTTCTCTTATCAGGAACGCCCTTGAACTGGGTTAATGAGACAAAATACCTGGGTGTGTATGTAACTCGCACACGTTGTCAGATCCCTGAAGTCCGCTATCTTCGAGACATGCTTTCGGCGTCTCGCTCCCCTCTCTACCATGTGCAGGGGTTCCCTTGGTGCCACCATCCCTGTACTTCTCACCATGTACAAGTCCTTTGTCCGTTCCTGTGTCGACTACGCCGCCCCTGCCCTTGTCAACATTAGTCGGACTGCTGTCAACCGTCTCGAAGTTATCCAGAGGAAAGCTGCTCGTATCGTCCTTGGGGCTCCTCAGTGGACACGCTCTACTTCTCTATATAACGAACTTGGTCTTTCCCCCTTACAGGATCGTGTCCAGGAGTTTTACCTAAAAACTGCCGTTTCCATTCTACGGGATCCTCGGGGCAACTATGTCCAAACCAACTTGACTACTGCTGTCCGAGACCGACCTCCATCTAGAAGACAGTGGCGAGGGTCACTCATCCGAGCCCTTCAGGAACACGACCTCCTGCCTGATATTGTTGTCACCCCTGCTGTTGGTTCGTCTCCTTCTCCCTGGCTGGATTTTCAACCTGAAGTGATTGCCCTTGGTGGACCGCTCCCGAAATCCCAGGTGAACCCTGTTATTCTCTGCAAATACCACCTCTCCAGGATCGCTCACTGGTCCCCAGGTAGGGTCGTCCTCTACACTGATGGTTCTGTTGACCCTGCTACAGGTAGGGCCGGGGCTGGTGTCTACATCTCCCGTCCTCATGCCCCTGAGCCTATCAAACTGTCTCTCAGAGTTTCTGACGGGGCATCCTCCACTCAGGCTGAACTAATAGCCCTCCTTGCTGCCCTTCTCGCTGAGGAAGAAGCAGATGGTTTCTGCCCCTTGCTTGTCTGCTGCAATTCCAGGTCTGCTCTCGACGGGATCGCATTTGGATCAGGGGAAAATAAGGACCTCATCCTCCGAATACGAGGGTTAACATCCACACTTCACGATGCAGGCCGTCCTGTGACATTCCTATGGATACCTAGTCATGTCGGTATCTTGGGGAATGAGGCAGCAGATGACCTTGCCAAGACTGGCTGCAACAAGGCCACACCTGACTACGTTGTTCCTCGAACACTCTTACAGATTAGGACCCAAATTCGCCGCAAACAGAGAGAAACTCGGGAAGCAGCCATCCCCCTGGACTCCCCGCCCACCTGGTACGATGTCCTCCGTAAACTTCCTGACCTCTCGTACGTCTACGGGAAAGGGTCGCAGAAGGGGGACGTGATTGCTGCCCGTATCATCATTGGGTATGACTTTGCTTGGGAGATTGGTATCCCCGCATCCCCTGAGCAACGCTCTTGTGCGTTATGCAGAAGACCCGACAGCCGCACCCTTATTCACTACCTCCTAAGATGTCCCCACACACAACGCTTCCATGACGCCTGCTGGACCACCACTCCACGACCTCCTGACGGAGACACGATGATCCTCCCAATACTGGCCAGATATTTTGTAAATAATATTGATTATGTGTTAAAGGAATATCCTTCCTTCCTTAGGCTTTAGTAAGCCCCTTTATAATATTTATACTGTATATACTTTTCACACTTGCCAGATGATTCTGGTGTCATTGTACAGGGGTACCTAGTGACAGCACTAGGATCCTGCTTCCTCTATCAAGGAATAAACAATTGAAACTGAAATTGAAATTGAACTGAATGAGAAGGAAGTACAGTAAATGTGGGAAATCAACTGGTTTGCAGTAATGGTTAAGCGTCATCTGCTATCTGCCTCACACGGCCTGTACCGGTACCACCAGCACTTCATAAAGACTCACAACTGTATAACGAATAACCTTTGGGTCAACTGGCACATTTTTCTGACTCATATCCTCAATCCATACACTATATTATATGCCTTCTCCATCTTCTCCATACCCTTATCACATATCTGATGTGTAACTTTAGCACTGTGTGGTACAGTATGAGGAACACTACTTCTAATTTCCTTGCCTATCATCTTTATGGAACGAACAGCTGAGTCACTCACTTCAAATGGACAGCCAACCACTGATGCATGCATGCCACTATCAAGTTTATCTAACACTTAAATTTTCTGTGTCAGAGTCATGACTTTCTGCACTCTCTTTGCACCAAATACACTACCACTATGGGAGCCAAGACAGTTATAATTAGTATTAGAATTGCTCTCAGACGAGACTGGCGAGAGAGAACAGCTGCGAGGGATGCAGCATGACACCATGATGTGACATCATGGTACACGCCCACGGTTTTTAAAATAAGCACCTTACCTTTTTATGTTATTTTAATAGATAAAAATCTCTGAGGCTCATTTCATGGATACCGGTAGTCAAATTTGCAGGAGTTGAACTAGCATATGTTCAGGGACTGGTGTACACTGGACCCTTGCTTTATGCACATTCACTACAGGTATATGCGAATTCGTGCTTATGCAGCGACCCTATTTGTACCCACAATTCATTTTATGTGGAAAAGATCCCTATTATGCATTCTGTAGAATATTTTGCACACTAGTTTTATATTATCTTTATTTCTAAGCCACATTAGAGTATTTTAATGGTTTTTCTACAACTTTTATAGCATTAATGCCTCACGAATGATTGTGAAATATGGCAGTGTGTGGGTGTGTCCACTGCGATGTATGTGACATCACAGGACGCGGCTGGAGTGGTCAGTCAGCCACTCCACACACTTTCACTTTCTACAAACACCAATGCTCTTCATATGTCTTGGTTTATAGATTTATATTATATTTTATAATTTTATATTATATTATCTTTGTTTCTAACCCACATTAGAGTATATTGTAATGATTTTTCCACAACTTTTATAGCATTACTGTTGACTTTAAGTAGTTGTGGAACATATCCTAATTTTCCCCATAAGATTAAGCATTCACTATATGCAGATTCCCATTATGCTGTGCTGTTGCAGAATACGACCATAGCATAAAGCGAGGGTCAGGTGTACTGGAAAAAGTTTCTAGGAATTTTCCAGAAATTGTGCATTTCATCCTTGGAATTTGCTCACAGACCCGGAGAAACAATGAGGAAATTTTGTGGAATTTTCTCGAAATTTCCAGAATGATGCATTATTTAATTCTTGGAATTCACTCCCAGACCTGGGAAAAAATTGGAGAGAGTTTCCAGAATTTTTCTCAGAATTTTCAGAAAATACGCCTGATTTTTATTCTCAATTTTTTTTCCAGACCCGAAAAAACAGAAAAACAAAAATGGAGAGATTCCAGAATTTTACAGAGAATGATCCTGATTTTCAACTTTGGAAAATTTTCCCCAAACCCGGAATTGAAAGAAATTTTCCAGAACAATTCTGAGCAAATTTCAATTCTGGTTATTGGAGAGTTTCCATTTATTCTGAATTATCAGTATACTGTACTGTACAGTAAGATCTCATATTTCGCGCGATTTCATTTCGCGAGCACTACCTAATGTAACCAAGCCTTATTATTTGGCGTAAAATATCGTGAGTTTTGCGAGATCCAGCTAGCTAAACACGAGATCCAGCCAGCTGAACGCGAGATCCAGCCAGCTGAACGCGACATCCAGCTAGCTAAATGTGAGATCCAGCCAGCTGAATGCTGGCCACCATCTTGAATGATGTCACAGCCCTCATACCAATTACAGTCATTTCTGCTACAACGCGTGTTTTGTCAATGCGAATTGGTTGTAACGCGATTGATGAATAGGGGAACGCTGTTTGTAAAACGCAAACTTTTGCATACAAATGTTGGCTATAACGTGATTCCATCCTCAATGTTTTGATTCCATCTTCAACGTCTTAAGCGTGGTGCGGGGTTATGCAATGTTTACAGTTCACGTTCGACATCACATGTTCAATTGATTCGTGTCTTTTGTTTGTGAGGTGTTTTTTGAGAGGTACTCTGTAAATTTTTTTTTTCCATAAATACTGTATGAAAAGAATAAGTAAAAAGAATGTTTCGCAGTGAGGACTAATAACGGTTTACACCAGCGTTCTCTGTTTACATCATGTGATCAGTTGAATCGCGCGGCTTCTGTCGATTGCTCCGTGATTTTTGCTGTTTTCTTCAATTTTGTTGTGTTAGCGATGAATATGGAAAGACAAGGTAGGAAGAATGTTTCCAAGAAGCGTTCTGGTGATCGAATTGCTGGTGGTGAACGTAAAAGAGGTTTACAAGAATGCAACTATCGCATTGTAGCCCGCGCCATCCTAGCGACCGCCCAGGCTGTTATTGTGTGCTTCTTTGGGTGGTGCTACCACCTGTCGAGTCAAAATAATGGCCTCTACCTCGACTGGAGGTCCTACTAGTGCTGGTAGGGCTGGGACAGACCCACCTAAGTGGCCAAATAAGGAAAAGGAGAAGCTGGACTATCATAAGGGAATGAAGTTTACCAAGTACTCAATGTAGGATAATCAGCGTGTGATTAAATTACTTGAGGAAGGCCTAAAAACTAATTTCCGGAAAGCACAATCAGGTCAATAAAGGCAGAATTTGTATCATTTGGAAGTTATAAATGGGAAAATCAGAGGTTGATGTAGAGTGGCCAGTCTATATTGTTATTTTTCCCATTAGTTTATGCATTTGCATTTGGCGAATTTGAATTTGGCGCAATTATTTCAGTCTATATTGCTCGCGAAATACAAGATCTTACTGTATTTAACTTTACAAGAGATCCAGTAGTTATGCAAATTAGAAAATGCTAAAATTCTACATTATTATTTAATATGTACTCACACAGGGTAGTACAGTACAGTGTATACAACAAATGGTAAACATTAATGCAATTTGTCCATGGATAGCCGACAAAGCTGTCAGATGCTTATTTCCAATCAACAGTAGAGCCCAACTGAATATTGTATATAAATTAATGTGATAACTGATGTGAGTAACAACTTACCTCTGTCTGAGTGATTTTTAAAAGTTTGGTGATTGTGTTATTGATGAGGGAAGCATTAGTTGGTGGTGCAGCACCACAAGCAACCTGTATCATCATAGCCATCCCTGCTGCTCTACGAGTTACTGAGGTCTGAGCACCAACCTCCAGCTGATCCAAGATTTCTTCAACCTGCACACAGAAATGTCCATATTGGTGGGTTGTTTGAAGTGGTGGAGTAAATCAGAAATAAATATCTTAGAACTTCATTGTGGAAGAACACCACAACAGAGCACATCAGTGATTGCTGTAAAAGTAAATGAATGACACTAAATGAAGAGAAAGACTGTGTTTCTCACAATTCTGGCCACCTGAGTTATATTGGGAAGAGATAACAAAAGGATGATGCATATATAAAAGTTATTCCCTTGTAAATACAATGATTATTGTATATTTCAGCACAAAAAATTCTACAGTTTGCTCACATTTATGCCAGAGGCAGTGTTTCTAGAAGAAGCTGGTAAGCAAGATCAGTAAAAACAACGAAAGGTTTCCAAAGCAAAATCCATCTTTTGATGATAATTCTGTACTGTATTAAGTTTCCATTCATACAATAATTACTAAACTGATAATGAAATAATATAAATTTTATAGAATGAACATTATAAATTAATATACTTTACTGTATTCATTAATACATTCTACTGTTTTCTGCATAGGGAGAAGGTAACATTAGAGAATTACATACTGTACATGGTCCATCATCATCAAAGTTTTACAGCCACTTTCCATGCTTGCAATGGGTTAGTTTATAACAATTGAGTTGATGACCCCCCTCAATTAATTCATTTTAAGGGTTGCTATCACATCCTGATCCAATTGATTGAATTAAGGAAGTTGTATTGAGTGGCATAAACATGATTTGAATATTATGGTGGAAATCATTTGTGTAAGATGACCTGGGGGATTATCAAGATGTACAAGTAAGGCCTTCTTGAAGCTGAGGTTAGAGTCACAGTAGTAGTAGTGCTCCACCTCCAAATAAAAACAGTTCAAGGTTTCAAAAAGCTCTTTTTATTGGCTCAACAGTGAACAAGTACGGAATGATGGCTAAGACCTTTTAAAGCCCAGGGATTCAGAGAATGATACACAAGTAATGGCCTCCATTTTGTAGCATCCTAGAGACATTTTCCCATGGAGCCTTTTGTATGGGGAAGATGAAAAATGAAGTGTACAGCTACATATAGGTAAACCTCAGCTTGCTACATACAAATATGGTTCCTGTGAAGCTGGTATAAATGGCAGCAACCAATATTTTCTTGTTGACAGTAAGTCAGTAGCAAGGAAAATGTGAGATTTTCAAGCATGGAACTCATGTGTATGGCTGATCAAGTATGACTCAAGATTAATATCTAGTGTATTGTGTGGCTCATTCACTTTGAAGCAACCACCAGACTGAGGATTAGAATCCATCTAACTACCTGAGTTCAACTGAGTATGTTGTTTATATATCAATTTACATCAAACAAAGTACATTTAAACATAAATTGTGTATCCAAAAAGATAAAGAACTGGAGAACAATTATTAATAACAGATAGAAATAGACTTTATATAAGATATAATTTAAGGATTATGAGAAACTAAACAAGTATAACCACACCTGTCTATATACAAGCTGGCCAATATTAGAGTTGGTAGTAAGTAGAACATAACACAGTTGGTTGTATGCACTTCGAGCAGCCTCCATTGCTCCTTTGTGACGTGTGCCTGTTAATACACGAACAACAACACAACGCAAAAGTTTCTCAATTACAGTCTCACTGAGGCAATCTAACCAGCGTGACAAACACATGCTGGACACCATACAGCAGGTCTGAAAACGAAACACAAAAAGCAGTGAAATCAGTTCACAAATTATATTCAGAATACTGTATCTGAAACTAGATTCAAACACTGGAAAAAACAGCACATAATACACTAAACTTCAATTCAGCCAAACATAAGGCCCATACGAGTCTGAACTCACAGATCATTTCACAAAAATAAATTCTGTTAAATACAGAACCCGACTGACATATTTTCTCCCCATCTCTTACCATTCAACTTTTGGCCACAAATACTGTACAATATACACAATCCAATAAATATGTTTACCAAAGTATTTACTGTTTTATTTTTGGAAAATTGAGACAGGATAAAATTAAAGATAAATATAAATAACCTTCATAGTTTGCCAGCAACATGCTAAAACTAGCTGGTGGTCCCCAGAGATGGCATTATCCTCATCATCAGCTTCTTCATCTCTCTCTTCTATGTCTTCTCCACATTCACTGTGGTAAAATTCAGCAGGTGCAGTGCTTCCCCCACACTCTTTGATGATGAGCTCCACAGAATCTCCCATCTCAGCAAATGATGGAGCAACAGCTGGGAGCATATGTTGACATTTAGTTTGGTTACAGTAAAAAAAAAAATTAACCCATTAAACCCTTCTGCACGATGCCAACCACCCAGGTATAATGGTTTAGTCCAATGATTAAAATAGCTTAACCCCTTTAGTACAGTATGACAACTTTGCCTTGAATACAATGTCTTAACTTTTTGAATACTCAGAGACTCAAGGAATATATATACATATGGGAATTAGAATGGGAGTGGAGAAGGCATTGGGGTGGAAGAGAAGTCACCCCATGGCGCCATTTCACCCATAAAATTTTAGTTCTCTTGGTGTAATTCAAGATTATTTTCTTTAAATCAACACTGCACTGCATTATATATTGTCAATATGTAAAATAAATTTCAAAATGACGCATAATTTGCTTGCAAACACAGAAAAAAAGCATTTAGTTGAAGAGAGTCTCAAGCAAGTGGTTACCTCCACTGAAAAGACACAAAGACTGATGCCTGTATGGTGTGTTGAGGGGCTGGATGGCGCGCATAAAACTAGTTTCATTACCTTCAATTATGTTCAATAATTGTTAAAATGACTAAAAAATTTAATATTAAACTTTTAAAACTATTGAATAGTATAAACTTCTTGATATTTGCTAAAATGGTAAGGAATTTAAGCCCTAGAACCGATTACTGTATTGGCAGACTAATACTACAGCTGGTGGACCGCCAAATGCAAGCGAAAACATGTTCAGGTCGGCTCGTAAACTCGATAATCGAGGGATTGCTTGTTAACCGAAGTTAAGAATCTTATGGAAGGTAACTCGTTAACCGAAATCTCATTAACCGAGGCGCTCGTTAAATGAGGGACCACTGTGTGTGTATATATATATATATATATATATATATATATATATATATATATATATATATATATATATATATATATATATATATATATATATATATATACATACAGTGACCCCTCGGTTAACGAACTCAATCCGCTCCAGAAGGTCATTCGTTAACCGAAACCATTGTCTCAATGGGTTTTTGGGTAATTGGTTCCAGCTCACCGAAAATTTCCTAAATTCAACAAAAATGGTAGAAAAGTTCACTTACTTTGAGGTGTGTATGTAGAAGGCTCCTGGATGATGATGATGATGATGGGATTTAGAATGGGGGTGGAGGAGAAGGAAGAAGAGAAGGCATTGGGGTGGAAGAGAAGTCACCCCATGGCGCCATTTCACCCATAAAATTTTAGCTCTCTTGGTGTAATTCAAGATTATTTTCTTTAAATCAACAATGCACTGCATTATATATTGTCAATATGTAAAATATATTTCAAAATGACCAATAATTTGCTTGGAAACAGAAAAAAAGCGTTTAGTTGAAGATAGTCTCAAGCAAGATGTTACCTCCAGTGAAAACAGAGAGAGACTAACGCCTGTTTGCTGTGTTAAGAGGCTGGATGCCGCGCATTAAACTAGTCACTTTACCTTCAATTATAATTGTTAAAATGACTAAAAAATTGATTATTAAACTTTTAAAATTATTGAATAGTATAAACTTCTTGATATTTACTAAAATAGTAAGGAATTTAAGCCCTAGAACCGATTAATGTATTGGCGGACTGATACTAAAGCTGGTTGCCCGGTCAGTGCAAGCGAAAACATGTTGAGGTCGGTTCGTAAGAAATTCGTTAACCGAATTTTTGTTCGTTAACCGAATTGAAGATCCTTATGGAAGGCAGTTTGTTAACCGAAATTTCGTTAACCGAGGCGTTCGTTAAACGAGGGGTCACTGTGTGTATATATATATATATATATATATATATATATATATATATATATATATATATATATATATATATATATATATATATATATATATATATATATATATATATATATGCAAGTAAATCACTGTAGGTGCGCGTGATCTAGGTATATGCTGATAACCACCAGGAAAGAAGAAAACACGAAGTTCCCAAGCGCTTTCGTGTTTTCTTCTTTCCTGGTGGTTATCAGCATATATATATATATATATATATATATATATATATATATATATATATATATATATATATATATATATATATATATATATACAGGTAGTCGTCGACTTACGACTGAGATTGGTTACGGCCAACCGGTCGTAAGTTGATCTGGTTGTAAGTCGGCCTATGTTATAATTACCTTACGTATATTATAATGTGTAATGATAATATAATCATCTTTAAGTCATATTTTATCAACATTTTCTTTGTTCATTATTGTTACGGTCGTCAGGTTTAAGTAAATCACTGCATATTACAGTACAATTGGTTTATTATTTACACAACATACAAAAAAAAAAAAATACAGGTGCAAAACATATAAAACATTTTAGTTGCAAAACATACAAACATACAAAAAACATCTTATTGGCCGCTGGTGCTTGGCTGTGGATCGTCGGGGTCGTCAGCTGGGGCAGCCTTTGGGGTAGCCGGAGGAGTTGTTTTTTTCATGAACATGGTGAGCTTTGTCTGAATTGTTCGTTTCTTCTTCTCCTCGTAAATTTCTTGATATGGACGAAACGAATTGCGTGCCATCCGCTCAATCCTTGCAAATCGTTCAATGTTTGGGTCCATTCCTTCAAAATGGGCAAGAAGTTTATTTAGTAGAGATAAACCTTCTGATAATCGCTTAGTGGTGAACGTCCTTTGTGGCTCCTCCTCCTCTTCGTTATCCGCTGCTTCTCTCCTTTCTTCTTCTGCTACATTTTCTTCTTCCAATTCGATTAGCTCTTCATTTGTAAGTTCCTCTGATTCTTGGTCTAGCAACTCCTCAACATCTTCCACTTCACATTCCAAAGAAAGATCTTTTGCCAGTTTTACTATTTTTTCCCGAATAACTTCAAGCTCATTTTCACTGTCAAATCCTGCAAAAGTATGAACATAGCGCTTAACACACTTTTTCCAGATGCCATTCATGCACTTCTCCGTCACAGCCTCCCAGGCGTTTGCCAGATTCTTGATACCCATAAGAATGTTGTACTGTTTCCAAAAGTCACGCAACGATAGTTCTGGGTCGGCATCTATAGCGGCTATGGCTTGGGCAAAGGTGGTTCGGAGATAGATAGCCTTGAAAGTAGCAATTGAACCTTGGTCCATAGGCTGCAAAATTGAAGTCGTGTTTGGCGGCATAAAAATCACTTTCACGTCCGGATGAATATCTGATAGATGAGGTGGATGTCCAGGCGCATTGTCCAGTAGCAATAAAATCTTGAAAGGAATTTCTTTCGTCAAACAATATTCACGAGCTTGAGGAATAAAACAATTTACAAACCAGTCTTCAAACAGTGCCTGTGTCATCCATGCTTTACGGTTAGAACGAAAGTAAACGGGCAGCGTGTGCTTGTTTACATTTTTCAACGCCCGCGGGTTTTCTGAATGGAAGATTAGGAAAGGTTTCAGCTTAAACCCCGCGATGTTCCCGCCAAGCAGCAGAGTAAGCCTATCCTTAAATGCTTTAAATCCAGACATGCTTTTGGCTTCTTTTTGGATGTAAGTGCGTTCTGGCATCCGTTTCCAATACAATCCCGTTTCATCCACATTAAATATCTGCTCTGCTAGATATCCCTCATCCGTAATTAATTCATCCAGACTGTCAACAAACTTGCGTGCTCCTTCCTCGTCTGCACTCGCTGCTTCCCCAGTCACTCGAACATTATGAAATTGAAATCTTTTCTTGAATCTCTTGAACCAGCCAGTACTTGCTGCAAATTCTTGACTGTAGTCTTCTCCGGCGCGCTCCTTCAAAGTCTGAAATAGACTTCTAGCCTTCGTCTGCACAGTAAAAAGGCTTAACGGTGTCCGTTTCTGGATCTGATCTTCCATCCAAATGTAAAGTAATTTCTCCATTTCGTGGAGAGGCCCAGTCCGTTGCTTCGTTATAACTGTCGCTTGCATGGGTGCAGAACCTTTCACAGCTTCACGAATCCTTTCTTTATCCTTCAAAATCGTCGACACAGTAGAGTGTGATAGCGTCAGATCACGTGCAATCTCATTCACTTTCTTACCCCCTTCGTGCTGTTTAATCACCATCATTTTAGTGTTTAAATCAATGGCCTTTCTTTGCTTCTTGGCAGGTTGAGGAGTAGATGAAGACAGTTTCCTCTTGGTAGACATCTTGGGGGGGGTGGTGGTTCAAGAAAAATTTCCGAGACAAAAGAAAGGCACAAGGCAAACAGACACGGAGGGAAGTGTGCTGTACCAGCGAGCGTGTTTGTAATTGAGCGCGGGGATGCGCGCGGCTCCAGCTCCCGGCAGCGTCAGGAGGCTGGGGCCAAAACTGTCGTACCGCCGGTCGTAAAGTCGAACAGACGTAAGTCGCATAGGTCGTAAGTCGACGACTACCTGTATATATATATATATATATATATATATATAGTGACCCCTCGTTTAACGAACACCTCGGTTAACGTAATTTCGATTAACGAACTGCCTTCCATAAGGATCTTCAATTCGGTTAACGAAAAAAAATTCGGTTAACGAAGTTCTTACGAACCGACCACAACATGTTTTCGCTTGCACTGACCGGGCAACTAGCTCTAGTATCAGTCCGCCAATACATTAATCGGTTCTAGGGCTTAAATTCCTCACTATTTTAGTAAATATCAAGAAGTTTATACTATTCAATAATTTTAAAAGTTTAATATTCAATTTTTTAGTAATTTTAACAATTATTGAACATAATTGAAGGTAAAGTGACTAGTTTAATGCGCGGCATCCAGCCTCTTAACACAGCAAACTGGAGTTAGTCTCTCTCTGTTTTCACTGGAGATAACATCTTGCTTGAGACTCTCTTCAACTAAATGCTTTTTTCTGTGTTTCCAAGCAAATTATTGGTCATTTTGAAATATATTTTACATATTGACAATATATAATGTAGTGCAGTGTTGATTTAAAGAAAATAATCTTGAATTACACCAAGAGAGCTAAAATTTTATGGGTGAAATGGCGCCATGGGGTGACTTCTCTTCCACCCCAATGCCTTCTCTTCTTCCTTCTCCTCCACCCCCATTCTAAATCCCATCATCATCATTATCATCCAGGAGCCTTCTACATACACACCTCAAAGTAAGTGAACTTTTCTACCATTTTTGTTGAATTTAGGAAATTTTCGGTGAGCTGGAACCAATTACCCAAAAACCCATTGAAACAATGGTTTCGGTTAACGAACTTTTCGGTTAACGAACGACCTTCTGGAACAGATTGAGTTCGTTAACGGAGGGGTCACTGTATATATATATATATATATATACACACTGTGTATATATATATATATATATATATATATATATATCTTATTTTCTCTTTATTCATAAATGTTTCTTACAGTTATGATGTAGACATACAGGTCTGTCTCATTTCTTAGCATTCAGCAGCTTGTGGGTAACATGAAACCCTAACCCCCATTTTCATTTTCACTATAAGTCCAACTGGTTTACTATCAGTGGGGTTTGTAGCAATAAAGCCCTGTGAATTGGTTGGGATCAGCTGTAATAAAATTTTGTTATAAGGGAAAATATACATCTTCTTACCTGAGCCATTTTGTGAGGCACAAGCCAGTTTGGATAACATAAATTCTACCATCTTCACCATCAGACTTGCTAGCTTGTGAACAAAGTCCTGCACATCTTCAGGCAACAAGGGTGCAACATGTGCTTCTTCGAACACACATCGACCTAAAGCCTTGAATTAGAATAGAAGGCTTAAAATGTTATGTGACATATATTATGGAAAGATATAAATTTTAATCAATCAACAATGGAATGTGACTTATTGCAAATATCTTATAAACTAAAACTGGTTACTATGCGGTTCTAAAGTTATCTCCAACTGAGAAGAGTTTTCAGGAAGATTGAAAGTAAAAGTGAGTTCTGGAGGTCTGACACCCAGCTAGGAGCTGTGTAGATACAGCACAATGAACAATATGCCTCAGCACACAAGGAGAATGATTGAAATTGACTTCACTTCCATAACTGCAGAATTAGGTACCCATTCACAACTGGGTGAAATAGGTGCATTCTCGGTGTGAAACAGCGATCAAAGGACAAGAGGCAATTGCTGTAATCCAATTGGCCACCACAGCTCATTATGTTATGTCACCAAATCAATTTAATTAATAAAGTGATAGACCAGAGATAGGTTATGGATGGCATTACAGATGTTGTATATACCGTAAATGTACAATGAAAGACAAAAGTCATGTCGTGGAATTTGATGAAAACATATGCCAAAGAGCTAAACTTTTGGTGCACTCTGCCTTGTGGTAGGGGGCTCTCATAATGTTTCATGAGTTATATTTAAATTTCGGACAAAACCGCGACACGACTTTTGTCTTTGATTGTACATTAATAGCATGACTTTTATTAAATGTACATCTTAGTGAATTCTTCACTGTGGATAAAAACTTACGAGCATTAATCACAAAGTATTGAGTCTGATTCAAACAGGAATGTAGGTGTGATGAGTCTTGTTTCTTGTCAGATACCCTACCACTATTATCAAAATAATGAATATTACATGTACAGTATATTAATCCAATTTGTTTCTTACAGGTTTAGAATTTTTGACATGCAGTACCCTCAGAACAATACACAAGGAGGTAGCGTCGCCAGTACTGCACTCGATCACCTTCAGTTTTCGAACTGTAAAGTTAAGTACAGTACTGTATCCATTTACAGCTGGATGGACTGAAAATGCCCAAGACATAAACTAGCAATCCTTAGGACAGGAGATAAGTGTTATACAAGAATGAATGGCTGCCAGCACATAATGAAACTCAGAATTGGCTCTTTGTTGGGACCACCATACAAAGTAGTGAGAGAAGGCAAGCAAGAGTGAAAAAAAAAACCCTGGCATTGACATTGACATTTGTCATATATTCCACCTCACTTTTAGCCACCTTGTGTATGGAGTTTGCTCTGAGCTGAATAAAATCATCCGGTGTTAGCCAAACGAAATATCAAAAGTGGCATCCCCATGGTGAATGGGTTAATCTTCACCCAACACAACTTACCAACAAGGAACCATGAATAGGGGTTCTTCTGGCAGCTTCCAGAAGATTATTCTGTGCCATCTTAAACTGACCCTCCACACAGTCAAATAAGAAACTGATCAAGCTGTGTGACTCACTGCTCCTTTCCATATTCTGGAGGTAAATGAAAAAGATGATTACATTAAGTCCCCGTTGAACAAAAGGGTTAGGTTCCACTAAAATGCTTTCGTTAGGTGATTTATGTTCATCGAAACAATTTTTCCCATATAAACTAATGCAATAAGGGGGTATGTGTTCCTGCGCTAAGCTCTGTGATAGATTAATATACTGGACTAAGCTCTGTGACAAAATAATTGCAACACATCAAAATACTGAAGATAAAAACAATAAAATATGTTAAACATAAAGGTACATAAACAGAGTTGTCAATTGTTGTTTGTGGGAACATTAATTCATTCACTCTAGTAAGAAGACAATGATTCTTATTATGTTATCGCAGGAAAATGCATGGTTTATATGATTTGTTTATCAAGACTACATACAAGATATCCATTTCCCCCATATGTACGCCTGGCTGCGCCTGGCAACGGGAGCGGGAAAGGGAGTGAGTGACCCTCAGTTGAGCGTTACCTGCAGTTGTAACTCTCATTACTCCCTGCCATATTTCACTGGATTTACAGTTATTATCAGTGTTTACTGATAGAATAGTGCTTAATAGTGATTAATCATGGCACTGTAGCTAGGTTAGACTCATCATTGTAAACTCCAAACTAATGGGCCAAGCTGTGAGTTGTTAGCTGGCTCAATGAGGGAGTAGGGTGCCGAGTGTAGCAGGGGGGGGGGGAGGGGGGCATTGCCAGGGAGATGGAGGAGGTACCTCCCAGTTGGTGTCTGTTACTATGGTGAAGCAGGGAGTGTCTGCAAATGGCGACTGTGTTAAACTTTCATTTGGCTTTTATTTACTGGTTTGGCAATACAGTAATTTTTGCTCTACAATATTGCATCATGAATGACAGTCATAGTAAAATGAGAGAGAGGCAGAGTGTCGGTGAGATGCAGTGGGTGGGACGGAGGAAGGAAGGTGGTAGGTGGTGAGGAGACGATGCGACAGTCGGTTTAAACGGTTACACTGGCTGCAGGACTGCCAGACAATTGAACAGATGATGTCTACCAACAAAATTGAGTGTAAGTGAAAATGAACAACGTTGTATTCTTTCTATATTACTTTACATAAATTTTAAATTAAGGATTGAAAATAACAAATTAACAATGTACAGTATTGTACAATATTGTACCACAGTAATATCTCCGTTAACCAAAACAATTGGTGCAGAGCACTTTCAGGAATGAGAGATTTACGGGTAACGACATGAATCTCTCAAAGCCGGAAAAAATCCCTCGTCCCAAAATTTTCCAGGTAACGGAAAAATGTTCTCGGAAGTTCCAGAAATTGACAATTACATCATCTCTCGAACCCGGAAAAATATCCCTCATCCCGAAATTTTCCAGGTATTGGGAAAATTTTCTCGTAATTTTCCGTAAAATGTGTCCCTTGGAAAATCGTTCCCAAAGTCGGAATTTTCCTGAAAATTCGGGCTTTGGGAACAATTTTCCGAGAAAATTTCAAATCTGGCTATCGGAAAGTTATGGGTTTGAGGGATTCCGGCTAATGAATATATTACTGTATCATGAATGAATATCATAGTAGAATGAGTGAGACAGGCAGTGTCAATGAGAGAGGCAGAGTGTCGGTGAGATGCAGTGGGTGGGAGGAAGGTGACATTATGATTTAGGTGGTGATAATAGAGGTAGCGGTGATGATGGCGGTGATTGTGGAGCTGGTGGTGAGGAAGCAGAAAGGTGAGGGTGACTTACCTTTCGTATAGAACAATCTTTCATTAATCAGCACATAGGTAGTAAAAACTTGCTTTCGCTATAGTGTGGATTCGTTCAAAGGATTAACGTTCAATGGGGACTTACTGTACAGTAATTAGACAAAAGTTACATATACATTTCTAGTCTCCGCTTCTGCTGCAACGATTCTCAAAATTTTCTTAAATTCTACCGTAGAACTCTGTTGCTAATCTTTCCTTTGGTTGAATCTTTGCAAATGTCCTGTACAAAAGCAATTCAGTTTCTATCAATTTTATCAATTTTTCTCAATGATATTCATAGTTATATGTTACATATGGACTTACACTTACGAAATTTAACAGCAAGTTGTTTACCTTTAGAAGAGTAGAGACGTCATGACCACCATTGTAGTAAGATGATGATACCACCTTCACCAAGGTTGCTCCACTCTCAGCATCACTAGCCTTAGGGGAGTTACAAAGTGTCAGACCTCGCTGCAGCCACTCTTCTGCCTTGTAGTAGCATACAGCATTCTTAGATGACTCCATAATCTTTAAAATGTTCTCTGCTTCATCTCTAATGTTATTCATTTCATCCAAACAGGAACAGAGTAGCATTTCCAGAGTCCAAGGTAAGAACAGGTCTGTGATAGGTTGACTTTCCTCATCACAGACTTCTTTACTATTGGTGAGATTAATATATGCACACACTGTCATGTACCTTGGAGGTACTGAATATGTCATAAAAGTTTTCTTTTCATAAAATGCTAAAAGGGTTTCCTTGTAGAGCAGAAGGGAGAGTATCCTTCGCTGGTAGTTACCATCTGGTGCTAAGTTACTGTGAAACAACTTTATAAACCATACCAGAAGTTCAGTGTTGGTCTGAAGAACAGGATTGGCTTTAAGATTTCTAACAAATTCTGAAGAATAATCTTTTGAATTTAAAACTCTGAAAGACAACTTTTTTAGTTCAGTAGCAGAGGCATCACGTAACCTGGCCACTAGAGCCTTGTAGCATTTTATCATACCTTGTCTGAAAGGTGCTGAATCAATGTTCATGTTATACTTGAAAAACCATTTTAGGTAAGATGATTCTTCAAGTGAGACAGGTTCTGAGGCCTTCCGGGTATGGCAGAGAAAAGACAGAGCTTCTCCTCGTACTGTCTCATCCAAGTGGCTAAGCGCTGACTTGAGGTATGATAGTACACAAAGATTAATCACTTGTTTCTTTATATAATATTCATTTTCAACACTCACAGAAGAATTACTTCCCTTGATTTCACTGTAAGCATTTAATGAACTAAATGATTTCTGCACATGCAAATTACTTAATTCTTCATGATCAAGAGCTGTATCATGTTCCTTTAAACTAAAAGAACCAAGGGAGCGAGAAACCCTTAAAATTGCCATTCGTGCCACCCATCCACCAGTAGTGTCTTCACAGCCACTGAGGAGCTCAAGATATATCCTTGGATACTGTCGCAGTGTTGGTGGTAACCATAATGACCTCACATTCTGCTGGGTCAGCCTGTAAATAACAGAATCACATGAACAAAAGTCAAGTATGTGACCACTAGCTATGAAATAATCTACAGTGCATACATTACAGTACATTATGTACTATGGTGTTTTCAACTGGCATCACTCACTACAATTAGAGTAACATCTGTAAATTCTGCCCTACTCTTGTCTTGCTAGGACATGTGTCTCCTTCCTCATTTCTTCTTTACTGTACAGTATTATATTTTATGTTCCTTTGCAGCAACTGTATTTCCATGATTCTCATTTATATTATATGTGCAAGGATTTTTTTGTTTTCATTCCAGTGTTTTCTAGCATTCTACTTTATAGCCATGTATTGTGAATAATACATTGGGGAATCTCTCACAAAATGCTTTCTCTGCACATTTTTCTGCTATAGTTTCTATATAATATGCAAATAATTTATCAAGACTACAATTATTAAAGTTTTTTTGAACAATGTGAATATGGATTCCTACATTCAAATTAGCCTACAAGATACATTTATTGAAAAACTAAACTCCTTAGGAATGTAAAGAATAAGTGATGCCTTCGAAATATCAAACGAGCAGGTGGTTCAACATCATCACAAACCGTAAATTTGATAAACAAAAGTGCATCTTCAATAAGGTAAACCTATGAATGATTTTGTCTCTTTTGATTTTGCCAGAAATATAAGTCAACAGAGACTCTCCCTTCATTCACTCCAACTGCTGTGATCTCCCCATAAACTACATGATACCATGTTCTCCCTTCATTAACACAAACTGCTGCTTCCAGGATGAAAATTTCCCTACCTCCTAATTGTCTTTCAATTTCTCAACAACTACCTTTCTCATTCCTACACTCTTTTGACCAAGCGTTTGTTGCAGTTTCTGGTTACCCGTGGAACATCTAATTAGAGATGAACAAGAAGCAACATTCATAAATGTTTATGAATTAAGTTTTGAAACCCAAATGGTCTTTTCTCCATTTAATAAGAAAATAAACTATTGCACAATAACTGGGATATCACCGTAATTAAAACTATGAGCTGTGAGCGTTAATAATGGACGAAGCTTGGGTATAGTATCTAGCTTCTTAGAGCACACGTCTCAGTGGTTCCGAGACGGAGGTTGAACTGGTGATAGTCGGCTACTTAACCCTTAAGCCCCAGGTTAGGGTGTTGCTGGCAGTAACACCCCCCCCCCACCCCCCGGATAAATAAAGAAAAATCAACTTAAAAAAAAAAAAAAAAAAAACAGTGGCGGGAATAGGTGGACGTTCCGGAACGTCACCCGGGGCGGGCTGGTCTGGAATGTCACCTGGGGCCTAAGGGTTAATTAATGACTCTGTGGTCAAGGTATGAGGGCACAGTGGGAATACACTGTCCCATGTCCAGTTGATGACTACTCACGGCTCATAGGAAAGTTACCGTGGGTGATGTAATTATATAAACTTAATGTATGTAACCCACATTTCTATAAGTATTCCTGTCTGTTAGACAGGGGTTAATACACTCATTTCCTGTCACTCAATATGTCCATAAATTCCCCCCCAAAATTTTACTTCTTATTACAGTATCTGCAACCATTTTACCCCACATACTGGTCTCAAGTACATCTTTCTGTTGGTTTTAATCTGCCCCTTCCTCTTGCATTCAGAGTTCCTTAGCCATAGCCTATAAAACAATGTCAACTCGGTGATTCCCCAGTACCCCCTCATCTCACCTCCTTTGATTCATATCTTAATCAATAAATTTCTCAATATACAATAACATATTCTTTCCCTCTGTTCCTTTGTGCACTAAGCATCTGAAACAACACACTTCTTCTGATCTATCTCTATTCAATGTAACATTCTTTCTTAGCAATTCAATATCACACCGTATAAGCTTCTTACATTTTAAAAAACATTAATGGCAAAGATATGGAAACAAGTTTCTTTATAAATAAGGTGATCTTTAATACGATCCCACTACAGTTGAAAAGGTTTAACACTACACAGCTTTGTTTCCAGTGTAATCATAAGCAGACGTAGTGTATGGGCTCAGTTCTAACACTCTTGTTGGGCACTCCAGTACATTAAGTCTTTGTGCTCAATTCCTAAAGCTTCCTCCAACATGGAGTGTCTGACTGGATAACAACAATGGCGATAAATATTTTGACTGAATGAGGGTAACAGAAATATTTTATGACATGTAATAAGGTTAGGTTAGCAATGAGTTATGTTTATAATTTTTGCCCCCTTAAACCTTACAGTATAAATTGCTCTAACCTGTCATCACTGTGCAGGGCTTCACACACAATGGTGAAGAAATATTCAGACCACAGGCATGAAGTCAGCCCCTCTACCATGATCTTGTACACCTTTGTACCAGCAGGAGCCAGGTGGTTTACACTTAAAGATGTCATTAATCCAGCTGGTAATCTTGGGCAAAGCACAACTGCCTGAAGAGAGTACAGTAAAATGGCAATGAATCCCTTACCCAGTCACCTCCTTTTCCAAACTTCATAAACTTTCCCAAAACATGGTATTTTTCATTTCAACTCTTATTAAGTACAGGAGGCTCCCCCAAGTTCAGGGTCCTCTATCATTCGAGGATGAAACCGTGGATGTACCCAAGAATGTCTATGGGTAGTTTTAAAGTTGTCGGCATTTTCGCGGCTGGGACAGGGAGCCATTCGTTTAACTGTATTGTAAACATGTGTGCGTGTGTAGACACATACAAATAAATAACAATTGCAAAATCCTCTCACAAATAATGAGAAAAAATTTATTAAAAATGAAACAGTCTAACTCTCAAGTCCGTGCTTCATTACTTTATTAATAGAGCACGGACTTGAGGGTAGACTGTCACATTTTAAATAAATTTGTTTCTGACTATTTGTAAGAGCATTTTTCCATTATTAACTATTTGTATGTGTTTTGTGCACACACACACACTACAGGTAAAAGAAATAATTGTTCTAAGGGCAAACACATAAAGGGAATATACACTTCTTTGTACACAAGTAAAAATGTAACCCCCCCGCCCTACCCCTGGTACGCAAATGTTATTCGCGGATTTGGCGATTCGCAGCCATTTTGAGAACCTAACCCCCGCGAATTTGGGGGGCCCCCTGTATTACAAATTTATACATCTGCAGTAACATATCATTCATATAGATTGTATCCCTACTATCTCTCACTGCACCTCTTATAGGCATTGACAGGCTCTGATTTTGGTATGCCTGGCAGAGAAGCATTTCACAGGGTCTCATACAGATACTTACTAGTGCTACAAAAAAAATTTAAAATTTTTGGCACTTTTAATAAAGTGCTTGATCAACTAAGTGATGGAAAGTGTGAGCTGATCTGAACAAGAACTAAAAATAAATTTGTAAGGTATGGCTAGACTGGGAGAAAGGCAAGAAGAAGGAACTACAAAGGAACGACACTAATATTAATGTGTAGCTGACAAATGATAACTTACTTTTTCAGCACCAATATAGGATACTGCAAGAGCAAGAGGTGGGTAAGTACTCTTTGACGTCCAGGCATCAGAAGATGAAAGTGACATGACCATAGAACTAGCCACACTCTTTGCCTGGTCTGGAGCATCATCTTCATGTAGTTCTAGCAGCTCAACCATGCAGACATATACAACATCACTAACTCCTGATTTTATTAAAATAACCATGACAAACATTATAATATATATATATATATATATATATATATATATATATATATATATATATATATATGTAAGTAAATCACTGTAGGTGGGCGTGATCTAGGTATATGCTGATAATCACAAAGAAAGAAGAAAACACGAAGTTCCCAAGCGCTTTTGTGTAATTCACATCTTCACATCTTGGGAATCGTGTTTTCTTCTTTCCTTGTGGTTATCAGCATATATATATGTACATATATATACAGTAGTACCCCGATTTACGCGGTCAATTGAACCCACAGGGTACCGCGGAAAGTGAAAACCGCGTAAAGTGAACAACAGAACATATGGGATTAATTCCAATAGACTGGCCCGACCCTCAAACTCCACTTTTTCCGACACAATACCTATGTTGTAGTAAAAATAACATCTAAATTTTATGATGGTATGCTCACACAATTAATATTTAAGAGAAATACAGTCGCCAGGTTAATGTCCATTCAAATAATGGACTCAAATCCCCCCCCCCCTCTCTTCCCAGCTCACCAGCTCCTACCTCTCTGATTAATGTTTGGGTGAAAACTCTAGATTTTAACGTTTAGTAATAAATAATACCTCAGACTAAAGTTAGGATAATATAATTGACATTTCTGGATTCCTTGCAGGTCAGGGAATATTTTGAATGTAAACTTCATATATTTTGCACAAAAGATAAAATATTTGCTTTGTATAAACCAAATTATTACTTTAGATCTAAAATTTGTATGTCTAATGCAAAATCCATGATGTTTATATTCAAAATGATCATCATATTGTAAGAATTCCAGCAATGTAAATTATATTCTGGTCGAGTAATTTGTATGAATTTTATGAGCTAAAACATACTATATCTTCAGTAAATAAACAAAGAAATATTCTTCAAGGACACTATCTGTCAATCAAAATACTCCGCCCTAGCTGGGTTGGTCCCTCCCTCCCTACCAGAGAAGCGATTGGGAGAAAATTGTATATTTACATTTTTAGTAATAAATAATAACTCAGACTAAAGTTAGGATAATATAATTGACATTTCTGGATTCCTTGCAGGTCAGGGAATATTTTGAATGTAAACTTCATATATTTTGCACAAAAGATAAAATATTTGCTTTATATAAACCAAATTATTACTTTAGATCTAAAATTTGTACGTCTAATGCAAAATCCATGATGTTTATATTCAAAATGATCATCATATTGTAAGAATTCCAGCAATGTAAATTATATTCTGGCCGGGTAATTTGTATGAATTTTATGAGCTAAATAAAAAAAAAATAAAAAATTATACTTCACTGCGTATATGAGTAGATGCACCACGGAAAGTGAAAGTCTGGTTCTGGCAAGGTACCGAGTAAATGAGAAATCGCGGAAAGTGAAACCGTGTAAAGCGTGAAACCGTGTAAAGCGAGGTAATACTGTGTATATATGTATACAGTATATATATACAGTCAACCCTCACTTTACGTGGTTAATGTAACCCACAGGGTACCGCGGAAAGTGAGAAACGTGTAAAGTGAATAACATAACATATGGGATTAAATGAAATAGAGACCAGCTGACCCCCAAACTCCACTTTTTCCAACACAATACCTATGTTCTAGTAAAAATAACATCTTAATTTTATGATGGTACATGCACACAATTAATACTTAAGAGAAACAGAGAAATACAGTCGCCAAGTTAATGTCCATTCAAATAATGGACTCAACTCCCTCCCCCTCTTCTCACACTACACTCGCTGGCTCTTCCTTCTCTGAGAAATTTTGGGGGGAAAACCAGGTATAGTAATAAATAATACCTCAAACTAAAGTTAGGATAATATAATTGACATTGCTGGATTCCTTGTAAGACCAGGAATATTTTGAATACAAATGTCATATATTTTGCACAAAAGATAATATATTTACTCAGAGTAAACATTATATCTGAAATTTGTATGTCTAATGCAAAATATATGATGTTTATATTCAAAATGATCATCAAATTGTAAGAATTCCAGCAATGTAAATTATATTCTGGCCGAGTAATTTGTATGAATTTTATGAGCTAAAACAAATATCTTCAGTTAATAAAAAAAAAAAAATATTCTACACACCGTGGTGCTAGGTGGTGGGTCGCCGGTCCCTCCCTCCCTCCCTCCCACCCCCCACCAACCCTCCCTACCAGATGAATGAGTGGGAATACCAGACTGTTTACCTTTTTAGTAATAAATAATAAATCAGACTAAAGTTAGGATAATATAATTGACATTGCTGGATTCCTTGTAAGACCAGGAATATTTTGAATATAAATGTCATATATTTTGCACAAAAGATAACATATTTACTCAGAGTAAACATTATATCTAAAATTTGTATGTCTAATGCAAGATCTATGATGTTTATATTCAAAATGATCATCAAATTGTAAGAATTCCAGCAATGTAAATTATATTCTGGCAGGATAATTTGTATGAATTTTATGAGCTAAATAAAAAAATTATACTTCACCCGTGTAAAGGGGTACACCCACCGCGGAATATGAGCATCCTGTGTTCTGGCAGGGCACCGCGTAAACGTGGAAACGCGGAATGTGGGACCGCGTAAAGTGAGGGTTGACTGTATATATACATTTATATATCTATATACTGTATATATATATATATACAGTATATATATATATATATATATATATATATATATATATATATATATATATATATATATATATATATATATATATACAGTTGGTCCTCCTATTACGCGGTCCCACAATCCGCGTTCCACCGTTAACGCGGTGCCTTGCCAGAACCTAACATTTTCACATTCCACGGTCGTGAACGCCATTACGCGGAGAGCGGCTGGCAAGCCGCGCCATTTTTGGATCCAAACCTACCGCCATCCGCCATGTTGTGTAAGAGGCGCGAAAATGGTGCGCACAAGGTCGCCCAGTCATCAAAACATTACCAGTTCTTCACCCACTACAGCCGGCCCAAGTCAGTGATAGTGATAATTATAGTGAGGATATGGACTTATATGAACTTTGGGGGGTTTGACAAAGAGGCCCTGCAAGCCTCTGTGGTGGATAGTGATACAATTGATACAAGTGATACAGGTGAGGGCCAATAATCTGCCCTCTGCCTCGGAACCAACCGCCCATCCCCGTGTGCCCAGCCATCTTTTCTACTAATGTAAGTGTCAAAAAACCTAATATTATTGATATTTCTCTTAATTATTAATTGTGTGTGCATGCCATCATAAAGTTAAGATAATATTTTTACTACAACATAGTTGTGTGTCGTCAAAAAGTGGAGTTTGGGGATCGGCCCGGACTCCATTTCAATTAATCCCATATGTTATGTTATTCACTTTACGCGTTTCTCACTTTCCGCGGTACCCTCCGGGTTACATTAACCGCGTAATACGAGGACCAACTGTATATATATATATATATATATATATATATATATATATATATATATATATATATATATATATATATATATATATATATGCTGTAGTGGTATCCCTGTTAGCCGGAGCAATTGGTGCTGAGCACTTCCGAGAATGAGAGATTTCCAGGTAACGAGACGACTCTCTCAAAGCCGGAAAAAATTCCTCATCCCCGGAATTTTCCGGGTACCTAATGGAAAATGTTCTCGTAAGTTCCAGAAATTGTCCAACAATCATCTCTCGAACCCAGAAAAATATCCGACATCCCCAGAATTTTCAAGGTAACGGAAAATTTTTCTCGGAATTTCCAGAAGATGCAGCTGATTTTCATCTCTCAAACCCTAAAAAACTCTCCCATCCCCGGAATTTTCCGGGTATCGGGAAAATTTGCCCCTCGTAAAATCATTCCCAAAGCCGGAATTTTCCGGAAAATTCCGGCGTTGGGAACGATTTTCTGAGAAAATTTCAATTCCGACTATTGTAGAGTTCCGGGTTTGAGGGATTCCGGCTAACGGAAATATTAGCTGTCGAGGAGTGCTTGGCAACACTCCTTTCCACTCTATCTCTCTAATCACCCACACCTTTCTGCTTTCTCACTCCATTTTTTAAAATGTTATGTAATGTAATGTTGAAGGAATACAACTTTGCTCATTTAAACTTATACTTATCACAATCTCCCTAAAAATACTTAGGTTTTATGTTTGTTCAAGACATCTTCAGGTCATGAGACTCACTAATCCCCACCCAAAAAGGGCGACCTGACATTCCTCAGAAGGTCAGTAATATGAGACCACTAATCCCTCGCCCTACCTCCACCTGACATTGAGGTCAGATCCCCCCCCCCCAGAAAATACTTTAACTTTCATCTTTATTCAAGACATTTTCAGAAAATTCTCTCGATTTTCAACCTCAGAAAATTTATTCCTAAAGCCGTAAATTTTTGGAAAATTCCAGCTTTGGGAATAATTTTCTAAGCAAATTTCAATTCCGGCTATCGGAGAATTCCGGGTTTGAGGGATTCCGGCTAACGGAGATATTACTGTGTGTGTGTGTGTGTGTAGTACAGTACAGTATATAACAATACTATTGTGATTTTAAAATTGTTAAAGAAACCAGATAAAATACCTTCATCATCAATAAAGTGTTAAGCCTACTTGAAGTTGTAAATAAGCAATACAGTACTTATCAAAATATAAATCAGAGGTGATGAGTAAATGAAAATATAAAACAACGAACTGGTGCAGTAGTCTCATTATTCATACCCTTTGAGGGATTTTCCCAATTAGAATTCAACAGGTGAAACACAGTATCCTGATTGGACAGAGTAGTAAATATCCATTTTCCAGATGGTAGATTTTTTTTATAGTGATACAGATTATAATCATTACACCCTTCAGACACTGAACACTCTTGGAAATGTTGTGTTAGCACTTCATCATAGTCTTTCCGCATCCTGTTGCCCAACTCCCTCACGCAAGTCAGCCACAAACGCAGCACCTGAAAAAATCAAGGATTGAGATATGAAATCCAATTCTATGGCCAACAAGACAACAATTGACCTATGTATGACCAAACATCACAAAGCAGGCAAAGGCTGTCAGTGCCTAAGATGCATGTAAACTCCATGGCAGATAAGCTATCAAAACAGATATTGTTTTCCTACAAATAAAACACCTATAACCTTTATCATTTCGTTGAAACAACACCAAATCTGGATTTCAATCTAGTTTCAGCTGTTGTCTATATAATCAATGAAGCACTAGATCAGGAATTATTCTAACTCTCAGGTTTACCCACGATAAACCTCAGCATGACTAAATGGGATATCACACCCCAGCCCTCAATTCCCTTCTAGTTCACGAATTTTTTCTAGGGTGGAGGGTGATAATATACATCTCTTGTTCATGTCCTCAGCATAAAAAAGGAAATTTTGTTCATCAACCTACAGTTTATGTCCTACGACAGTTCACATAAGACCTATGAGATTTAAACCAGCTTAAGATAAGGAGTCATAATTGGGAAAAATGTTCTGAATGCATTGCAAATTAGCAAAATTCCCTCCCCATGAGTGCAAACTTCATTCTTATGGCTAAAAAGGTTTTGAACAATTAAGTACAGTACAGTATGTATACTGTGGGATGTATCCTTCAATCCCTGATCTGAAGAAATTCTTGACTTTGAGTGTAACATGATCTACCCTTAAACATACCCAGACCCTCTGGCAAAGGCAGCTTCTGCCATGTGATTGAACAGCATGGAACTCACAGATCACTTTCAAGTACAGTACCTGTACAGTCACAAACAAAAGTCCTGCCGCCTCTCCTGCTGCTCCACGATCCCTGAGATTCCGAATTGTGAACCTGAAGTATTAGACACAGGTGCATTATTCTATCAATGGTTGATTTGGGTTCATGAGTCTGAATTTCGGGGTTCGTGGAGCAGCAAAAGAGGCGACAGTACTTTTGTTCATGACTGTTTGTACCTGTAAATCATAAAATAAAAAAAACTCAGTTGCAACCACTAATTAGTTTGACAATCTTTTTAACTCTGTAGACCAGGAGCAGTGCCTTCTGAAGGGCAATGTATTACCTTCGTACAAAAGATCATTACCCTTAATTATCTCAATAAATTATGTAAATTAGATTTGAACAAACCAATATGTATTCTTTTTTACACCTCTACTGTAATTATGACTTAAAAAATTGCCAAAAATAATAATGTGATTGAAGCAACATTCTACTTCACATTAACAATCTAGGTAAAAAATAAATCCTTAAATATCTATTAAATATCTATGAACGTCTTTTTAGATATATTATTTTACTCATTCAACTACACATTACTGCTGCTACAGGTTGACAACCCCTTATCCGAAATCCTTGGGACCAGATGCATTTTGGATTTCGGAATTTTTCGAATTTCGGAATGGTTATTTTTTTTTTTTTTTTTATACAGGGATCAGCCCACCCGGGCACAGGTCACTGACCCACATTGGGGCATAGGAGGTGAAAATATAATAATATTATATAATAATAGTAGTAATAATAATAATAATTATTCATAGGTTTAGGTCGTGTTTCTCACTTTTGATCTGTTTTTCATTCTTGCATTTCTTTATTATTATTATTATTATTATTATTATTATTATTATTACCTGTATTATTATTTCATTATAGTATTATTGTTATTATTTTTATTATAATTAATTGTATTATTATTATTTTATTATTATTATTGTTATCATTATTATTTTATTATAGTTTTTTATTATAAATTATATTTACTATGAATAATTATTATTATTATAATTATTATTAAATTTTCGCCCCCCAGGCCCCGATGTGGGTCAGTGACCTGTGCCCGGGTGGGCTAATCCCTGTTAAAAAAAAAAAAAAAAAAAAAATCGGTTTTCAGAGGTTTTCGGTTTTCGTAATTTCAGATAAGGGGTTGTCAACCTGCACTCCCACCGATACTTATTCCCATGACATTTTCAGGAGATTCACTATATAAAAAAGATAAACAAATTTTTTTAGTTATGCTCCACTTACTCAGTAACTGTGTATATATATTTATTATTGAAGAAGTTTTAATATACCCGTAGTATAAACCAACCTATTTTGTCAACTAGGGGTATCTCTTCCCTTATGAGTGAGTTTCTTCCTTACCTGAAAAGCCTGAAATGTATAACTGGTAGCACCTTTACACAGCTTTCTGATGACTATGTAAATCTCATATAAGAAAATGCCTCCAACTTCACCAACATTGCTGTCTTGTGGGTGAGGTTGTTTATCACACTGCCTTGAGTTTGGGTTGTAATCCAAATAAGAGTCATTACCATGCTCTTTCCCTGGTGCTGATTGTAATTTCAAGAATATATCACTCCAGTTTCCATAATTATATATCCATTGCACATCTGAATTGAAAAGACCATGAAGCAGCAATGCAACTGGGTATGCTGGTTTAATATCTCCAAGCCTCTCTCTCAAGGGTTTATCACCTTTTTTAAAAGACTCTAATACCCCTTCGACTGAACTTTCAGAATGTTTTCCAGTATCATTCAACTGCAATTCATGGAGGGTTGATAACATATGCAGAAATTCAACTTCAAAATTCTCTGTTTTTAGACAAGAAACAGTGAGACAGAGGGATGTTGCAGTTATCAAAGCACAATCAGTTGGTAATTTTTCACTTGTCAAGGCAACAAATAATGATAAATAAATTCTTTCTAACAGCGGTGTTACTTCAGTCTGCAGAGACACTTGAGGAATAACATACTGCAGAATGCTGTACAAAGCCTGAAAAAAAATTAAGGATTTTTCACAGTAGAAATATAAAAAATTATTGAAAAACAGACAGACAGGCAGATAGATAGACAGATAGAGGTAGGTAGGTAGGTAGGTAGGTAGGTAGGTAGGTAGGTAGGTAGGTTAGGTTAGGTTAGGTTAGGTTAGGGAGGGAGGGAGGGAGGGAGGGAGGGAGGTAGACAAACAAACAAGAAAGACAGATTGACAGATAGTTAAATACTTATTCATTATAGATCATCATAAAAGTTTACATTGATTCAACATGTATAATGGTATATAGGCAATGTAGGTATAAAATACTGTATAATTGTACATGACAGTGCAGGTACACAAACTATGTGCCAACACAGTGTAGGTATACTACAAACAATGTACAGTCTAAGAAACAATTATTTTCCCAGCCTAGCCAATGAACCGAGTATACTAAATGTGCAACCACGAGTACATCAGGACAGTAGGTATGCCTAACTATACCCTTTCCACGCTAACTTGGCCCATAAGCCACACCCCTCGTTTATAGCTACAAATAGCCGATTGGTTCCTCTGAGCATTTTACCTCCCCTCGGACACGCGTACTGTATTTATATCGACCTTTTATGATAAACATTTAAAATTTTCAAACAACCTCTTTGAAGAGCTAATGCCTTGAAATCATTTACATTTTGATAGTCCAGATATTTAACATTATTTTAGAGAATAACAGGTCTGCTTACCAATTATGAACACATTTAGTTTGAATAATCTATGAACCAATCAACTCTTAGTATAGAAGAGGGGTGTGGCTTATAGGTCAGGTTGGCGTGGAAATACTATAGATACAAGCTTTCAGTTGTTCAATGAATGATGTTTCTACAGTAAATAGGTGACTTACCTTATATGGAAAACCTTGAATCATGACGAATCATATTTAAAACCCTGCTTAGTTTAGGATCTGATTCCATTTGCATCGTTATTTCATTTGGTTACGATGAAAAATAGAGAATAAAAAATGAAATAAAATTATATTTTCACATATAAATAATAACTAATATACTGTACAGTACTGTACAAATACTAAGCATAAAAGAAAGCCTTGCACACAAACATTTCCAGGTTGCCAGTCTGGTGATGTCACTAACAGAAACAGTGGGGCACTGGTGGTAGAGCGGTACCGCTCTTGCCTCACAAGCAAGATGTCACGGGTTCGATTCCCGGCCCGGCAGAAGTTGTTTGGACACTCTTCCTAGCCCCCTTGGTCCCTGTTCACCTAGCAGTAAGTAGGTACCTGTTGTAAATTGAAAAGTTGCAAATTCGTATTCAAGTAAAATTGTTGGAGCTTCCAATAACTTAATGACATAAAAACCATTGACTCTTGAGGCTTCTACTCCCTTAACTCATGAGACATAAAGGCAAGCAAGAACTTAGCATGCTTCCCTGTTGGGCGCTGTGAACGCTTCTGCGCTTCACTTTGCACAGGAGGTAGGGGGGTCCCCCCCCCCCCCAAAAGTCGCTGCTTGGCGGGCTTTTCTTTTCCACATATTTGAACCAAATCAGGATAAAAACTTTCTCAGGTATTTTACTGCATTTTTGCACCCCTATTCAACATGAACAAGAGAGCAAGTGATGGTAGTGCTGGTTCAAAAGCTAAGAGAGAGAACTGACGATTTAGGCACTTTGTCGTCATTGAGTAAAAACTCAACAACATTGGCTATGTCATTATGTTTTCAGCTTTACCACTATTGGTGGGTATAATTTTTGTTTTACATTCGTAAGCATTAATTAAAACGTATATGTACATTAATAAACAGTAGTAAGTGTTGCTTTCATATTCTTAAGTACAGAAATGATGCAATGTTTGCACGTGTGCATACATACATAAGTTGGCCTTCCGCCATCCATCTCATACTTTTTTCTTTACCACCATTGATTACTGTACTTCTATTGTTCTGTTTATATTAAATAACATTACCATTGAAACACACATTCTTTTTTTTACATTAAACTTACTACAGTTACAGCCAGGGTCTTATATTCTTCAGTTTCAAATGGAGAATTATCGGCAATATCGATATTGATACTTATACTGTTTAATGAGCAGTATATATGTTTGCTGACGATAGTGATATTGATACTTAAACGGTTTATTGACAGAGCATTATATATGCCCTGAAAGAGGAAATCAAACAACAAAAGAGAGGAAGACGATTAAGCGCCTGCCCTCTGACTTGGCTTGTAATGAAATTTAGAGAGGTAACGTTCATATGATACAAATATACATTCGATTATCTAGTAAACAAAACCACTGGTATCTGAAACCATGCCGTAAGTAAGACCTATATCAATAATGAATTGGATTTAATCTGTTAGAACGGTCTGATGGAACAGCACTGCTAGAATTACACATCTCATTTCCATACAGCCAAAAGGTAATGGTTGAGGTCATGTGATCTTTGGTCTTTGCCTAGTTTACAAGGGTGATATGAACTTGATCTAGTTTTAAGACTTCATCAGTGTACAGGTAGAAGAGGTAGAAGGTATATGATCGTTGGAGCTACTCACAAAACAACTTATGTACTCAACTAAAGCAAGTGTACCTCAAGTGTCAGAACCACAAACCCCAAGGCACAGCAGTAGTGTGCACTTGTACCAACCCCCAAGGCACAGCAGTAGTGTGCACTTGTTCCAACCCCCAAGACACAGCAGTAGTGTGCACTTGTACCAACCCCCAAGGCACAACAGAAGTGTGCGGGTGTACCAACCCCCAAGGCACAGCAGTAGTGTGCACTTGTACCAACCCCCAAGGCACAGCAGTAGTGTGCACTTGTACCAACCCCCAAGGCACAGCAGTAGTGTGCACTTGTACCAACCCCCAAGCAACAGCAGTAGTGTGCACTTGTACCAACCCCCAAGGCACAGCAGTAGTGTGCACTTGTACCAACCCCCAAGGCACAGCAGTAGTGTGCACTTGTACCAACCCCCAAGGCACAGCAGTAGTGTGCACTTGTACCAACCCCCAAGGCACAGCAGTAGTGTGCACTTGTACCAACCCCCAAGGCACAGCAGTAGTGTGGACTTGTACCAACCCCCAAGGCACAGCAGTAGTGTGCACTTGTACCAACCCCAAAGACACAGCAGAAGTGCACTTTTACCAACTCCCAAGGCACAGCAGAAGTGTGCGCTTGTACCAAACCCCAAGGCACAGCAGAAGTGTGCGGGTGTACCAACTCCCAAGGCACAGCAGAACTGTGCGCTTGTATCAGTCCCCCAGACACATCAGTGCACTTGCTGCTATTGCCAAACCAGCCCCCAGGCACATCAGTGTGTGCTTGCTTGCTATTGCCAGGACCAGCTGAACTGTGCCCATGCACCACCACAAATCACAAACAACCTCACCCAACCGGACGAAATGGCGGACATAGAAAACAATGAGTGGCCACAAGAAATTGATCTAGATGTGGAAAATGATGAACAACCACGACTAGCTGGCCCCACGATGGAAGAGTAAGATGAACTGGAAAGTGTACCATCTGTCAGCAATAGGCACGACTCACCCCAACCAGGAACTAGCCGAAACCCAGAAACCAGAGACCATTGGAGGAATGCACTGATGGAAGGTCTGGAAAGCTACATTGAAGAGTTCATCTCCAAAACAAGTATAGTCAAACTTGTAGCTACAAGGAAGGGTAATGGCCCTGTCAAGAAGACCCAACAGAGCAAATTTGAGGCAGATGCACGGCCTCATTGGGGGGGGGAGGATCAACCGGTAAGGGAAAAGAGGAGCCATGGAAGAAACCAAGGTGATACGACCACACCCAAGAAAGAGGCTACTATTGGCAAAATGAGGTTATACCCATCACAGTCTGCAGATATAAAGAGTAAGGAACCATGGAAGGTGCTGGACAGGGTTATGTCAGCCTTGCACTCCTGAGACATACGCCTTCCTACCTTGAAAGGGAAAAGCCGTCGCGAATATTTGAGCTTTATGCATTGCTTCAATGATGCTGTAGACAAGATCCAGATGTCTGATCCTGAAAAAATGCACATCCTGCAGCAGGCTTGTTCCTAAGAAATTCAAGACCACTTATACTCACATACAGTAGTACTGTAGAAAACGGCTATCAACGGGCTCTAAAAACACTGCGGATATGATTTGGTGGAGAAGATGCTTTTATTCGTGAACAGATTCAGGACCTGATGTTGACCCCTTCAGTGCCTACTAATAACAGGGAGGGACTTCAATGCCTAGCAGACAGGCTGAATGTATGTATCTGTAACTTAGAGCCCTACAGTGCACTGTGGCAAATTGACAATCTATTGGGGAAATAGTTGCTGGCTGAAAAGTTACCCAGTCACTTGCGAGAGAAATACCCAAACAAATGGAGGAGTTTCAAGCTCAAGGAGAAAAAGGAACCAGGGTTAGAATATCTCTGGGTTTTCATACAGAAGGCCACTAGAAATGCAAGAGAGGCATACATAGAAACAAGGGGAGCCAGAGACAGACGATGTGCCGCAATAATGCTAGCAGGCGTGCTGTAGGGCTGGCTGTCACGGGCGCAGAGCGCAAGGCTTGCTCGCTCTGCTCAGAAGATCATAACTTAAATCATTGCCACAAGTTTCATACTATGGCAGTATCTGAAAGAAACCCGAACTGTACAACGATTGCGCTACTGCTTCCCGTGTCTCAGAAAGGGACACCAGGCCAATGCGTTGTCATGGGTTGCGTTAGGCTTACCCACGCAACCAACTCCAAAATTTGTTTTACCAGAGATAAGACGCCCGGCGAGGCATAACTGGGACATGTATTTTTCAATTAGCATATGTTAGCCAGCCTTTAGGGGGGTGGGCAGTGAAACAGTGTTGTACTGTTCATCGCTTCACACCCAAAAACCTCATTTTAAGTAGTATCCCCTGAGCCATGGGTTAGTTAAGACGTCGTCTCCATCCTCTCCCTCCTGAAAGGGGGCGGGACACCACACCACACAGAGTCCTCCACCGCCACTCAGTCCTGTGAACCGTCGTCGACACGAGACTAAGCGTGTTAACCTAGGTTGTTATCCCCGTGGAAATATCACGTGTGGATGCCTGGTTGCGACAAGAGCAATCCAGGCTGGCCTATCAAACCTACAGTAAATGGTTAATTAATTCACGCTTACAGAGTTCTCCTGCACGACACCCGTCTACAGTGACCGTGATCGACACGAGACTAGTGTGTTAACCTAGGTTTGTTATCCCCGTGGAAATATCACGTGTGGAAGCCTGGTTGCGACAAAAGCAATCCAGGCTGGTCTATTGCACCTAAATGGTTAATTCAAGTCATGCTTATGAGTTCTCCTTGCCGCGATAACCATCTACAGTGACTGTCAGTGACGCGAGACAATGTTTGGTAACCCAAGAGTACTTTTTGTTACTATGGCCGTGGAAAGAAGTTCTTGTGATGAAGCCTGGTTGTAACAAAGCAATCCAGGCTGGCAGTAAATGTATCACTTGAAGAATTAAGGCTCTGTTAAGTCATACCCACAGTAGAGCAATCACATGTGTCCCAAAGTTGGAAATTCCCTGTTTTAGAAGATTAATTTTATTACATCGTGAACGTGAGTGAATCATATATCCATGCAAATTGTAAATCATTGTATGGAAGCTTGACAAATAAATGTAAGTGCAATTATCTGCCCGTATCTGTGATCCTATCTTATTATCACTAAAGGTAATGACTGATTGGTTATGACAAAATATAACCAATAACTTAGATGGATGTTGAAAATTAAATGAATTCATTAAATCATCATTTATCAAGTATAAATCATGGAATGTCGAGTGGTGGAGTGAACTTCTACGTAGATACGCCATAATCTCCTGTAAGTAACCAGTGTGAAGGTATCGAACTCTACGGTAAGAAATAAGAAATACGACATATCATTATCTTTATATAATATAATCCACTCCTATTACCACTGATACACCCAAAACCATGACAGCGTATCTGGCGGGATACTCACCGTGTGACATTGATGGGTGTTCTGAGTTACACTCCAGTTGGTTACAACTTTCTCCCAAGTCCATGCAAAGAGAAAGGTATGAATATAGACGCCAGAGCCAAGAAACAGATAAGAATAAGTCTTGTGACCGTGATGAACGGCCTAGGGACACATTTGACTACTCAATCAAGAGGAATCACCTCAGCAAGAGAGAAAGGTCGGAACCTACACAACAAGATGATTGGCATGAACGAAGCAACAAAAGGTCATGAGGTTATGAAGATGGTGGCTGACGTGAGAAACCATACTGGGAATCTGGAGTCAACCAAGAGGGAAAAGGCAGGACCCAGTCAATGACTAAAGAAGAGCAAGGTGGCTCTTCCATTATCGAAGGTGGAGGTAAAGGGGCCGAACTCGAGGCGAGCGACAAGAACAAATGCGCTCCTGGACTCCGGCAGTAATCGGTCCTTCTGTGCGAAGAGTCTAGTGCAGCGATTGAAGACGTATGGAAAACCACTGTCACTCTTTATTGACACTCTTACCCATGAAGAACAACGACACACATTGGAGATAGACTTGGAAGTCAAAGGCAAGCAAGTGCGAAGGTCTAAAAGTACACTATTACTCCAAAGTGTACTGGTAATTGACCGCTTGCCCCTTCACTGGGAGACTCAGTAGCGTCCACTACGGATGCAATGGATTGGGAACATCTTCGAGAAATCATACCACCTGTGTCTGATGTTCAAGACATTGAACTACTAATAGGGCAGGACAGTCCAAGAGCCTCGATTCCATTAAATTGCCGGACAGGACAAGATGGAGCACCATTTGCAGTGAGGACTCAACTCAGATGGACTGTAAATGGTCCAATGGCCCATGAAAATGTTACTACTCTTGCTGTCATGGGCTCACCACTGACTCTCCCTCCTGCTGAGACATGTCTAGAGGCACAAGTAAGGCGCTTTTGGGAGGAGATGACCTTTCAAAAAACTATAATTGATGCGCCAGTGTCGCTGGAGGACAAAAGAGTCGTCCAACCCTGGTCATCGACAGGTGCGATGATAAATGGACACTACCAGTTTCCCATTCCATTCCTGCGAGAACCACCTAACCTACCGGACAGCAAATCACTTGTTGTCAGGCGTCTGAATAGCCTGAGAAATGACTCTTAAGAAATGCAGAACTGAAACTAAGACATGTTGCAGAAATTTAACATCTGATCACTAAGGGCTTCATGGAGAAGGTGCCAAATGGGGAACTAACAGCAAATCCTGGAAGAACTTGGCATCTGCCTCATCATCCAGTACTAAATCCAAATAAACCAGAGAAAACTCGTATTGTTTTCGATTGTACTGGAACATTTGCCAACGTATCACTAAACAACGAGGTACTTCAAGGACCAGACTTCAACAACAAATTCTTTGGAGTCCTCATAAGATTTTGTCGGGAGCCGATTGCGCTGATGGCTGATATTGAAGCCATATTTCATCAGGTCAAGGTGCACCCTGAACACAGGGATGCCCTAAGATTCCTCTGGTGGGAAAATAGAAGCCTGCCGGGACCCCCAACTGCCTACCGAATGACAGTGCATATCTTTGGAGGGGTGTGGAGTCCATCTTGTGCTACTTATGCATTGCAGAGAACTTTCCAGGATTATGTTTCAGAATTCCCCGTAGCAACCACCAGAGCTAGAGAGAGCTTTTACATGGACGACTTGCTTGTGTCTGTTACTGATACTGAGGAAGTAATCTCCATGGCACACCAGCTGCAAGAACTCTTGCTAAGAGGGAGATTCAAGCTTACAAAATGGATAAGGAGTTCTCAGCACAATCCCCATGGGAAAGCGGCACACCGGTATCAAGGAAGTGGACTTCACCTATGACAATTTGCCCACAGAGAGAGCCCTGGGAGTGATGTGGAATTTGGAAATGGACCAGTTTGCTGCAAAGGTAAAAGTCCAAATCTAGCCTATGACAAAAAGGGGGCTTCTAAGCATTGTAAGCTCTGTCTATGACCCACTGGGTTTCATCTGTCCTTTCACAATCAAGGCAAAGATCATCTTCCAGAACGAGTGCAGGAGACAAGAAAATTGGAACGTACCTCTTCTTGACCACAACCTAGTCTTGTGGTAGTGTTGGTTGTCGGACCTGAAACTGCTGCAGGACTTCCAGATTCCACGCTGCTATACATAAGTTGGTCTAAGCCGCACTGCTTCTGCTCAGTTGCATCACTTCTGCGACTCTTCACAATCAGCTTATGCAGTTGTCACCTACCTGAAGACTGTAGACCAGGAAGGAAGACTTGACTGTTCCTTTGTGTGTGGCAGTGGCAGAGCCGACTAGCACCTTTAAAGCAACAAACAATACCACAGCAAGAACTTTGTGCTGCCGTACTGGCAGCGCATGCTGACACAACAATGCGGCATGAACTCAGTGTACCACTGGTGGACTCTGTGTTTTGGACGGATAGTATGATAGTGTTGAAGTATATTGGTAATGCTGAGAAACACTTCCACACCTTTATTGCAAACAGAGTGTTGTCTTTCAGAGAAGTCACGGACATTAGGCAATGGAGACATGTCAGCTCAGAGCAGAGCCCAGCAGATGATGTAACACGAGGAGTAACCGCTTCTCAGATGCTGGAGGATTGTCGTTGGATTCAGGGTCCAAGGTTTATAATGGTACCTCCTGAGTATTGGCCAAAGGCACCGCAGGTTGACATGGAGCTCGAGGGCGATCCTGAAGTGAAAGGGGATGTGACTTCACTGACCTCCATAGTAGACAGGACCAAGGAACCCTTGCAGTGCCTGTGGGAAAAGTACTCTTCCTGGCTCTAGCTTCAAAGGAGTAGCAGCTTGGATCCGGAGGGTTACGTGCTCAAAGATAAAACACCAACAGCACACATCACCGTGTTAAGTGTGTCATAGTTACGCCAAGCCAAGACAGCAATTTTTAGAGTGATACAGAGAGAGCAGTACCAACAAGAAATGAGGCTCATTGCAAAGATAAGATTTACAAGGCATGCACTGTCTGCCGTCGCAACAACCGGGTGTCCATGCATCAAAGAGAAGCCGTGCTGCCAGCACATCAGACTTGCCCAGGAAAGCCTTTGCCTTCACGGGATTGGATTGTTTTGGTCTGTTCCAGACCAAACAAGGGTGCAAGACAGCCAAGTGCTATGGGTGTCTGTTCACATGCTTGACAACCCATGCAGTCCATCTCTTGATGCCGACGCTCTCATCAATGCAATCACCCGTTTCATGGCACATCGAGGTACTCCTGAATGCATCCGCTCAGATAATGGAACAAACATGGTTGGGGCCTGCAAAGAACTCAGGGCAGCTGCTCGCATCTGGATGGCAGACAAGCACATACAGCAACATCTGAAGAAGGAGGTGGAGTGGGTGTTCAATCCCCCTGCAGCATCTCATATGGGAGGTATATGGGAAAGACAAATCCGTACAGTGCGTAAGGTGCTTCGGGCAATAGTCGGGTCTCAAGTGGCTGACGATGAGCGACCACAGACATTATTCAGTGAGGCAGAAGTGATCGTCAACAGCCGCCCAATAACTGCAGTGTCAACTGATGCCAAGTACTTGGAGGGCTTGACTCCATTATATATGATTGGACGTGACTGCTCCAGTCCCTCCTCTCAGCGGATGCCCGCTGCCCTTATGATTATTATTTTTTTTTTTACACATTCTGTAGGTAGGATTTTGTGTGTATGAAACCGAAAAAAAGGAAATTGAAAAAATCATGTACAGAATATCTACCCAAAATTAGGAGAGAGCAAGGGGATGTGGCTACAGTAATGAGTTTAATTTGGTAACAATGCCACCAGCAATGTAAACAGATGCAAAGTGGCATATATAGTGAGCGAGGTTCTGATCTTCATGCAGCAACATAAAGATAAGAATCTAGGGGTACGGTAAGCAAGCCCTGGATATAGGAGCTTACTGGAAAGGTTAGCCTACTGTGAGCATGTACTGGGTAGCTATCATTCACCATAAATGACCCATGGTAATGCATGAATTTTAACCCCTCAAAAATAGTGTATGTATAGAGTTCACCCCTACTTTTTGCATAATAATTTGATCATAAAAACTCAAACTGTACTCAAGTATATACGGTAATACTCTACAGTAGTTGTCAAATATAGACACATACTGTATTGGCAATAATGAATGATCATTGGAAGAAGTAAGTATTTATGTGAATCAATGGTGAAACTGACTACCCTTTCCAAGGTTCCACAGGTCTGCCAACTGTTTACAAGGTACACAGATGTGTGTGTCAGATGGCTTGACTTTTCCGCGATGTATTCACCAAAACTTGGTACAATAGTTGTTTCTTAGACTGTACCTACATAGTGTAGTACAGGTAGTCGTCGACTTACGACCTAGATTGGTTACGGCCGCCTGGTCGTAAGTTGATCTGGTCGTAAGTCGGCATATGTTATAATTACCTTACGTATATTATAATGTGTAATGATAATATAATCATCTTTAAGTCATATTTTATCAACATTTTCTTTGTTCATTATTGTTACGGTCGACAGGTTTAAGTAAATCACTGCATACTACAGTACAATTGATTTATTATTTACACAACATACAAAAAAAAAAATACAGGTGCAAAACATATAAAACATTTTAGTTGCAAAACATACAAACACATACAAACATACAAAAAACATCTTATTGGCTGCTGGTGCTTGGCTGTGGATCGTCGATGTCGTCAGCTGGGGCAGCCTTTGGGGTAGCCGGAGGAGTTGTTTTTTTCATGAACATGGTGAGCTTTGTCTGAATTGTTCGTTTCTTCTTCTCCTCGTAAATTTCTTGATACGGACGAAACGAATTGCGTGCCATCCGCTCAATCCTTGCAAATCGTTCGATGTTTGGGTCCATTCCTTCAAAATGGGCAAGAAGTTTATTCAGTAGAGATAAACCTTCTGATAATCCCTTAGTGGCAGGTTGAGGAGTAGATGAAGACAGTTTCCTCTTGGTAGACATCTTGGGGGGGTGGTGGTTCAAGAAAAATTTCCAAGACAAAAGAAAGGCACAAGGCAAACAGACACGGAGGGAAGTGTGCTGTACCAGCGAGCGTGTTTGTAATTGAGCGCGGGGATGCGTGCGGCTCCAGCTCCCGGCAGCGCCAGGAGGCTGGGGCCAAAACTGTCGTACCGCCGGTCGTAAAGTCGAACAGACGTAAGTCGCATAGGTCGTAAGTCGACGACTACCTGTATATAAATAATATACCAAGACAATAAGGGTATACAATCAATGGTAATCAGTAAGTCAATTTGACCAAGGACAGCCAAAAAAAGCCATCTGATACTTATTTCCAGTAGGGTCACATCTCCCACTACAGAGCACATAGGGTGTACTCTAATCCAATATATAACATCTGTTCCTACTGACACGGTTAATTAAAGACAAAGATACAATTCTGGTGACTTTTTCATGTCAACCAAGTACGATTAACTGGTGAGAAAAGAGAGAGACAAAGAGCGAAGATATGTTTGTGTGTGTGTGTGTGTGTGTGTGTGTGTGTGTGTGTGTGTGTGTAAAAGTGATGGAGAAAGAGAGGAAGCACACGAGTCAGAGGAACATTTTGATAGAGTAATCTAAGCCCATGGGCCAAGTTCATGTTGGGTACCTCTTGGGAGAATGTCTACATGATACAGTAAAAGAGATGGATAATGTACCATCTGGGAAAAAAAAAAAACAGCCCACAACTATGAAGGCATTCCGAATAAAATAAAATACTCGGTAACAGGAAGATTTTATATGACATGCAGTAAATTCCTACCAAGTTCAATGCCATTTTTTTTTCTCCAATAAGTTTAGAGACACTGTATTACTGCCACAATTGTTGAATATGAATTCTTTATGATATTAAGTGTGCAACAAAAAAGAATGCTTCATTAATGTATTAAATGATCTGTAAGAAAGTAAGAGAGAAACCAGTTATAAAACAATGACAAGTGTCATTCAACTCTCAACAAAGTGTTTAAGTGTAAACTGGAAAGAGAACTCTGATGAATTTTGCAATTATAAACTAAAAATCACAATAAACTTTGTTTCAGAAAATAGAAACAAGAACAAATCTCTTGCAAGACTTACTCAGGTAGTCGAGGTGTACACAATTATGAATTTGAAAAACTTCCTATTACAATTCCCCCCCCCCCCCCCCCCCCAAAAAAAAATAATAATAATAATAAATAATTAAAAATTCAAAAATAAAATTAAAATAAATTAGTACTATTACTTTAAGCTCAAGGTGGATAAAATATATTACTACAGTATATTATGAATGATATCAACTGTTAACAAGGTAACTATACAGGGCTGAGTCTTACTATTCCTAAACTAGTTCTTTACACAACATTGTTCATAACAATCAAGAAGCTGTATACTCACTTCTAACTTATTTCAACTTACTTTAACAGCAACATGGAATTGAGAGTGTTTCCTATGTTGATCAGTGAGGTGGGTCTGTAGTCTTGTTGAACACACAACAAGAATCTCTTCCAAACACTCCCCCAAGCTCTCACGTAGTGCTGAGCAGCCGTCACACACCAGGTTCACTGATGAGGATAACAAGATACTTGTACAGTATATAAATATTTTCAAGAGATTATTTTCAGTTATCCCTAAAGATAATACACTTCAAAAGCTAACTCAAGGACAGCAACTGATCAAAAGCTATTACAAGTGTCTACTGTATAACATATACCTGTAGAATTACCTATTAATATTATATTTTTCCATCTCATACAAGGATCAAAACACTTCCAAATATTGGATGGAGGTTTTACTGATCTCTACAAGAGCTCTTATCAAGTACAGTACCTATTCACAGTAGGGTGAACTGATGGTGCCCTGGAAACCCTGAAATATTGTGTGTGGACTGGTTGGAAGAAGCAAGTTAATCATTTTAGGAATAAACAAATTTAGAGATGAATTTTGGCACAGAGCTATAGCTTGAACTACGTACAGTACCATTAACAATATACCTGTACAGTATACAGTACAGGTTGTACCTCTCTAGTCCGGCATTCTGTGGTCCGGAAACTCCCGTGGTCCGGAATGATTTTAGTTTGTCCAATAGGTAGATAGGCAGCTCTTTTTTTTTTTACTTATCTGAATTATTATTATTATTATTATTATTATTACAGGAGTATTAAATTTTTGCCCCTCAGGCACTATTGTGGGTCAGTGAACTATTCCCGGGTGAGCTAATCCCCTTAAAAAAAAAAAAGCCGCGGGAAATTAAGGTTTGTTTACATCCGGCAGTTCGGCTGCTCTCTCTCTCTGCTTGTCTATACAGAGTACAACATTTAACCCTTCAATATATATGAGCAGTAAATAAGTGTTGCTTTCATATTCTTATGTAGAGTAATGACGATATATTTTCACATGTGCGCACTTACATACGAGCAGTCTCACTTTTTTTTTTTACCATTAATGGTTAGCTACTTATATTGTTCCATTTATTAACATTAAATAACATTACAGGTACTTCAAGCAACCATATTCATTTTTTACATTAATTTTACTACAGCTAAACTCAGGGTCTTATTTTCTTCAGTTTTATATGTAGAACCAATCAGTCACTGGTTTCGTAAGCTTTAACATAAACAATGCCGGCAGCCGTCTCGTCTCCTCTAATATTCCACGTATTATTAATAAATTGTATTGTTAATTTTGCACACACGTACATTAATTCAATAAAAACAAATTCAGAAACATTAATTAAAATATATATGAACAGTAAATAAGTGTTGCTTTCATATTCTTATGTAAAGTAATGATGATATGTTTTCACGTGTGCGCATGCGCACTTACATACGCGATCTCTTTTTTCTTTACCATTATCGTTAGCTACTTCTATTGTTCCATATATTAACATTAAATAACATTACTTAAAACAACCAAATTAATTTTACTACAGCTACAACCAGGGTCTTATTTTCTTCAGTTTTATATGTAGAACCAGTCAGTCACTGGTTTTGTAATCAACGAAAACAATGCTGTGTCATTTCCTTGTGTGTTTTAATATTCTACGTATTATTAATGAATTGTATTGCTCATTTTGCACACATAAACATTAATTCAATAAAAAAGACATTCAGTAATAAACAATAATGAATCTTTTGTACATAAGAGAAATGACTCTGTTTACACGATTATGCACGTCGTCTGCACGTTGGCGGGCCGTTCAAACCCGTCAAAATTTTTATTTATTTATTTTTTGTGTTCCAATAAAATATGTTAAGAATCAAAAACTCGCGAAATTTGAGAAGCTACTATACGACATTTAACCCTTCAATATGTCTTCAAAGAGACCATGCTGCAGAGAAAGTGGTGCTAGTGCTTCCAGGCATAAGCACAAGTCACTATCTATTAAGGAAAAGGGTGAATTTCCATGGTCCGGCAATTTCCATGGTCCGGCACCGGGCAGGTCCCGAGGTTGCCGGACTAGAGAGGTACAACCTGTACATAAGGGTATATTGTGTGTGTATATATATATATATACTGTATATATATATATGTATATTGTGTGTACAGTCAACCCTCACTTTACGCGGTCCCACATTCCGCGTTTCCACGTTTATGCGGTGCCCTGCCAGAACCCAGGATGCTCACATTCCGCGGTGGGTGTACCCCTTTTCACGGGTGAAGTATAATTTTTTTATTTAGCTCATAAAATTCATACAAATTATCCGGCCAGAATATAATTTACATTGCTGGAATTCTTACAATTTGATGATCATTTTGAATATAAACATCATAGATTTTGCATTAGACATACAAATTTTAGATATAATGATTATTCTGAGTAAATACGGTATGTTATCTTTTGTGCAAAATATATGACATTTATATTCAAAATATTCCTGGTCTTACAAGGAATCCAGCAATGTCAATTGTATTATCCTAACTTTAGTCTGATTTATTATTTAGTACTAAAAAGGTAAACAGTCTGGTATTCCCACACATTTATCTAGTGGGGACGTTGGTGGGGGGTGGGGGGGGGGGGAGGGAGGGACCGGCAACCGACCATCTGTTACCGTGTGAAGAATATTTTTTTTTTTTATTAACTGAAGATTTATATTTTAGCTCATAAAATTCATACAAATTACCCGGCCAGAATATTATTTACATTGCTGGAATTCTTACAATTTGATGATCATTTTGAATATAAACATCATATATTTTGCATTAGACAAAAGTTTTAGATATAATGTTTACTCTGAGTAAATACGTTATTTTTTGTGCAAAATATATGACATTTGTATTCAAAATATTCCTGGTCTTACAAGGAATCCAGCAATGTCAATTATATTATCCTAACTTTAATCTGAGGTATTATTTATTACTATACCTGGTTTTCCCCCCAAAATTTCTCAGAGGGAAGAGCCAGGGAGTGTAGTGTGAGAAGAGGGGGAGGGAGTTGAGTCCATTATTTGAATGGACATTAGCTTGGCGACTGTATTTCTCTATTTCTCTTAAGTATTAATTGTGTGCATGTACCATCATAAAATTAAGATGTTATTTTTACTAGAACATAGGTATTGTGTTGGAAAAAGTGGAGTTTGGGGGTCAGCTGGTCTCTATTTCATTTAATCCCATATGTTATGTTATTCACTTTACTCGTTTCTCACTTTCCGCGGTACCCTGTGGGTTACATTAACCGCGTAAAGTGAGGGTTGACTGCATATATATATATATATATATATATATATATATATATATATATATATATATATATATATATATATATACAGTGACCCCTCGGTTAACGAACTCAATCCGTTCCAGAAGGTCGTTCGTTAACCGAAAAGTTCGTTAACCGAAACCATTGTTTCAATGGGTTTTTGGGTAATTGGTTCCAGCTCACCGAAAATTTCCTAAATTCAACAAAAATGGTAGAAAAGTTCACTTACTTTGAGGTGTATTTGTAGAAGGCTCCTGGATGATGATGATGATGATGGGATTTAGAATGGGGGTGGAGGAGAAGGAAGAAGAGAAGGCATTGGGGTGGAAGAGAAGTCACCCCATGGCGCCATTTCACCCATAAAATTTTAGCTCTCTTGGTGTAATTCAAGATTATTTTCTTTAAATCAACACTGCACTGCATTATATATTGTCAATATGTAAAATATATTTCAAAATGACCAATAATTTGCTTGGAAACACAGAAAAAAAGCATTTAGTTGAAGAGAGTCTCAAGCAAGATGTTACCTCCAGTGAAAACAGAGAGACTAACGCCTGTTTGCTGTGTTAAGAGGCTGGATGCCGCGCATTAAACTAGTCACTTTACCTTCAATTATGTTCAATAATTGTTAAAATGACTAAAAAATTTAATATTAAACTTTTAAAATTATTGAATAGTATAAACTTCTTGATATTTACTAAAATAGTAAGGAATTTAAGCCCTAGAACCGATTAATGTATTGGCAGACTGATACTAAAGCTGGTTGCCTGGTCAGTGCAAGCGAAAACATGTTGAGGTCGGTTCGTAAGAAATTCGTTAACCGAATTTTTGTTCGTTAACCGAATTGAAGATCCTTATGGAAGGCAGTTCGTTAACCGAAATTTCGTTAACCGAGGCGTTCGTTAAACGAGGGGTCACTGTATATATATATATATATATATATATATATATATATATATATATATATATATATATATATATATATATATATATATATATATACAGTTAGACCCCGACTTACGACTGCTTCGACTTACAACCGTTGGGACTTACAACCGTCGGGACTTATGACCGCCGCAGTTGTGACCATTTTTTTTTTCAAAAATTTCTTTTTTTTTCCAAATGACACACGCATTTTCTATACCGAAACGTTTCCAGTTAATGTAGTCTCCATGTATAATTAGAAAATTATGGGGGCCCCATGTGCATTCAGCTGACTACATTAAAGGTAAGTGCTCAGTCACACTGTATCCATTCCTCATTATTTATTACTTTTACTGTACTGTATTTCATTGTAGATTTTTTATTTAAAGAAAAAAAAAAAATTTATTTATGTCGGACTTACGACCATTCGGACTTACGACCTGGATTTGGGTCCCTAACCCCATCGTAAGTCGGGGTCTGGATGTGTGTGTGTGTATATATATATATATATATATATATATATATATATATATATATATATATATGTATATATATATATATATATATATATATATCATGCAAATCCACAATGAAAACGTGGATAAGATAAATCTTGATAAAATCACACGGGAAAATGGAAACAACGGAGTACCTTAGTACTCCGTTGTTTCCCTTTTCCCGTGTGATTTTATCAAGATATATATATATATATATATATATATATATATATATATATATATATATATATATATATATATATATATATATATATATATATATATATATATATATATATATTTAAAACTCTTGTATAGTTTACCAGTTGTTAGAGCTACAAGGGGATCCTCTGCCAGGAGCTTCTTGACCTTCTGGACAATGTCAGCTTGTAGTAGCTTCTTAACGTCTGGCAACAACTCCTCAATTTCCTGAGATTTTGCACAGCATTAATAATCAATCAATTAACACACAGGATCACATCTTGTTGATTATGTTAATGTACAGTCCCTAAAAAAGTAATGTTAGATCTTCCGTAGCTACAATTTTAAATGCTAGACGAAATGCTTTGATATGATCCCCAGTGCATCTTCATCATAAATTGATATGCCTATTCACCATATTAACAACAGCTAGAAATGTGGATAGGATTGGGGAAAGGAGTTATCCCTGTATGGCATACAAGGATACTTCAATACGACAAGAACTCCATTAAACTATATTAATGTATGCATCATTAGAAAACGTGTTGTCTAATGGTAGACCCTGCTGCTATATGGCATCACAAAAATTGTGACCAAGTCCCAGGATGCTGATCTGTCTTTCTGCCTAATTTGCACACAATTGCAGGGTCTCAATTGTTTCTCTTATGTTGACAACACAACTTACATATACAGTATTATTTCTCACTATTGATCTTTTGTCATTTTTGTATTTCTTTATAGTTCTTTGTTATTATTATGACAGTGTGATTATCATTATTGTTACCAGTATCAATACTGTATTATTTAATTTTTAATTGTGTATTTTTATTATAAATTCTATTTATTATGTATTATTATTATTATTATTATTAATACTATTATTATTATTATTACATCCCCCCCCCCCCCAACCCCGATGTGGGTCAGTGACCTGTGCCTGGGTGGGCTAATCCCTGTAAAAAAATTATATAAATAAATAAATAAAGTAAAATACTCATTCATGCTCAAAGGTCACAGATGTAGAATGACCAACCATATATATATATACTGTATATCTTTTTAACTAACTACACTCGAGGGACTGAAAGGCTTGTAAAATTGCCATCTTTGAAAAAGAGTCACGGGCTGATGTATGACAAAAGTGTAAATGGCCCTCATGTCCCACACAGGTTCAAATAAAATTTCCATTTGTTTTCCTGTTTGACTAATATTTACCAAATTCCTGTTACTTCCTTTTTTCAAGAACATTGCAAAATTTGCCAAATATTTACATTACTACAGTATACATATTTTGGCACTTGAAATTTTATTCCCCAAATAGAAAACTCTTGAAGTGTACATAAGGATGATATTACTAGCTGAGTAAACCTGTGAAAACACCAGTACTGTACAGTATCAAACTTATTTTTGCTTTTTACATTGTAATGTTCACCAAACAATGAATGATTATTTTAAACTAAATACATTACTGTTATACTAATGGTTTTCTATCCACTCCCCATACAATAATCATTCAATGCATGCATTATGTATAATTTCTGGGGCTTTGATTACTGTAATTCAAATACTGTACTGTACACCTGTATTTACTGAGTCATTGTAATAGGTAAAACATATCTAATGACTGTAGTTTTGTACAGTAAGCCCTTAATTTCCATGGTGGTTACACTCCTGCAGAACAACATTAATATCAATTCTGTGGGAAATAAAAGTTTACTTCTTAAAGGAAAAATGGAAAATGATGCAAGCACTGAATTCCCCCTCCCCAGCCTAGAAACCTAACAATAAAAACCATCAAGGATAAACAACAACTCTGATTAAATACAAAAGAATATTTTACCACTTTGTTTCCTCCCTGTATCCGAGATAGGTTTAACAGATTCTGGAACTTATTCAAAACCCAATGTAGCAACTACATTACTATATTAATGGTGCTGGTGGAAAATCTAAGATGAACAGTTACACAAACACATTGTACTGTTGCCTGTGATGGGTGTGTTTACAAGCATTGACAACAACTGGTTCACATCATATTTATTACAGCATGTACTTCTTCATTTTTCATTCCAGGAGCCAAATGTTTTTTTCATAATCTACTACAGTACAGTAAACAGGAATACACAATACAGGTTAACAATCCCTTATCCGAAATCCTCGGGGCCAGAGGCATTTCAGATTTTGGAATTTTTCGGTTTTCAGAATGGTTATTTTTTTTTTTTTATTAGCCTACCCGGGCACAAGTCACTGATCCACATTGGGGCCTGGGTGGCGAAACTATAATAAAAATTATAATAATAATAACAATTCATAGGTCTAGGTTGTGTTTCTCACTTTTGATCTTTTTTTTCATTCTTGTATTTCTTTATTATTATTATTATTTTATATTAGTATTATTGTTATTATTATTATTGTGAATTTTATTATTGTATGTTGTTATTATCATTATTATTGTTATCATTATTATTTTATTTTGGTGTATTTTTTATTAAAATTTTTATTTACTATGAATAATTATTATTACTATTACATTTTCGCCCCCCAGGCCCCGACGTGGGTCAGTGATCTATGCCCGGGTGGGCTAATCCCTGTTTAAAAAAAAAAATAAAAAAATAAATAAATAAATAAAAATAAATAAATAAATAAATAAATCGGGTTTTAGAGCTTTTCGGTTTTTGGAATTTCGGATAAAGGGTTGTCAGCCTGTACTCCGATTATTGCATAGGAAGTGTTCCTAAAAACCATTGTAAATAAGACATTTGTGAATACCACTGCAATTTTCCCCCTCAGAATTAATGTAAGTAATGGGGGGGGGGGGGGGGGGCGCTGAATTCCTAGCCGGCAACTTTCACCACACATTTTCCAATATATACTCCTCATTATCCGAGGTTATTGGGTCGTGTTCTACTGTAGTACTAGTAAATATGAGGAATAAATAAAAATTATAATAATGCAGGTAAATAAAATAATCAAACTAAATTATAAAAATACTGGTTACTGCATTGCCAGTTGGTAATAGTTTCACTACATGCAGGACACGAGAGACTGGAACGGCTGAGATCCCCAACACTGCTCCCTCCTCCCCTCCCACGATCCGTTGGGTAACTGCCTTGCACACAATAAATGTTTATTCCCTTTATGTTTTTGACCTAATGATAATTTTTTGGGGGCACATTCTGTATGAATAATTGCATGTGTATGTAACAGAGTAAGAAAAATTAATAAAATTACAGCCCACGGCTTGACCTGGTAGGGCGTGGCTGAGACCCCAGACACTGCAACCCCCTTCCCCTCCAGCGATTTGAACACTTAACTCCTGCAGACGTATGAAATATTTATTCTCGCTTATCATTTGACTTTATGATATAATCGATACCTTTCTTTTCTTTCTTTTTTTTTGTACATTCTGCATGAACAATTGTTAATGCATGTAACAGAGTAAAATTAATAAAATGATGTATATCTTATCAAAAATATGAGTTGAAAAATAACAATAACACAGCTTAGCCTGGTAGGGGGAGAGGTAGAGGGATGCTACAGGAACAGTCTAACTTGGCGACATACCAATTCCACACATACGTTCACCTCACACACATACACATCCGTGCTCTTCATATTTCTTATTTTATAGCAACTTATTTTTTTATATACAGATACAGTCTCGTTCAAGATTCTTTGAATGCTGCTGGAGACAGCTGGCAAATCATGGCCATTTGTTTACTATAGTATACAGTATAGTATAATATAATACGAAACATCAAAGCCCAACCATTAAATTAAGCAACGGGGAAGTAAGTAACCAATCACCGATCACTTTTACATTTATTCATAATTTTTACTACGTACTGTAGTAAACAAATGGCCTTGAGTTGCCAGATGTCTCCAGCAGTGTTCGAAGAATCTTGAACGAGACTGTACTCTCCATATACAGGTAATCCATATACAGGTAGGTGGGTGGGTGGGTGTGTGTGTGTAATAATAATAATAATAATTAATGGTTTATTGAGAAAATTCTGCAGCCTGAAGGCTGAAAATATACACTGGACAAAAATTACTTATTACATACAAAGACATGGGGTAGGTGGGTCGTTTAACAAAAGCTTTCATTAATGAAAGAAGAAGGAACATGAATTGAGCATACCAAATTATTATAGTTTACAGTTGATGGCCTGGGCAGGTCATTGAGACACAAGGTGGTGTGGTGTTCACGTGGTGCAGTAACTCGTCCTCGGGTGTTAATATGAAGGACCACACATGGTCATGGAGACATCAGGTGATGTGGTGTTCACGTGGTATAGTGACTCGTCCTCAGGTGTTGATATGAAGGACCTATTGTGGTCATGGGGACACCGGGTGGTGTGGTATTCACGTGGTATAGTGGCTCGTCCTCGGTTGTTGATATGAAGGACCTCAAGTGGTTATTGAGACACTGTGTGGTGTGGTGTCACAGTACCTCACTCTCTGTTAGGTGATGTTGTGTTATCTCGTAGTCAGGTGGAAAGCCAGCCTGCTGTTGTTTCCAGGGTGGACAGATTAACACCGTCTGGTCAGAGGATGGTTCCCAGGGGCGCTTATCTCAGTGGTGGGTCACGGCTCTCACTAGTACTGTTTAGTGCTAAATTCACTGGCTTAAACACTGTTCATTACTGTTCAACACTGATCTTACTTCTTTCTGAAGTGAAATTGCCACTTTCGACTACTGTATGTTGATATCCAGGTGGTGAGGATGGGGCCGACATGGCCAAGGGGGGCTGCTGCTCAGCAGGAGCAGCGCCTGAAAAATGTGTGTGTGTGTGTGTGTGTGTGTGTGTGTGTGTGTGTGTGTGTGTGTGTGTGTGCGCGACATTTCTAAACGAGCGTAAACATTTAAACTAGCATTTACCATAGCCGTATGAAGAATTCTAGAATGCTCAGCTTGTTTTTTCAAACCAGTTTGGAATTACAGTACAGTACAGGTACAGGCGTGGGGTGAGCATCCCCTACGTGTGCTCTGTGTGAATGGTCCCATTGAGCTTCATTACAGTAATTTCTAAACCATGCAGATCCTCAAGTATGGAAAACACATGTTCGTGTGAAGCAGGTCTTACAGCAGAATATGACAGCTGCGGCTAGCAAGCAGTTTGAAATATTACTGTAAGGTATCGTAATTTTTCATATGTGAATATTGAATAGGGGTGTTACATTATCAATTGAGGATAAGCAGGGTTGTAAATAGAATGTTACAGTATTCCATGTACAGGTAACCTATACACTGTACTGTCCAGTATTGTAGTGGGGTATGCTATAACGAATCTAATTGGTTCTAGAACCTCGTTCGTTATAGGATTAATCCGTTCCAGGCCCCCAACTACAACCACTTAACACTGAAAAATTTCTGTGGAAATTGTAAAAAATACATTACTTTATCTTACCTTAGTGTTGTTAGCATGCAGGACAGAAGGCAGAGGAGGAGGGGGGAGGAGAGAATTATGGAGAAGAGGTGGAAGGAGAGGAGTCATCCTTCCTAGCCCTCTTTGGTGACTGTCTTACAGGCACTTTGTCTGTTTATTTATAATTTCTTTCTTAGTTTCAAGGGTTATTAGCTTTCTCACTCGCTTTTGACGATTCATTGTTATAATTGCACACTTGTATAACAAAATACAGTTGGTCCTCGTATTACGCGGTTAATGTAACCCGGAGGGTCCCGCGGAAAGTAAGGAACGCGTAAAGTGAACAACATAACATATGGGATTAATTGAAATGGAGTCCAGGCCGATCCCCAAACTCCACTTTTTGACGACACACAACTATGTTGTAGTAAAAATTTTATCTTAACTTTATGATGGTATGAAAAAACAAGTAATATAGAAGAGGTTAGGTTAGGAAAGATAAAGGTTAACACAGGAAAAATGAAGGTTACCTTAGAGAAACTAAAAGTTAGGTGGAACACTTACGGTAGTAGAAGAGATGGGTCGGCATACGGGGATGGAGGCTGGTTCCGAGGCAGAGGGCAGATTACTGGCCCTCAGGTGAATCACCATTACTAGGTGAATCATCATCACTGTCACTTACAGTTGTCAGGGCTTCCCTGACAAATCCCTCAAAGTCAACTTCACTGTCACTATCACTGGCTTGGGCTGGCTGTGGTGGGTTGCGGGTGAAGAAATCTGTTATGCTTTGCTGACGTCTGGCATTGATGTTGTCGTGATACACCTTGATGTACGGCTCCATAGCCTGCACCAGCCGGTTATGGAAGACTTCATAGCGGTCATCGTCATTGTCGCGGGAAAGGAAGGACTTCATCTTCTCTGCACACTCCATGGCACCCTTAATATCACTATGACTTAAATTGTGTTCTTCGGAGACTGCCGCACCTTCTTCCTCCTCTTCACTGGCGTGTTCTTCTTCCAACATCTCGTCGGCAGTCACTTCAGGATTTCTGATCACCTCCAAGATGTCGTCGTTGGTTGTCTCGGAGAAGCCTGGAACTGTAACAGTCTGCGCAGCTTCTCTGGCAAGGTCCACTGCTACTGCAACAGTCTGAACCTCACCAGTCACAGATTGACTCCTCCTCTCACCTGGTAATCCATGCAACACATGTCTCCATGCGTGACGAATTGTAGCAATAGACAGCTGATCCCATGACTCCACCAAGATGTCCACAGCTTTCTTGATGTTAAATACTCTCCAGAATTGTTTGAAGAGTATTTTTTGCTGTTCTAACCGTTGTTCCTCATCTTCGTCGCTCTTGCTATCGGTGGTGGTGTCACTCAGGTCACGCAATTCTTCCCTGGTGTTGGTGTAGTCGTTCAGGAGCTGGAATTTTGTTCTTGAGAATGCAGCTTTCACATTGCAAATCAACTCCTGGTCCATGGGCTGGATTAAAGACGTAGTGTTGGGAGGAAGGAAGACCACTTTTACGTTGGGGTGACGATCTAACAGTAGGGGCGAGTGTCCTGGTGCGTTGTCCAGCAGCAACAAAATATTAAATGGGACATTCTGTTGCTCACAGAATTTCTTTACATCGGGAACAAAACAGTCATCAAACCAGGAGAGGGACAGTGTAGAGAACATCCATGCCTTACGTGCTGTCAGCCAGTGGACATTTAGCTTGGTCATGTCCATGCTCTTGTAGGCATGCGGCTTGCGGGCTGTGTGGATCACTGATAACTTGAGCTTACAGGTACCGGAGGCATTGGTGGTAAACAGGACGGTGATGCGTTCCTTCTGCATTTTCCGGCCCCGAATCCTGCTGGCATTCTTCACAATGTAGGACTTGGAAGGTAGTTTTCTCCAGAAAAGACCAGATTCGTCCATGTTAAACACCTGGTCGTCGGCGTACTGTCCTTCCTCCATAATCTCACGTAAAAACGGAGGAAATTCCCGAGCCGTAGCACGATCAGCACGCGCTTCTTCACCACCAAGGTTTATATTGGTGATGTTGTTCCGGATCTTAAACCTCTGTAACCACCCAGAGGAAGCATTAAAGGGTTTGGGCTCTGTAATTCCCATCTTTCGTGCCACTGCGATGTACAGTTCACGTGCGTAGTCCTTCACAGAGCGCGTGTCGACCGCCATGTTCCGTCGCGCCTGACGCACCAAGTACCACACAATTAATTTTTCTGTCTTGAGAAGCACCTGGTTGTGAAAATACTTGATCATAGAAGCACCTGTAGACTTTGTGATCTTCATGTGCTCCTTTATCTTAGCTGAATCCTTCTTTATAGTCCGGATCGTAGATTCGTTCACGCCATGCTGGCGCGCCAAATCAACCTGCCTTGTTCCTTTCTCCAACTCTTGGATGATGGTATACTTCACCTCGTAGCTTAAGGAACGTCGTGTCTTCTTTGGTTTAGTGCCGCTGGGTCCAGGTAAGGAAAGGTTTTTCTCTGGGGGTGGTGGTCCGGCGGAAGCCATTTTACGGAACAATGGATGCGCGTTTACACGGAGTGGCCTTGAGGGATGAAACTGCCGCGGCTAGGTCAAGCGTCGTCTCTCCTCCCTCCCTCCCTCCCCCGGGTGGACACGTCATAATACTTTAAGCCAATTACAGCTAGCGGCAGAGGGGGGTAGGGATGCATGGCCAATCACAGGTATGATACGTCATATGACGTCAGTGATAACGCAACAAAGACACACACTGCGCAACCTTACCGCGCCGCTTGCCCAAGCGGAGGGAGGAGGAGGGAGGAGGAGGGAGAGGCAGGCAGGCGGGCTGGTGGCGCGTGGGTGGTGCGTGGGTGACGCGTGGGGCAAATCTAAAAATAGCGTCGCGCCGGACACTCTCCGCGCAATAGCGGAAACGACCGCGGAATGTAAGGATGTTAGGTTCTGGCAAGGCACCGCGTTAGCGGTGAAACGCGGATTGTGGGACCGCGTAATAAGAGGACCAACTGTAGTTATAAAAATAACACGAATTTCCACATCAAAAGACGAAATTTCAACAAGTTCAGTGGTGCACTGACTACACAATGAACCAATATGGCACCTGACGCTCTTGCTGTGAGCCGCGGTACAACAATATTCATGCGCCAGATGAAATAGTCCCGTATTCATCCGCGTTCATCGTAGGAGTTGCGTTCGTTATAGCATTCTCAATTTTATAAGTAAAACCGTTCGTTATAGGAATATTCGTAGTAGAATCCGTTCATTATAACATACCCCACTGTACTTTATTTAAACAATTTATTTTTTTCTTAGATATCATTCATGGTAAAATACCAGAATACTTTCAATAACAATTAAATTACTGTACTGTACAGTACTATATTCTTCATACATAATGCCCAGTATCACCTTAAGTAGGCCCATATAAAAGCAGGTTCATCACAGCGTGAATATGATTCATTTTAACAGGTGGGAGTGTGGTGGTAAAGGAAACACAAGAGGATGGTGGGAATTTTTCTCTTATCCTTACAGTCTTCCCCTGAGGAAGGATGTAAGGTTAAGAGAAAAATTCCCAATGTCTGCTTGTGTTTCCTTTGCTCTTACACTCATCACAGTACTACTGTATTATAATAAAATAATGTAGCAAATGTAAAGGCCAAAGTCATTTAGAAATTACTGCACTCATCTAAAAAGTAACCAAACCTACCTGTTACAAAACATCATTAATTTAAATAACACATTTTCGTTTTTCTTTAGAACTAGAACTTTATCTGTACCTGTACAGTATAGTACTATCTTTTTTTTCAGCTTTTTGCAAATGAGTACCAGTACTTAAGTAATATTTTTGGCTTCTCTTACCTTGTTAATACCACGAACAATCTTCTGGTCCACTGCTGTGACAAATAAGTGACCTGTGATTTGCTGAACTATTTCATCCATGGTGTCAAGGTGTCCACTCATCCATTAATATCCTCAAAAGTCTGTGAATAGTATACTGTAAATCTAATTTCATTCTGTTTTAGTTTTATTTAATCATAAGTTAATTCATATTTATCTGAAGTGAAGTCAATATTGTGGCTAAGATATTTCACTTAAATCTAATTAATGAAGTTATTATTTTTCCTAATCACACATGATACTGTAGAGTACTGTACAGTATTTAACACAAGCATTAATTTGATCTACTATATATACAAGTATATGTTTCAAACTTTTCCCCAGCCCTTACTAAAGAAGAATGGTCACCCCTATTTAAAAAACATTAAATTGTATTGTACAATGAAACTTACAACTTAAATGAGGTTTAAGCAGTATGACAAATATGAAAAGCCTGTTAATGTGATATGAGAGTCAGTCAGAGATTACTGGTAACTCTTAAGAACTTGCTGACAACTAATAACAAATTTCTCTTAATTAGAAGTTCATTTTTTATTCCACGCCAGACGACCTAAATAATCCTGCCACTCTTTTCACAGAAACTGAGAGACAATTTTCTATTCCAACATGTTAAAGATCTGACTCAATACAGGTGGGAGCAAATACCCAAATCTCTGACCCCATCATAACTCACGAAAAGGGTATGGTGGCCAAGCTGGAATACCTAGCCCTGTTGGCACCAGTCACATCGTAAAGTTGTCCTTCAGATTTAACTGTTACATATACAGGTACTTGGTTCATGACGAAACCAGTTCCAGGTTCAAATATGACAAAGAAAATTACGACAGGATGGGAGAGGAGATGAGGCGTATACTAAACACTGGCCTGACTCACTAAGAAATAAGAACGCAGACACTACGATGAATATCACAGCCAGTAAAGCTAACCATTTGATTAATAAATATATACCAAAGATCAAACCCAGTGCCTCTAGGAATACAAGGAGGCTGCTGCACATGAACCATGCAGTAGTCGACATAGCTAAAAAGAAAACTCAGGATTTTGAGACGTCGGTTAGGACAAATGATGAGCAGGACAGGAGGATGTATGCCAGATCCACGAACCAAGCAAAGTCAGGAGTGTAGAAGGGCTGAAAAAGAGTTCCAGAGACAGAATGCAAATGAGGTCAAGTCAAACTCAAAAAGCTTATTACCGCCACGCAAATTTGAAATTAAAAACGCGAGTAGGACATATCGAACCTGAGGCTTGAAGATGGTAGTTATGCAGATTCTGACCAGGATAAGGAAGAGGTACTGTACAAATTCTTTTCATCAGCGTTCACAAGAGAGGATTCTAACAATCTTCCTACATTTGAGGAAAGACAGTCTGATACAGTGCTGACCCACATTGTGTTCTCAGAAGAGGGTATAAGAAATAAACTGTCAAAGCTAAAGATTCACATGAGGCCTGGCCCAGATATGGTACACCCCAGAGTGTTAAGAGAACTGTGTAACAAACTTGTGGAGCTCCTTAAAATCCTGTTCTGCAAATACAGTACATGGAAGAGCAAAATGTCCCCGATGACTGGAAAATGGCTTATGTGAGTCCTATATTCAAGAAGGGGGATTATCGCTCCACATATAATTGTAGACCAGTGAGCCTGACCAGCATAGTGTGTAAAGTATTAACATCATAAGAGATGCCATAATGAAACATCTACTGTACTACAAAACAACCTTGTAAAGGACTGCCAACATGGTTTTATGCCGGGACGCTCCTGCTAAACACAATTACCCAAGGTCCTGGATGTTTGGACTCAAATTCTAGAACAAGACGGAAATATTGACAATGATATCTCCGTTAGCCGGAACAATTGGTGCAGAGCACTTCCAGGAATGGGAGATTTCCAGCTAACAATATTACTCTCTCAAAGCCGGAAAAAAAAGCCCTCATCCCCGGAATTTTTCAGAAATTTTTAGGAACTGAGATAATTTTCTCGTTAGTTCTAGAAATTGCGCATTACATCGTCTCTTGAACCAAAAAAGAAATCCCCCCATCCCCGGAATTTTCCATGTGTTATACCAGTAATTTTTTCTCTGAATTTTCGGAAAATCTGCCCGATTTTCATCTCTCAAACCCCGGAAAAAATCCCCAACCCCACATTTTCCCTCTACTTCAAAGCCCTGCCCATTTTGAACAACCAATGTTATTGGCAATTGGTGAGGTCTTGTCTAAGATGTCAGTTAAAATACTAGAAAAATATAAATTTGTCCCAGACGCATAATAAAGTTTTTTCTTCTCTTTCTTCCTAAATAAACCGATGGTAACTCGCGTTTTATGATTGTTTGATTTAAGCGTTTTTGGAATACAGTAACATGATTGTTCAATTCATACCAAAACTTAATTTACGCGCATCTATTTTTTAAATAACGCGCTCAAGACAGTTTAAATTTGCCACGCATATTCGCCTGGTTGCCCGGTGAGGTGCTTGTAAGTCATATCAACATCAACAATTTTAATATTATTGTTAATAATAATAATTTTTATATTAATGTAATAATAACGATTATTACTACTAATGATGAAGATATGATGATAATGAAGTATTCTGTACAACAACTGTGACAACGTCCAGCAAACTTCCCGCATATTGCTTTCTCAGTTCACGCCAGCACTACTTTTTCTCTGTGCTCTCATGTGCATTGTGTGTTTATCACATACCTTTTTAGTGTTAAATGCTTTTTCCCCCATTGAGGATGTCTGGAAAACGTCCTGCTGCTTCCTCTGGGGCGCCTAAGGCTAAAAAGGCACAAAAAACAATCTCAATGGACGTGAACTTAAATGTGATCACCCGCCTTCAGAGAGGAGAGCATGTGTCGGTAGTTGGCCGCGTGCTTCGTTTAAGTGAGAGCACTGTTTGTACCCTGTACGGTATATGATGGTTCCCCTAACTTGTACCATTTTCATGTATAGTCGCTCCTCAACTTACAACTGGGTTCCGTCCCGACGACCAGGTCGTAAATCGAATTGGTCGTAAGTCGAAAAGGCGAAAATAATACATAATTCTAAAATGGGTGTCTCTTTTTCTTCTCAGCACCACGAGAACTCTCACTTTTACGCTTGCCAGCCATTTTCAAGTGAATTACAAACGAAAATTTTGTCATTACACAGCGCAATCACTAACGTCGGGACTCAAAAATACGTAATGTGAAAAATATTTTATACGACCATGGCCGTCGTATGTCCGGGTTGTCGTAAGTCGAGTATGTCGTAAGTCGAGGAGTTACTGTATTCTTATGGGAAAATTATGTTTAATTTACGCGTTTTTGAATTGAGCGGTGGTTTTCAAGAACGTAACCCCCGCATAAAAGGAGAGGTGGGTGTATATGAATTTCCATGCTCGACCTAAAACGAAACTTTACCAAAAGATAAGGCTAGGTTAGGTTAGGGTTAAAATTCTTCAATTGGCTATCTGCAGGTTTCCAATTTTCAATATTACAGACACAATGACTAGAAAAAACAAATTATGCAACTTCATATCATTTATTGTGCAAATCAATATTAACGGAGTACTGTATCTCACAAATTTCTACGCGTATATTTCTGTATCTAGCATGTTGCCATAGTCAATTGTCTCATCCTTTCCTCCTCCTCTTTGCAACTTGACCTTCTAGTATTGTGTCATGTGACTTGGCTGGCCAATCATTTTAACCAGCCTTCCACTGTGCAATTTAAAATTTTGAAGGCTTATGATGGATGTGATAAGTGCTCTCTCCCATATCTAACTGTTATTCAGCGAGTTTGTGAAAACGACAGTGAAGCAATAACAATATTACAAGATCAAGGTGTCTTACCAACATCAACACTGTGTTCTAAGTGTGGAAATTGTTTAGTTTTAAGAAAAGACAGAAATTACCCACCACTTCCTTCTCCAGATCGCCCAGCTGTATCCTCCACCACAGTAGCACAAGTAAGCTCAAAAAGACTAGGCTAGATTGTATATAGTGTGGGTTGGGTTAGATTAGGTTAGGTTACGGTTTTTGGTCATTTTTCATGAATCACCCATCTCCTTTTTTCACAGGTTAGGTTAGGGCGTGGCCTGTTAGGTTAGGTAAGGTTTGGTTTTAACCTTGTTTCCCATATTTTTTTTTTCTAGCAAAAAAAATTATTTTTCATGTGAAAAAAAAGGATATGGATGGTAAACGAAAAATGAACATTTTTTTATTTTGGTGTTCTACGGTGTGTTTTACTCAAACCTGACTGCCATTTTTATGCAAATTAGCGGTTTCTGTTACAAATGAAAATTTTTTCATTTTTTTGCAAAAAACGCTAATTTGCACAAGAAATAAAGGTCAGATTCGTGTAAAACACACACACACACACACACAAAAAAAATTAACACATATTTGTATGAAAACCTGAGGATAGCCAATAGACAAATATTTACCAACGTTAGGTTAGGTTAAATCGCATAAAACAGAAGATCATCCAAGTGGAAATTGTTCAAGTGGATTGTAATCACACTTGATGCTGTCACAACACTTTCTGGCAGATTGTTCCAAGAGTTTAACTACAATTCTCACTCCGAAAAAGTTTGCCCTGACAATTTTCCTAACTTGTGGCTGGTTCAGACTTGAGCTGTGACCCCTAATGGGCCTTGGCACAATAGGGCAGATTTCATTCAAACTTTCAAAATTCTGAAAGGGATGGAAACGTGAACCCAAGCAACAAGAGGGGACATTACTAATTAACCACAAGCTCGCCAAGTTATCACGTAAAATGAATACGGAAATACTTCTTCATACAATGGGTGGAGTTCAAGCACAAGCTGTGGAATCAAGAATAGCACTAGGATTCAAAATAGCACTTGACAAAATTATCAAGAACAATGGCCTGAACTTGCCTAGCTTATATTACAGACGGGCAAGGGGTGACCTAATTGAGGTGTATAAGCATCTCAAGGGGCACTACTCAGTCGAGTGTCCTTACTTGGAACTGGCGGAATCTCGCCCCACAAAGGGTCACAGCTCAAAATTGAAGAAGCCGCAAGTCCAGAAGACTGTGAGGGCAAACTTTTTCGGAATGAGAGTTGCGAACTCTTGGAACAATCTACCAGAAAGTGTTGTGACGGCACCGAGTGTGAGTTCTTTCAAGACAAGACTTGACCAACACTGGAGCGGGTTCAGGTACATTCAGGAGCCGGTGCATGCCCAGTACTTGCCAACAGTGCGTAACAGAGACGTGACTGATGGCCCAGGCGGCTAACGAGCCGATCAATTGGTGAAGAGAATAAAAGAAAAAGAAAAGTACCGAAAGACGTGACCGATCGCCCAAGCCCAAGCGGCTGGCGAGCTGATCAGAGGATAAAAGAATACAGGTAAAAGGAATTTTGGGATCCTACACAGGCTGCTGTCCTCCTTCGACATGCCACTTTTAGTTTGGACTGTTTAGGTGGTCATCGGGCAAATAAGAGACTGTAAATGTAATCTTCCACACTAGTTTTCTTACCATCACGTGTGAAGGTTCAGGAATGTTATTGTTTACGTCGCTTACTAAATTGTCATCGGTTAGGCCAAAAGGATTGAGATTTGAGACTATTATAGTCTCTGAATCCTTGGCTGGGTCGAACCGAACTGCTACTGTTATTCATTTATTTATTTTTATCACTGTCACCGAGAAAAAGGGGACTTTTTTAGTTTAACAAATTTATTGGCAGAGCTTGTAGTACAGTTTGCCTATTCTGAGTAATTCAGTCAGGTCTTGACACTGAGGGTGGTATCACTTCTCACTGTCACGCAGGACAGAGATTCACACACAAAGTAATACATCATATTCATTAACAACTATAAATGTATAGAGGTCAGATTCATATGGGTAATGTCACTGTTCACTGCCATGCAGGACAGAGGTTCGTACACAAAGAGCTGCATCATATTCATTGACAGTACATATACATATATGTAAACACACACATATACATACATATACACAGCGGCGGCTCGTGCATAGGGCTGCAGAGCTGCAGTCCCCCCAGACACTCACTGCCAGGCGTATGATTCCTTTAGAGAGACAGCTGAATAATACACTACCAACAAATATATCATTTTATATGTTATTTAATTATTTTCAATACGTTGCTAAGTGAATTTTCATTAAAATCAGACCAAAATTTAAGTTACTTTCATAGTTGCTGTCAATGCTGTACGATTCATGTCTGTTATTAATTGGCGCCGCCGCCGCCGCACAATGAGCTGCACTTGATGCAGCTCAGTCTCGTACAACGTGTGGACGGTGTGGTTAAATCGTGCTTTCTTTAATTACCCTTTGACGATGGAAAATCGAGTGAAGTATTTGCAAAACATCAACTTTTCCCAGCTGACATTAAATGAAAAGACTGAAGTCAAAGCAAGAGGAAGACCTACACCAGTTTTATCCATTCAACAGAACAGTACAAGCAGGAACAAAGAATATACACGCCAGTTTAACATCAGTGTTTATCAGAAATGTGAATGGCTCTGTGGTTGTGACGAGGCAAATACTTTATTCTGCTTTCCATGCTTATTGTTTGGTGGGGACTCGGCATGGACGAAAAGTGGTGTGACTGACTTGAGGCATTTGCCACAGAAAATAGTGAAACATGAGCAGTCAGCCAAACATATGAATAACATGATTAATTTATCGTTGCTGGGTAAAGTGAACATTGCAGCTCAGATTGACACAGCATACAAGCTTTCAATTGCAAAACACAATGAACAGGTGAAAAAAAAAACAGAGATGTGTTATCCAAAATCATAAACTGTGTAAAATTTTGTGGAAAATTTGAACTCCCTCTTAGAGGACATGATGAAACAATGAGCTCTAAGAATCCGGGAGTATTTCGTGGATTAGTTGATTTTGCTTGTGAACTGGATTCTAGCTTAGATGGTCCATCACCACCTCGGCCATCCCTTCTACCACCAACACTAATACCATGCCCTGGGAATTCGTGGACATCAACTACAACTCATACCTGAGGTAGGTCAAATTTGTGTATCCTACTGTTGTGTGAGGCTTGCAGTCCCTCCATTTTATTTTTCACGAGCCGCCACTGCGATATACATATATACATACACATAAACATGTACATGTACATATACATGCACACACGCACACATACATACATGTACGTCGGTCAGATTCATGTGGGTAATGTCACTTTCCACTGCCATACAGGACAGAGGTTCGTACACAAAGAATGCATCAAATTCATTGACACTATATATAGGTCAGATTCATGCGGGTAATGCCACTGTTCACTGCCACGCAGGACAGAGATTCGTACACAAAGAAGGAAATACATCACATTCACCAGCAGCATATATAGGGTACGAAACTACTGGGAAAGATTGCGCCGGGTTGCAATAGAATTAAAATTGTCTTTTTATTTCTGAAAAATTTTATAAATGAGCGTATTTATTAAAAAAATCGAAAATATATAAGGATTTCTGCCTCTATGCATCTGCATTGTCCACTGTTAACACAGGTGGAAACCAGAGTACCCAAAGAAAGCCCAGGCTGGGGATCGAACCTTGCTTGAACTTGTGGGGCACGAGATATTTGGTTCACATTCAGGATGGGATGGAGAAAGGAAACTCACAATGTGCTCTCCGTATACATATTGTATTGGATGTACAGTGCAGCTTGGTGCTGGGAAGTGGCAGCGTGGTTACAAGCGTGATGTACAGAGAGCTGGTTGGTGAGGATGCTCAGAGAAGGACCAGCTTGTGGGTCGCCATGCTCGCCGGCGGGAGCGAGGGCCGCCAGGCAGGAGGTGTTGCTTGCTCGTTGGTGTAGGTAGAAGAAGAGAGTGGTCGGATGGATGGATGGATGAAGTAAAGTATGAAGAAATCTTGATGCAGATGCGTAGATTGGTGGTGCGGGAACTGGACTTGAAGAATAATGGTGGAATTTGGAGGGACTTGGGGTTGGTGGATAGTGCAGAAGAAAAGCGAGGAAATTGGAAAATAGTAGTAGAATGCTAGGTCTTGGGGCTTAACCCAAGTGCTTCTGTTATCTCATGTTTGTGTTTAAGCTAAATTTCGTCTTAGGTGTTATATTTATGTCAGGTGTTTGTATGTTTAGCAACTATTGCAATTTTATGCCTTTCATTTTCGTGTGTTATGTCCTAGCCAATGGTGAGGAGTCTAGGGCAGGTACTTGTGTTTCTGCCAAGAACATCCTATCTTTTTATGATCTAATGTTGTGAGTGGTTTGGCTGCCAAGGTTGTCACTGGGGTAACCTTGCATCTTTTAGTAGAGTGGAGTTGGTGTGGGTTCTAGGGCTCTTCTTTTACTTTTAGGGAACCACGAGTGTTCTCTTCTTCCGTCTTCTGTCTCTTCCATCCATTCTTTGATTGGTCCTGGCTCTATTTCTTCTAACTTTGTCCATATTCTTTTTGAGTGTTCGTGTAGATAAATGTTTAGGGGTTCTATTTGGGCTCGTTGGTGTAGTTGACGGTTGGTGACTATGTCAGGATATCTGATGTTATATACATCCCTCAGGGCTAAGTTTTGAATTATCTGCAGTTTCTTTATGTTTGTTTGTTTTATTGCATGTAGGGGAATTGGTGGATATACTAGTCGGGATTGGACATAGGCTCTATATAACTTTAACTTGTTTTTTGCTGACAGGCTTCTGAAACGTTTTAATTTAATTACCATGTTTCTGGTTTTTGCAAGTTTTTCGGTGATGAATGTTTTGTAGCCTTTTGTTGTTATCTTCAGCCCTAGGACAGTGCCTTCCATGGCATATGGAATCACTTTGTTGTCTACTATAATGGGGTCTTTTTTCCTTTTAGCGATTGGGATTATTTTGAACTTGTCGGTGTTCGTTTGTATCTTCCACTTTTTTTCGTACCGGTTGATATTCTCTATTGCGTTGGCAGTATGTTGTGCCATTGTTGCTGTTGATTTGCCAGGGTATGTGATGATTTGTGTGATATCGTCTGCAAAACTTATGTATTCACTGTAGGGAGATGGTTCTGGTAGGTCTGCTGTGTAGATATTGTATATCGTGGGTGAAAGGACACTGCCTTGGGGTACTCGTGGTCACCACGAGGTCAGGTCTTATATAGCGGAGGTAGGCGTGGCTTAATAGTTGACCTCCGTGATGTAAGGCGGCGTTGGTTGACCTAGACCACGAGGCATACACTGGGGAATTTGCTGGGTCGGCTACTCAGCGACTAAAGCGTTTGTAGGGGAGGGATCCACTACAGTGTTACTTGAAGACTGACTGTAGATAGAAAGAGAGGTAAGTCACCACGAGGTCAGGTCTTTTATAGCAGAAGTAGGCGTGGCTTAATAGCTGACCTCCGTGATGTAAGGCGGCGCTGGTTGACTTAGACCACGAGGCATACACTGGGGAATTCGCGGGGTCGGCTAGCCAGCGACAAACAGCATTTGTAGGGGAGGAATCCACTACAAACTCAACAGAGAAAGGTTAGCAAGGTAACGCTCTACATACAAGTAGGCTTCTTTTAATGTACTGTACATCTCTATACAATCTGTACAGTTCTGAAAAAAATAGAGTTCTAATAATAATAGTGAGCCGTTCTAAAATACAGGTCTCGTCCCCGAGTTATGCTAGGGACTGTCAACTGATTGAAAATGTCCAAAGGAGGGCTACCAGACTGGTGCAAGCACTGTGGCACCTCAGCTACCCTGAGAGATTAGAGCGCTTTAAATTGCCTAGCTGATACTACAGACGGGCAAGGGGCAGGGCCGGCGCTACCCACTAGGCGAACTAGGCGATCGCCTAGGGCGCCAACATCTGGGGGCGCCATAAATTCAGGGCAAACTTGGATAAAATTAAAATTGAAGGGAAAACTGTGGTGGAGGCGTGGAGGGTCGGAGCAGGATGTTAGAAGGGTGGGGGATCGGAGGGAGGCGAGGGTAGGTAGACGGTAGCCGACTGTGTTTTCTTTTTTAATATTATTCGTTAACCCCCCGGAGGGACTAACCCGGGTCCTTATCTTTGGCGGCCTGGAGAACTGCCGAGCAGTGACCTGAAGGCTGACCTCTGAGGAACCCTTCTCCCAACCCCACCATCCCCTCCCCTCCCTTACTGCCTGGGCGGCTGAGCCGCCCCTTCCCTGTCTTTGTCGGGATGAGGCAAGGTTGCCTGACCTCTGAAGGTTACGTCAAGAATTTATTGACTTAATGTAATAACAATAATTGGTTATTTGCATGGGTGAAGTAATAAAGCCACAAGATGAAAACAATGTAGTAATGGGTTACTGTACCTACATTAGCTTATCAAAACTTTCAAGGGGGCGCACATCTAAAGGCTTGCCTAGGGCGCCAAATCATCTTACACCGGCCCTGGCAAGGGGAGACCTAATTGAGGTGGATAAGCATCTCAAGGGCACTAAGTCGAGTGCCCATTCCTGGAGCTGGCGGACGCTCGCCTCGCAAGGAGTCACAGCTCAAGGTTGAAGAAGCCTCAAGCCCAGAATACTGTGAGGGATAACTTTTTCGGAATAAGAGTTGTGAACTCTTGGAACAATCTGCCAGAGAGTGTTGTGACGGCACCGAGTGTGAGCTCTTTCAAGGCTAGATTTGAAAAGCACTGGAGTAAGTTAGGCTAGGGCTAGGGTCGTTGCCGGTCGGGTTGTATTGCGTCTCTTTAACAAAGCGTGTTCGGCATTCGGGCCTTCATTGTTGAGAGGCAGAAATTGGACTTCCACTTCCACTTATACACCTCTATCAGGTCGCCCCTCGCTCTACGTCTCTCGAGGGAGTGCAAATTAAGGTGCTTTAACCTGTCTCTATACTCAAGGTTCCTAATGCCCAGGATTAGTCTTGTCATTCTCCTCTGAATTCTTTCCAATGATTCTATATCCATTCTATAATACGGTGACCAAAACTGAACTGCGTAATCCAGGTGTGGTCTCACAAGAGCAAGATACAGTTTTAGGATGACCTCGCTAGTCTTGTAACTAACACTCCTTTGTATGAACCTAAGTACTTTATTAGCCTTGTTACGAGCAAAACACATTGTTTACTTGGCTTAAGGTTCCTACTTATCATTACTCCTAAATCTCTCTCGCAGTCGGACTTCTCTATGGCATCGTTGTTCATCTGGTATCTGGTTTCCCTGTTTACATCTCCTATACTGAGTACTTTACATTTGTCCACGTTGAATTTCATCTGCCATTTTTCAGACCATTCGAAAAATTTGTTTAGATCTTCCTGTAGTTTTGCTGAGTCCTCGTCAGATTTAATAACACATCCTATTTTAGTGTCATCAGCAAATTTACTTATGTTGCTGTCTATGCCGACATCAATGTCGTTTATGTATATAATAAATAATAATGGTCCAAGTACTGAGCCTTGGGGAACTCCACTTGAGACGTTGCTCCAATGGGACTTAGTGCCGTTAATGCTCACTCGCTGTTTCCTGTCCTGTAACCACCCCCTAATCCATTTAAGGATGTTACCTTTGATGCCATGAGCTTCTACCTTTCTAATTAGTCTTTCGTGGGGGACTCTGTCGAAGGCTTTGCTATAGTCGAGATATACCACATCATAATTGTGCCCCTCGTCCACCGATTCGAAAACTGATGAAAAGAATGTTAATAGATTAGTTAGACAAGAACGTCCGCTTGTGAAGCCATGTTGGGAATTATTGATCAATCTGTGCTTCTCCAGGTGATTTCGAATAGAGTTTGAAATGATTGCTCCCAGTAATTTGCCTACTATTGATGTTAGACTGATTGGGCGATAGTTAGAGGATAGTGATCTATCCCCCTTCTTGAAAATCGGTATTACATTCGCTATCCTCCAGGATTCTGGTACTACACCTATTTTTAAGGATATTGTAGGAGTATCGAGATATTAATGTTGTCTAGCACTCAGGATGGAAGGAAACTCTAATGTGGTTTTCTTGTATATTATAAGTTACATGACAGACAGTCTGGTGCTGGAGGTGCCTTGTGGTGAGGAGCTGGTCAGTAGAGACGTTCGGGGAGTGGCGTGTTGTAGGAGGTAGATGTGCAGGAGCTTCGTTAGAGAAGATGTTGCCTGTTGCTGGCCTCCTGGTTGAATGAATGCTGAACAGCTAGGAGCTTGCTGGAGGAGGTGTTGCGTGTTCAGGAAGATGGGCCAGAATGAGAGTTGGTTGGTGAGGAAGCTCAGAGAAGGACAGCTGGTGGGTCGCCATGCTCGCTGGCGGGAGCGAAGACCGCCAGGCAGGCGAGGAGAAGCGAAGGGAGCCAGGCAGCGGCGGAGGAGGAGGTGTTGCTTGTTCAAGAAGAATGGTCAGAATGAATCTTAATGGAGAGACAGAGCTTATATACCCAGCAGCAGCCGCTATGAGTCATGTTGGGAAAACCCAGAAAGCCGCCGGTTCCTGGTTTCGTTGCTAGGATACGGTAACATCTGGTTGGTTGCTAGGGAAGGCGGCACATTGGAATGCGATACGCAGTTTGTAGGGGAGACGTCCACTACAACATGTTAAACAACTTAGCTAAGGGCATACTAAGCTCTTCCTTACATTCCTTTAATACTCTGGCAAATATCTCATGCAGTCTTTATCTATAACGTATATGAATACACGCACGCATGTACAGCACAGCTGAGCTATATTAGGCAAGAGAAGGCTCTTCTCAGGTGATGACGAAATCAGTATAGCAGAGGAAGCTCATGCGTCACCAACAGACGTTAAGACGTATGTACGTCATCTCACATCCTGTTGAAAGAGACTAAAGACTAATAACACTTGTTAGCGATAAAAATGTACCCATATTTTTTCACCCTCTATTGCTACGATTACAAATAATAATAATGTCAGTAGTAAAACAGTATTCTTATCACTGACGAAAGTGTAGTAGTAGTATCGACGAGCTAATATCAACATATTAATGATTAAAATTAAACTACCCAATATAAATAATTCTCGTCAAAATTAATTTATTTTCTTTGTGGATTTATACAGAAATGTATCTTATGTGTTGATAAGCTGGCTCCCTGCTGCTACTTCAAGGAAAGGACGGAATTTGATTGATTTATTAACCAGAGAAAGGTGGAAAAATATATCGTGCGTATTCTTTTTTTTATAATCGTAAAGCAAATTAAGACTATGTTCTCATTTGACTTGGGTTTTCCTCAGCTGAAATTCATAGTTAATTTCTCTTATGCCATACTCACAGAATAGTTATTTATTATGCCTCTTCACGTAATTATCTGCTCTTTCGTTTGTCTGAACTCTCAAGAGATGAAGTTATCATACTCTTGGGGGTTTAACCATGATACTCAGGAGGTAAATCCTTCATAATCAAGAAGTACGTATATCCTTCAGAGTCAAGAGATTAAATCACTATACTGTACTTAAAAGGTTAAATCATCACAGTGTTAATTATGGATCCCTGACTCAGTGGGTTTACGATGTTTTGATCCATTTAATAAATTTTGTGTTTACTTCCTCACACATCCTTTAAACGTTGACTCTTCCTCTGTGACATTTTACACAATTGCACCATTGTTTTACGTTTATATATATATATATATATATATATATATATATATATATATATATATATATATATATATATATATATATATATATTTTATGAAAATCCACAATGAAAACGTGGATAAGATAAATCTTGATAAAATCACACGGGAAAATGGAAACAACGGAGTACCTTAGCTGAAGATGTCTTGAATAAAGACGAAAGCTAAGGTACTCCGTTGTTTCCATTTTCCCGTGTGATTTTATCAAGATATATATATACATATATAATTATATATATATATATATATATATATATATATATATATATATATATATATATATATTCACATCTGTGATGATACAATCCCTCATTGTGCAATTCGTTTTCTGCAGTAGATGTGAGGGCAAACCTTTTTGGAGTGAGAATTGTGAACTTTTGGAACAATCTGCCAAAGAGTGTTGTGACAGAACTGGGTGTAAGCTTTTTCAAGACCAGACTTGACCAACACTGGAGCAGGTTCAAATACATTCAGGAGCCAGTATATGCCCAGTACTTGCCAACCGTGCGTAGCAAAGACGTAACCGACCGCCCAAGTGGCTAACGAGTCGATCAGTGGCAAAAAGGAAAAGTAAAATTAAAGTTTTTTATGTATGTTTTGGATTGTGTTATCTTATATCGAGGGGTTTACAGTACTTGTAAAATTTACATTAAAGTTCATAATGTGAGGATATTGCCCCACCTATATCGAGTGTGAATTAAATTATTACGAATTTATCTTGAATATATTGTAGTGGACTTCTCCCCTACAACTACCTAACTGCGTAGCCACGCCACCACCTGTTACCGTCTTCCCTAGCAACCAAGCGTATCCGCATTCCATTGTCCGCCGTATCTTAGCAACGGAACTAGTCACCGGCTACTTCTCGGGTTTTTCCACCATGACTCATAGCCGCTGCTGGGTGTATATAAGCTCTGTCTCTCCATTGAGATGCATTCTGACCAATCTTCTTGAACAAGCAACATCTCCTCCAGCAAGCTCCACACTGTTAACATTTCATTCAACCAGGAGGCCAGCAACAGGCAACATCTTCTCTAACGGAGCTCCTGCACACATACCTCCTTCGACAAGCTACTCACCGCACGTCTCTACCAAGCAGCCCCTCACCACACAGCACCTCCAGCACCAGACTGTCTATCATATAACTTATATATTATACAAGAAAACCACATTAGAGTTTCCTTCCATCCTGAGTGCTAGACAACTTTAATATCTCGATACCCCTACAATGGTGACTCCCGGAGATTAGCACTCACACAGGATGGAGGAGACACTGATCATGCTCCCAGTCTTCAAGCAGACACCAGCTCCTCTTCCTGCCCCACGCACCACATTCTGACGACCCCAGCACACCCGTCCTGCCTCAGACGCCGACCCCGGCCCAGCAGTTCCTGCCGTGAGGGAAGCGCACAACATCCATCGCCTCCACACCCCCTCTTTTCTCCCTCAGGTACTCCCTGCTAATGTCCTGCACCCTGCTGCTGTCGTGGACCCAGCTGCTGTCACGAGCCCTAACCCGCTTCTGCTGACCCAGCCCTTGCTCCTGATCCAGGCCCACACACACCCCAGCAGGCGCATCTGACGACCCTGTACCTGTCGTGAGGGAAGCACACCAATCATCGCCTCCACACACCCTTTTTCTCCCTTCTCCCACAGATAGTGTGTATCTAGACAGTTGTATTTCTGCGAGATCGGCTCATCACGCCATCGCCGTTGTCTCACATGAGGCATGCACCGCCCGGTCTTCCTCACATGTGCTAAGCAACTCTACAATCAACAAGTCTCCTACACCGCCTGGAGGGGAGGGGGAGTATTGTAGTGGACTTCTCCCCTACAACTACCTAACTGCGTAGCCACGCCACCACCTGTTACCGTCTTCCCTAGCAACCAAGCGTATCCGCATTCCATTGTCCGCCGTATCTTAGCAACGGAACTAGTCACCGGCTACTTCTCGGGTTTTTCCACCATGACTCATAGCCGCTGCTGGGTGTATATAAGCTCTGTCTCTCCATTGAGATGCATTCTGACCAATCTTCTTGAACAAGCAACATCTCCTCCAGCAAGCTCCACACTGTTAACATTTCATTCAACCAGGAGGCCAGCAACAGGCAACATCTTCTCTAACGGAGCTCCTGCACACATACCTCCTTCGACAAGCTACTCACCGCACGTCTCTACCAAGCAGCCCCTCACCACACAGCACCTCCAGCACCAGACTGTCTATCATATAACTTATATATTATACAAGAAAACCACATTAGAGTTTCCTTCCATCCTGAGTGCTAGACAACTTTAATATCTCGATACCCCTAAAATATTTTATAATCACCTTGCTTTTCTTGTTTTGTTTCGGGTAGGCAGTAGATAGATAGGTAGATAACCTCAACTGTGCGGCCTATTGATTTTTTTTATTCTGTACAGTATACTGTATGTCAGCTCCCACAGCATAACTGACAACTCATTGCTAGATTCACTGAACCTTATTGCCAACACCAGAACAAGACTTATACAGTGGCGAGCTTAGAGCTACAGAAACACTGAGGTATAAGTTTCTTTTGCAGAATGAATATGTGTCAGCGAACACAAGAGCAGGACCAAAGGTGAACTATATAGGCTTATTACTTGGCGAAGGAACAAACGAGGTCCGGTAGCGAATATTACAACACCAGTCTTCCCTAGAATTAGTACAGAAAATTATCAAAGCTAACTTTTTTAGAGTAAGGGTTATGAGTTGTGACCAGAATTAATGTGCAGTAAATAATAATCAGCAACAATTATACCATTTAATACAGCACTGCATAATAAATACCCCAAGAATGCCGCATACAGCATACAATATACACAGTATTCCTTCTAAGTGTACATAAGAAAATATTCGGCGTGATGACCTCTTATAATAAGCCATGCGGCCCAAAGTGTGCTACTTAAGGTGCTGTAGGGAGTAAAATACTAACAGCTGCATATTATTGCGTAGTAGGTAACTGCCAAACAGGGAGGTACTACCGCCTGGGAAAATATTGGAAGCATAATGTGTTGTTTAATGGTAGTGTAGTGGATCCCTCCCCTACAAACGCTGTTTATCGTTGAGTAGCCGACCCTCTTTGAATTCCCCAGCCTGCGCCTCGTGGTCTGGGTCGGCAACCAGCGCCGCCTAACATAACTGAGTTCAACTATCAAACCACGCCTACCTCCACTATATAAAACCTCACCTCGTGGTGACCTTTCTCTTTCTACCTACAGCCACCAGCAAGCAACACCTCCTCCTCCGCTCCTGCCTGGTGGCCCTCGCTCCCGCCGGCGACCATGGCGACCCACAAGCTGGTCCTCCTTTGAGCACCCTCACCAACCAGCTCTCTCTACTCAACGCTTGTAACCATGCTGCCTTCCCAGCACCAAGCTGCATAGTACATCCAATACAATATGTATATAGAGAGCACATTGTGAGTTTCCTTTCTCCATCCCATCCTGAGTGTGAACCAATATCTCATAACCCCACAAATGGTGACCCCCGGAGAATCGCACTCACACAGGATGGAGGAGAAACTGATTACTCTCCCAGTCTTCAATCACAACATTGAAGACTGGGTTATCCACACAGAGGCAGCTCTCATCGGCTCTACAGCTACTGTCTCTACACCGCAGGTTAGACAATAGACACCCTAGAGCAGCTCTGCTACTCTAAGCAGACAGCCGCTCCTCTTCCTGCCCCAAGCACCACGTCCTACCGACCCCAACACACTTGTCCTGCCTCAGACACCGCCCCCGGCCCAGCAGTACCCCCTGCTACTGTCTTGGACCCTCCTCCGCTCCTGCCTGGCAGCCCCTGCTCCTGACGCGGACCCACACACCCCTCTTTTCTCCCTCAGGTACTCCGTGCTACTGTCCTGCACCCTGCTGTTGTCTTGCACCCTGCTGCTGTCATGCACCCTGCTGCTGTCATGGACCCTCTTCCTGACGCAGCCCCTGCTCCTGACGCGGACCCCCACACCACAGCAGGCGCTACTGAGGACTCTGTATCTGCCGCAAGAGAAGCACCACATACCTCGCCCCCACAACCCTCCTTCTCCCTCTCTTCTCCCACAGATCTCGTGTATCTAGACAAAGTGTCTCCCATAGCGGCCGGCTCATCCACGCCCTCGCCGTTATGTCTCACATGTGGCATACAACCCTGCTGACAACAAGTCTCCTGCACCGCCCGTTATGCCTCATATGTGGGATGCAACCCTGCAGACAACAAGTCTCCTACACCGCCTGGAGGGAAGGGGGAGTATTGTAGTGGATTCCTCCCCTACAAATGCTGTTTATCACTGAGTAGCCGACCCTCTTCGAATTCCCCAGCCTGCGCCTTGTGGTCTGGGTCAGCAACCAGCGCCGCCTAACATAACTGAGGTCAACTATCAAGCCACGCCTACCTCCGCTATATAAGACCTCACCTCGTGGTGACCTTTCTCTTTCTACCTACAGCCACCAGCAAGCAACACCTCCTCCGCTCCTGCCTGGTGGCCCTCGCTCCCGCCGGCGACCATGGCGACCCACAAGCTGGTCCTCCTCTGAGCACCCTCACCAACCAGCTCTCTCTACTCCACGCTTATAAGAACATAAGAACACAAGAAAGTGGGATACTGCAGGAGGCCGACTGGCCCATACAGGGCAGATCCCTTTCACACCCATCCCAGCACTTCCATGTGCCTATCCAACTTCGTCTTGAAGCTCCCTAGCGTCCTCGATCCTACTATAGCACTCGGTAGCCTATTCCACATATCCACAACTCTATTACCAAACCAGTGCTTGCCTATATCCTTTCTGAATCGGAATTTATCTAATTTAAAGCCATTTGTTCTAGTTATTTCGTTATTACTGAGCTTCAGATCATCTTCCATTTTACCCTTGTTAATCCCACTCACCCACTTGTACACCTCTATCATATCTCCCCTAACTCTACGCCTCTCTAATGAATGCAAGTCTAAGCTTTTCAGTCTTTCCTCATATGTAAGGTTTCTAATATTATGGATCATTTTTGTCATTCTTCTTTGTACTCTCTCCAAAGAATCTATGTCCATTCTATAATAAGGACACCAGAACTGAACCGCATAATCCATGTGTGGCCTCACTAATGCTAGGTAAAGTTTCAAGATAACGTCAGCAGTTCTGTTACTCACAGACCTAGATATGAACCCTAGAATCCTGTTTGCCTTGTTGCGAACGCTAATACATTGTTTTCTAGGTTTCAAGTCGTTGCTAACAAATACACCTAGATCTTTTTCACAAACTGAGTTTTCTATTTCCGTGTTACCTAGTTTATACTTAACGTTTGTATTCGTCTTCCCTATCTGTAGTACCTTGCATTTATCAGTATTAAAATTCATTTGCCAGTCTACTGACCACTCATGTAAGGTATCTAGATCTCTTTGAAGGTGTTCAAAGTCACTGTCTGAATTTATCACTCTCCCCATTTTGGTATCATCTGCAAATTTACTAATCCTACTAGTTATGTCTAAATCAAGATCATTAATGAATATAACAAACAGCAGAGGGCCCAATACAGATCCCTGGGGAACTCCGCTTTTGACCGCACCCCAGTCTGACTTTAATCCATTTATGCTGACTCTTTGTTTCCTACCAGTTAACCATGACCTAATCCATTTTAATAATGATCCACCTATTCCATGTGCTTCTACCTTCCTTATCAATCTCTCATGAGGGACTCTATCGAATGCTTTACTGAAATCTAAATAAATTATATCATATGACTTATCATTATCTACCGCTTCATATACTTCTGAGAAAAAGCTAAGCAAATTTGTGAGACAAGAACGTCCCTGGGTGAACCCGTGCTGAGAAGAATGAATTAAGTTGAATGTTTCAAGGTGGCTTCTGATTTTTGTAGCAATAATTGACTCTAGCAACTTGCCTATGATTGACGTGAGACTAATAGGACGGTAATTTGATGCAATTGATTTATCACCCTTTTTGAAAATCGGAACTACATTTGCAAGTTTCCAAGCTTCTGGCACTAGGCCCGATTCTAATGACTTATTAAATAAAACTGCTAATGGATTACTCAACTCATCTCTACATTCTTTTAATATTCTAGCATATACCTCGTCTGGCCCAGGCGATTTATGAGGCTTCAGTTTGTTAATTACTTTAAGCACATCGTTACTAGTAATATTGATATTCATCAACATATTTTCTATACTGTCGTTATATACCTTATGAACTTCTGGAAACTGTGCTAGGTTTTCATTTGTGAATACGGAGCGAAAATGACTGTTTAACGTACTACACATTTCTAACTCATCATCAGTCATTTCTCCTGTCGTAGTTTTAAGGGGACCTATTGTATCTCTAACCTTTGATTTATACAGTTGATAAAAAGCTTTGGGGTTATTTTTCGATTCGTTTGCTATCTTGATTTCATAATTTCTCCTTGCTTTCCTAATTTCTGTTTTTACCTGTCTTTTTAGGTTCTGATAGTAACCAAGTAAAGTGATTTTCGCCTTTCTTAACTTTTCTATATACTCCTTTCTTTTTCCCTAGAAGATCTAAGAGTCTATTATTCATCCATTTTGGTTGGTTCCGTATCGATCTGAATTTTCTTTTAGGGATGTGTTTATTTTGAGCATTATTGATTTCCGCAATAAATTGTTCATAAGTAGCTGCTAAATTAAATTCTGGGTTATCCAGTCCTAAGTTGGCAGTTTCCGGAGGTGTGGGGGGGATTAATCTTTTGACCATAGGGTCATCCCTTAGGTCTCTCCTTAAGCTACCGTAATTAGCCTTCCTAAAATCCGGGATCAAGGCCGAATTTTCCTTCTTCCTGCCATCCCATATTATGTTAAAATATATGGCTTTATGATCACTGTTTCCTAGTTCGTCTCCAATCCCAACATCTTTTACTAGATTTTCATTATTACTGAGAACTAAATCGAGGATATTATTTCCTCTAGTGGGCGAGTTTATGAATTGATATAAAAAACTATCTTGTACTGCTTCTAGAAAATCTTCAGATTCATTATCGCTAAGTTGATTTTTCCAATCTATGCCTGAAAAGTTGAAATCGCCTAGAATACATACATTGTTTCTATCAGATGCCTTCTTTATTTCCTCCCATAGCAATTTATAACCACGCTGCCCTCCCAGCACCAAGCTGCATTGTCCATCCAATACAGTATGTATACAGAGAGCACATTGTGAGTTTCCTTTCTCCATCCCATCCTGAGCGTGAACCAATATCCCATAACCCCACAGTAGATCCTGCTGCCATATGGTGTAGTGTAATGTATGTGGCGCAGTAGTCAAAGTTCTTTCTTATGTGTCAATTTTCTGTTTTTAGGACCACATACACACGTACATAAAGGAGGTCTCGCATTCAGGATGGAGGTGAGAAAGGAAACTCACAAAAGCGTTTTCTTTACATATATTGAATGCACAGTGCAGTAAGATGCTGAGAAATTGCTGTGTTGTAGAGGAGCTTGTTGAGAGGAGGTCTTGTCGGTTTGGGAGCTTAGAGTAGAATGACCTTGTTTTTTTTTGTTTTTTTTTTAGGAATATTACCTTAAGCTAAAATGCTGGTCCGCCCACTGTTGGGGTAAAACACCAGCATCTTTTTAGTTTACTGTACATCTCCACCACTTGCGTGGGGGTTGATGCTCGGTAAGAAACTGCAGAGTTTCTTGACAGTGGTTGGTGGTTAGTCCTTTGGCAACCTTCTCTGCTGTGATAGGGGGTTGTATGTTTCTCCTCGCTAATTGTGTTCCAGGGCACTCCACGAGGTAGTGCTGCAGTGAGTTTTCTGCACCGCTGTCGCAGGTCTTGCACATGCGCTGCTCTGCTGGTATTTGAACAATGATTTCCCATATGCATGGGTATCCCAGTCACAGTCTGTGGAAGATGGCTTCTTCCCTTCTTGTTATATCCTTCATGAGTGGTGGTCTCTCATAATTCGTGACCAGATAGTGCCACCTGGCCGATCGTGATACTGGTGTTAATCTTCTGTGTTTGTTTATTTTCCACAGGGCAGTTCGTGTTATTGTGGTCTTTATTTGCTCCTGGCTGGGCGGGATGTTCATCTCAATGTTTCGCTGTCCTAACGCAGCCTTGGCAGCAGCATCAGCTCGTTCATTCCCTGGGATTCCGATATGACTGGGCACCCAGTTAATGATAATTTGCCGATCTTGTAGTTTTAACCCTTGCAGTTGGCCAACAACGGATGTTATGAGATGAATGTTATCTCTAGGGTCTCTGCATTGTAGTGCTTCAATAGCATCGTGAGTCAGTGTGTATTACAACGCCTTGTTGACTGTTTATGGAGGCGTGTCTTAGGGCTCCAAGTATGGCAGCCAGCTCAACTTGCAAAGTGAAGCATCCATCTGGGGTTCTCCAAAGGGACGTGTTACCTCCTTCCATAGTGAAGGTTGCTCCTGCCTTCGTACTGGCGGGTTCACCGGAACCGTCTGTGTAATTCACTGTACTATTAAGTGGTGTTAGAGCCTTCATGTTTCTCTCTGTTACCTTTTGGAGCTCATGTGGGTTAGAGTCTGCCTTTCTTGTCCCAGTTTGTAGAATGTTGATGACTGCTGGCGGGGACTCCCGCGGTGCTGGGGTGCTGTAGTCTGGACTCATTGTATCAGGTCCTTTTCTGAGGGTTGTGTCTTTCAATTCCAGTCTATTTACAGCGTCAGCTGCGCACTATAGCCAGGTTTTCTTGTTAAAGACATCTCTGTTAAGGTTCAGTGCTCGTAAAAGTCCGTTCTTGATGTCACTTTCCCGAGCCCTGGTAATCAGTTTTGTTGCAAAGCACGTTGTTAATCGTTCTGTCCTGGTTTGGAGAGATGTGAGACCTGTCTCCTAGTGTAAGTTTTCAAATTTTGCCACATTCGTGCCTTGACAATGACTCTCATAGGGTTATTCTGGGCAACCTCCAGTTTCTCCCACTGTCAGTCAGACAGTGTGTTAACAGCCGGTGTCTCATAGTCTGTTAATGATCGAATGGCGTGTATATATAGCGTTCTTAGGACTACATGTACAATTGTACATCCCCAGCACTAGGGAGTGACAGTTTTGCAAAAGTTTTCAAAATCTAATTGCTTGGGTTGGATTATTTGTCTATCGGCCACGCTAATTCCGAATATGTTTGAGTTTTTTACATCATTGCATTAGAAGGTTCGTGGATACTTTTGGGTTTGGCATGAAAAACGCGAAAAAACTGTAAATAATAAAGGGACTGGCAATGTGGCACAACCTGTTAAAATCAAGTTATTGAATTGAATTATTCGACTACTGTGTACACTGGTTCATAATATGCTATTGTTTTACAACTCAATGCGCTACAAATCATGCCGATATTTTTGCTGCAAGTCACCACATACGTATATTGGTGTGTGCATTAATGGTTGCACACCACTCGAGCCATTTGTCTTCCCTAATTTTCTGAGTAATTTGACGAGCATGTTGGACAGCAGCTCTCAAGAGTTTCACTCCCTCAGGGGAAGGGTACTGTCGGAGATGTCTTCTGAATGTGTTGATTCTGTTCTCTGACCTCGTCATTGTAGAACCAGTAGTCTTTGTGGAGTCTATTTGTAGGATTTGTTTTTGGTATTGCTTCCTCTGCTGCATGTTGTATGACATCAGTAAGATCCTGGTTTAGTTGGTCAATGCCTTCTGCTGGTTCGCAGTTCGAATACCATTTTTGAAGTTCATCTTGATATAATTTCCAATTTGCTTTCTTGGTATTCCATCTGGGTAGCGGGCGTGGGGAGAGGAGGGAGCAGCTCCATTCTCAAAGTAGTTGTCGTTGCAAAGTGGTCACTGGTCAGTTCAGCATCTACCTCCCACTGAGTTATTGAAACGAGCTCCGTGGATATGAATGTGAGGTCTAGTGTTCCTCCCAGTATTAATGAGCACTATTTTTGGAACATCTTTCAGCAGTTCCACTAGGTGGTGACCATCCTGGTTCATTGTTGTGGTCGGATTGATCGTTGGATGGTTGGCATTAAAGTCCCCAGCAATGAACACAAGTTCCTGTGTTGCTTGTGTCAGTAGTTCACCGGCTTCTAGTCGTTTGGGTGGCTGTTTATAGATGTTGTATACTACAAGACTGTCGTTTGCCAAGTGTATCCGAACAGCTTGTGCCTCTACTCATCTCCACAGTGAACTGGTTCTACTTCTGAACTGGGGATGGTCGCCTTGACGAGAATCATGCTGCTATGGGAGTTGGGCCCCTTTGGTACAGAGTACTGTCGGTATCCAGGCAAGCGGAATTGTTTATCTTTTGACATCAGGGGTTCTTGCAGAATGAAGACAGCAATATTTTTAGCTTTGGCTACTGCTTGTACAGTATGCCGTTTGTTGGACAGGCCTTGTACATTCCACTGTGTTATCTTGAGATGACAAGGAGGTCACTGTGTTATTTTGAGAGGACAAGGAGGTGGGGCTATTCTATCATTATCTCCTCGTCGCTAGTGCTGTAGTTGCTCTCGTCGTTCATGGTTGAGTCGCTCTCCTCCTCGTACGTTAAGAATGGTGTGCTCATTGGTGGCTGTTTCTCGGGCACCTGCTCCAAGGAGGAGCAGGAGGTAGAATCCCGCTTGTTTTTGGAGGTTTGTCGATTTTTTTTTTTTTTTTGCTCTCTTCAGGGTGTTGTCGCTCTTGCCTGTGATAGTGTGTTTGCTGACGGTCTGTGTTTGTTGTTCTGTTCCTCGTGATCTGTTGCAAGGGGCTTGAGGTTTCACGGTTTTGAGTGATCTCTCGGATGGCAAGTTCTTCTTGTCTGAGATCTGACTCGAAGCGTCGTCTTTTCCAATTGTAGTTGTGGAGTTTTGGGGGTCTGGTCTTCCTGCATATTTTCTGTGAGCTGTGTCATAACTGCATTTATTATATTTGTGGTGCTGGTATCTTGTTTCTTTATTATTGTAAAGACAGTCACTATCATAATGATGATCATCTGTTTTATTTGTTCTTCTGTGAATGCCACTTGTAGATTGGCAGGTGGGGGGGGGGGGGGTTATTCAGTTGAGTGGTCGCCTGAGGGGGTTGTAGTGTCCCAGGCAATATGGTGTTCTCCACCATTACTTCAGTGTTCTGTGCTTTTACTGCTGTACAGCTCTGATTTTGTCCTGGTGACTTCAATTTTATCCTGTAGCCTGGTGGAGGAGAGCAGGGAAGGAATCCTCTGACATTTGGGGTGGGGTGGGTGTTTGGTTGACTGTTTTCTGTTGCTGTTGACCCCACACGAATGTGCTCTGGGGTGCTTCTGTTGAGTTTTGTGGTTGAATCTTATCCATTGCAACTTCCATCCGCTCTCTCCTCTCTGGGTATGATGTGCTCCAAGTGTGATGTTTCTTTCCACAATTTGGGCACTTCGCTGTCGTGATGGTTCCGTCCTTGTGTTTTTGAATACACATTTATGTCTTGTGGCTTAGGCTGCAGAAGCCACATCTCACTTTTTTGTGGCACCTGGATTGGTGATGTCCAAATTTCTGACATTTGTAGCATCGTAGTGGTTCTGGGACAAAAGGGCGCAACTTGTAAGTTCCCCAGTTGCCTAGGTCTACCTCCTCTGGGACTGTACACTAGCACTTGCCTTGTCTGTGCTTTGTCCTGACTCGTAACACAACGCTTTGCCTTGGTCACTTTTGGATGTTTTATAATAACTTCTGCAGGTAGTTCCAGAGGATATCGTAGTCGGACCATTCTGGTTGTTTTCTCCCGTTGAGATTGGTGACCTCGCTGAGGATCTTGGCTGTGTTGTGGTCTTGGGGGAGAGTAACAGGTCTCCAACTAGATTGGGCTTCATACTGAACTTGATATTCTTGTATTCTAGTTCCAGTGCTACCTCTACCTCGTTGAACTCTGTTTATTTTACTAGTTGAACGGAGGGGATTAACGGGGGTTCGTACACAACATATAATAAACTATGATATTTTTTTATTACCCAACAAGTAAAATGGGCACTTCCACTATGTCAATCGTTGGGAGGGTTCAGGATCACCCCACTACTACCGTGTACGCAACCAGCACTTACTTTTACATGATGAGTGGATAGCATACCGTCGATGGACCGGGCTGATACCTCGTTGCACTTAGTGATGGACTTCTTCGATGCAGCTGGTGAGATGATGAGTGGCATTGGGGACGAATGTTGCTGGCCTCTTCACGGTTATAATAATAATCATTCCTGGAGTACGAGTACGATGTCTTTAGTTAAGAGGTGAAAGAAGATTATTAGGGGTTGAGAAAAAAGTGGTGAAACTTAAATACAGCAGGAGTAGAAAGAATCTGGGCTCAACCAGATCGCTTCATTTTTCTTATTGGTGTTTTATCTTTGTTCTGCACCCTTGGGTCGTCAGACCTTTGTATTAATATTGGTTTATTTATATAATGCTGCTTATTATTATTATTTTTATTATTGTTAGAGTTAGTGAGCTCGCCCAGGTCCTTGTGTAACTGGGAGGGTAGTCACATTTTTTTTTTTTTTTTTTTGAGGTGTTAGTTAAGTGTTAGTTGTGTTAGTCTAAAAGTACACTGTATGGAGAGGCCTGCCATGTTCTTAGTGGAGCTGGTAGGTCACTCTCATCTTTATTCCTCTATTAATGTTTTATGTGTAAATGTGTATATTGGGGCAGGAGGTGGTTCAATTACTTCTTCCTGGCTAATGTAGCTGGGAGGGTAATCACATTATTATTAATATTATTTTTTTTTTTTTTCGGAGTTAGTGAGCCCGCCCAGGTCCTTGTGTAGGTGGGAGGGTAATCACATTTTTTTTTTTTTTTTTTTACTAAGATGTTAGTTCAATGTTAAATGTTAATTATTAAATATTAGTTATGTTAGTCTAAAGGTACACTGTATGGAGAGGCCTGCCAGGTTCTTAATGGAACTGGTAGGTCACTCTCATCTTTTATTCTCTCTATTAAGGTTTTATATGTATATTGGGGCAGAAGATGGTTCAATTACTTTCTTCCTGGCTGATTTAAACCAACTGTGTTCTTGGAATTCTTCGTTGTCTATATTATTTATCCAGTTTTGATATGTTTCTGTGTTAAGTTCAGTCACTTTTTTCCAAATATTTACAGCTTTGTTGTGTATATCTACATTAATTGCTAAGAGATTTGCTCTCTTATGTAGCTGTTCATTACTGATGTGGTCTGTATATTTTATGTTATATATAAATCTAAGGGCTATATTTTGTACTGTTTGTAACCTTTTAATGCTCGTTTTACTAAGGGTGTTCAATGGAATGGGTGGGTAGTCCATAATTGATTTGACAAGGGCAATATATATCTTTCTCTTGTTATTAATGCTAAGGTTCTTAAAGCGTTTTATTTTTGATAATCTTATTCTTGCCTGTCGTTCTTTATCTTTTAAGTATGTTATATATCCTCTTTTTGTTAGTTTTAGTCCAAGCATCCTGCCTTCAGTGTCGTATGGGTATACTTCCTGGTCGACTATTACTGGACTTGTTTTATTCTTGGCTATTGGTATTATCTTGAATTTGTTCTTATTTGTCCTGATTTTCCATTTTTTCTGAAAATCATTTTTGTTTTTTATCGCTCTTACCGTGTAGAGTGCCATAAATTGAGTTGATTTTCCTGGGTATGATACTATTTGAGTAATATCATCAGCAAACATTACATATTCGCTAAAGGGGGTAGGTTGAGGTGTGTCTGAAGTATAAATTGTATATAGTGTTGGAGAAAGGCATCCCCCTTGAGGTACTCCACTCTCAAGATTAAACATAGTTCCCAAAAAGTTTCCAATTTGAATTTGTGCTCTCCTACCATCTAAATAGTTACACAATATTCTTAGCAAGTATTCATTAAGTCCCAATTTTAATATTTTATATTTTAAGCCTAAATGCCAAACCTTATCAAAGGCCTTAGAAACATCCCTTAAAATTATATTGATCTGGTTACCCTTGCTTTTTTCTATTGCAATTATTTCCGTTATTATGGCTATTGCAGTTAGGGTATTTCTATTGGGCATAAATCCATGTTGTCTATTGTTAGTTTTCCCATGTTGAGTTAAAAAGGCTATAAGTCTTGTATTTAAAATTTTTTCCAATAGTTTCCCAGTAATTTCTAATAAAGATATTGGCCTGTAGTTTAATATTTCCTTATTGTCCTTACCCTCCTTCGGAATAAATATCATTTTAGCATATTTTAGTTTCTCTGGAAAGTAACCAGTTATTAAGCATGCGTTATAAATGTTTAATAGTGTATTTAAAATGTTTTCAGGTAGATTCATGATCATATTTCGTGTAATACCTGTGAGCCCAGGGGCTTATTCCGTAAACTTCCTCAGACAGTGCATCATTTCTCCCATGGTTATTATTTGATTATTAGGTAATAAGTTATAGTCTATATATTGCCTTGGGGTGGTTCTATGTATATGTCTTCCCATTTCTTCTTCTATCCTTTCTTCGTGTTCACTATCAAAATCTTCATTTTCCTCATCTGATATTTTAAAAACTTTTACCCATTCCCTTTTGAATGCTGACTCTTGTTCATTTTCCTCGTGCAATTTTGTTCCATTTTGGTCTTTAATGTATGGTGTTTTTTGCTTGTTGTGCCCCATCATCTTGTTTATGGAAGTCCAAAATGTTTTTGTGTCTTTAGTCATGTCAGCCGCCATTATAATATCATTCCATTTTTTATTGTTTGCTTCCTTACATGCGTTTCTTAATTTTATCTGTAGTGCTATTTGTGTCGTATATAGCCATGTCTTTCCATATACCTGTTTATTTCATTGTAATAGGTCTGGATTAATTTAACTTCTTCTGGTAGTCTGTTGTTGGGTAATGTTCTAAAGTGTGAAGTAGGAGTGTGTTTGGTTATAGATGTTTTTATTGCTGAGTGCAGTCTGTCCATTTCTAAGTCTATATCTTCTGTTGTTTTCCCTTGTAGGTTAATCGAGTGGTGACTACTTAAGTCGTCTTTGAAGCTGTCCCAGTCTGTTTTACTCATTTTCAGCCTCTTTTTTATTGGTATCTGTATGGAGCTTGTTGACAGTGTTAGTATAATTGGCAGATGGTCACTGCCTGTAAGAGGTCCCTGTATTATATGGTAATTGAAAAAGGCTTTGTTGTTGGTAAAAATTTTGTCTGGTGTCGATTGTGTATTGTGATTTCTCCAGGTTGGAAAGTTAGGACCCAGATGATTGATTTTCCCTAAATTTATTAATTGATTAAGGGCGTTTCCCACGACGTTATTATTTGTATTGTCAAAAATCCTATGTCTGGCGTTAAAGTCTCCTAAGATGTACATCGGATGACTACTGTTAGCCAATTTTAATAGGTCTTCTATAGGTAAGTAGGGTCGTCTCGGTGGCAGATAAGTAGTAGCAATTATTACGTCTCCTTGAGTTGTATTTATTTTTATTGCTAGAAATTCATCCTGGAAGTCATCAATTAGTTTAAATTTTAAGTTTCTTTTAACCGCTATAGCTACTCCGTCATTTTTCTCGCCCGATTTGTTTCTTTGGTTTACATAATAGTTAAAGAGTTTTATGTTGTTGTTTTCTGTTTCACCGTGACTGTTTATTAGTATAATGTCTGGGTCAATTTCTTGATATATATTACTTAGGTTAATTCTCTCGGTGTTCCAGTTTCTTACGTTGTGTTGTATTATTCTTAAAGTTCTTACTGTTTGTCTGTTGTCCATTATTTCTTATACTTGGATTGTAACTGTTGAAGTGGAGACCTATCATCCTGTTTCCCGCTTCTGACTCTTCTAAACTCTGACGGGTCTACTATTTTAAAGTCATTGGTCGTAATCTTTAGTTTCTCCGTAGTAATTAGTGACCAGACGTAATCTTCACTTAGGGATTTTTCTTGATATGTCCACTTGTATATCCCTCCTTCACAGTTTTTTGCTATTGTCCCTCCTGTTGGTCTCGATGTTGGGATTCCATGTTTTGTTGTGGTGAAAATTTTAATCCAATATCTTCAGCAGATTCAGGTTGTATATTGTGTTCAGTTTCCATCTTATCTTCTCTCCTCCTACTCCTTTGTCTTGTAGTCTGTCCTTTTGTTATTTCTATTTTCTCTTTGTCACTTCTAGTCATTTGTCTGGGATCTCTATCAGTCGCTTGTGTTCCTTGTGTATCAGCTGTTGCTCCTTGCTCAAACCTTTGTTTGTCTAGCTGTAGTCTTTCTCTCAGTTCGCTTGCGTATGTTGCCTGAAATAGTTTTTCGGATTGTGGATTCTCTGGAAATATCATCTCTGGTAGGCTATTCAATTTAAACATTTTCCTTAATTCCTCATTGTATGATCCGGGTGCAATGATATTGTGCAAATGTGCATGGATCATACTAATCATTACCTTATCATGTATTGGCTCACTTAGGTTTAATATGGTGGATTCTGGTCTATGAGCCTCTTGGACCGCTCTCTTGGCTATTTCGACATATGTCGTATCCTTCTTGTCTTGTTCCTTTTTCCTTGTTTCTTGTTCCTTGTACTTTATCATGTGTTTTTTTATTGGGCATGCCATGGCTAACGTCCTATGTCCTATGTATGCATTCCCGTTTCTCTTACAGTTGAGACAGCCAACATATGTATTCTTACATTCAGTGTAGGTATGGTCGTCGCCTGCACAATCTGAGCAGTACTTTTTTTCTTTTTCCGGACAGTCTCTCGTTGTATGCTCTTCATATTTGTTGTAAGAGAAACAAGTTTGCAGACTGATAAATGTCTCCTTCTTTATTTGATGTGGTGTGACTGACATGTTGAATATTAGAAAGCCCTGTTGTAAAACTTTCTCAGCCATTGACACTTCTTCAAAAGTAATCTTAAAAACATGAGTATAATCTTTTATCTTAATGACTCCTTCAATCTTCATCCACCTGTTTTGCCGTTCCAGTTCATCTTTCAGGTCTTCAGAAGTCTTCCTCCCGATCTCTTGGTCAACTTGACGAACGAAAACTGATCTTTTTGCTTTTTGTTCTGGTGGCATGACAACAACAAGGCCTTCATTGTAAAATATATCTCTGGCTTCTTTTGAAAGGATTTTATCTGAATCAAAGTCATCTTTACAGATTACTTTAAAACCTTCATTGGTGCTGAATATTCTTGTAAGTGGGACTTGCAATTTGTTGTAAGTGATTTCTGCCACTTTTCCCCTTCCAATAGAGTGTCCCTTATCTCTATGTTTTATTCTAATGCTTGTTGTCATCTTCTTGATTACATCTAATCCTACCTATAACACAGGGCTCCTGCCTGGGAGCAGTGACCCCGCCCCCCCCCCCCCCCCCCTCTTGGACGGGCGTCGGGCTCGTAGGGTTCTGCACCCAGGTTACCTGTGACTATAGTTATATCTAAGAAAGTTGCCACCTACCGGTGACCCCCGGACAAGGGGTGCCCTGCACTATCACAGGTTCCCTTGCCGGATCGACCGTATCGCTAAGTCCCGCCTCCCGTTCAAAGAACGGAGTGCATGAGGGGGATGAAAAAAGGAAAGAAGAGGAATTAGAGAGTAGAAACAGCCTACCTACCACGCCACGTTCGGTTAGCCAATCAGAGCACCGCAGTAAACGTGCATGTATCACGCCACCGTGGGGCACCACTGATTGGCCAATCCAGGACGTAGACGCACGAGTAGTAGTCAAATTTTGGGGAGCCCAAATATTTGTTTTCCAGAAGTTGGAATTTTCCGTACAATCTGTGATGGTAATTACACCGTCACTATGTTGAGTAAGTACAATCACTAGGATTGAGTGTCTTATCACAACAAAGTTGCAGACTGCTCAACATGCAGCAAAAGAGGCTGGTCTTCGCAGGGGATTAACGGGGGTTCGTACACAACATATAATAGACTATGATATTTTTTTATTACCCAACAAGTAAAATGGGCACTTCCACTATGTCAATCGTTGGGAGGGTTCAGGATCACCCCACTACCGTGTACGCAACTAGCACTTACTTTTACATGATGAGTGGATAGCATACCGTCGATGGACCGGGCTGATACCTCGTTGCACTTAGTGATGGACTTCTTCGATGCAGCTGGTGAGATGATGAGTGGCATTGGGGACGAATGTTGCTGGCCTCTTCACGGTTATAATAATAATCATGCCTGGAAGGAGCTGAAGGCTCTTTATATTGGCGGTGACAAGCCGGAAGATGTCGTCACTAATCTGGGTGTGTCTCGCCAAGTGACAGGTGTACTGGCTGGAGGGTAGCTTCATGAGTAACACGGTCCTGTCGCCGGGTTAGCTAATGATGCAGCGGTGAGAATACTGGTTCATTGTGACCGTGACCTCTCTTGGGTCAGGTCTTAATCTCACTTCCATCATTGTAGGGTGTGTCAGCTTACGTGGGTGAACACGTGCTTCCCTGGTTACTGCTATGTCTATGTTGTTCTACTGGCCTGGATGCTTTGGTCTGATAGATAACCATTATATGCTGATAACCACAAGGAAAGATCACGCGCACCTACAGTGATTCACTTGCATATATATATATATATATATATATATATATATATATATATATATATATATATATATATATATATATATATATATATTATATTTATATATATATATCTTGATAAAATCACACGGGAAATTGGTAACAACGGAGTACCTTAGCTTTCATCTTTATACAAGACATCTTCAGAGGCAACTGGATTACATGGACAGAGAGAGGCTTAAATATACAGCCTCTCTCTGTCCATGTAATCCAGTTGCCTCTGAAGATGTCTTGAATAAAGACGAAAGCTAAGGTACTCCGTTGTTTCCATTTTCCCGTGTGATTTTATCAAGATTTATCTTATCCACGTTTTTCATTGTGGATTTTATCAAGATATATATATATATATATATATATATATATATATATATATATATTTTTTTTTAACTCGCAAGTACTATGAATAATCCCATGCACTAGACAATAACTATAAAACAATAAAGTTAATATTTTTTACAACTTACTGCATCCAACCAATATAACGGTCAAGACGTCACCTGCACGCAGTGTTGCCACTTCGTGGGATTCTCCCTCAAATTTTTGTGAGAAATGGAGTACGTGGGAGGTGTTGTGGGAGGACGCTCGGTCTTGATAATAATCTGTGTATATTTTTATGTGAATTTTCAAGCAATGGTAAATAAATCATTTCAACACAAGAACTACTTAGCATGTATCGCAATCTTATGCAAATGGTTGTAGAGAATCGACCCCTGTCCAAGTGTTCACAAGACTCTAGTGAACCTCCCTAACTTGAAGTTTATGGATCATCTGATTTCACTTTGTGCTATTCAGTTTGGCTATGATTTCAGTACTACAGCTGCGAATTGCCTTCTGAATAAAGCGCAGATAACATATGTCAAAGAGCGATGTATGAAGTTCGTTGTAAAATTGCTCAAAGAAGTCCAATTGCGTCTTCCTGAGAACAATGAAACATTACTTATGATAAAACAGCTGCACCCAACCATTGCAACTTCTCAGTGCAAAGAACAAATTGCATCTATAGCTTCCAAATATCAATTCACATTTACAGATATGGATGAACTCGAGAATGAGTGGAATACATTGGGGTTTGAAGAGTGTCCAAAGTCATGTTTTAGCAGTACAGTGTCATTCTGCGCTGAAGTGAATGATAAGACACTCAGTTGGACAAAAGTCCTTTCCTAATATATCTTCCTTAGCTTTAGCTTTGCTCTCACTCCCATTTTCAAATATGTCAGTGGAAAGAATATTTTCCCAAATGAATGTTGTGCATTCCAAACTAAGAAATCGCATTAATGTGAGGTCAGTTGAAGCAATTTTAAAATTCGATATGGACTAAGGCTGGAGTCAAGGACATGCGTTTCCTTCATTCCCAGTGATGAAATGCAGAAAAATTTTGGGATAAAGGATCCTCCAACAAATGAAGATGGAGGCGAGCCAGAGGATGTTGTAGTGGATTCCTCCCTTACAAACGCTTGTCGCTGTGTAGCCGACCCCGCGAATTCCCCAGTGTATGCCTCGTGGTCTAGGTCAACCAGCGCCGCCTTACATTACGCAGGTCAACTATTAAGCCACGCCTACCTCCGCTATATAAGACCTGACCTCGCGGTGACCTACCTCTTTCAGCCGAAATAAATACAACAAGAGGCCCAATAACTTTTGGAACTTCATATCTAACTATCAGAAGGCCAATATTCCCTACAGGGGACATCTTAAAACTAATGAGGCAAAACAATCCAGCATACTTCATAGACCTCAATGCTAAACACACAACCTTAGGAAACAATATCAGAAACCCAGGAGGAAAAATCCTCCATGCTCTCATCGAACACGGGACAATAACACACCTCGGGCCCGACTTTGCAACTTACGCATCAGCCAGTAACTCTGGGAAATCAGACATTGTTTTAACCAATAGGCATCACCATCTAAATGTACATCTAAAAGCTGGACCCACAACAACCAGTGATCATCTACCCATAATAGCAACGCTATCCACATCCCCGATACAAATTCCATCAATCCCAAGATTTTCAATCAATAGAGCAAATTGGGAAAAATTTAAATCGGATCTTAGCAACAACGAACCAACTCTACTACACAACAAAGACACAACAGAGACTGACATAACACTGGATACATGGTACAATGAAGTAATAACAGCAATGAAAAACAACATCCCAAAAACAACATACCGTACATTACCACATGCACAATTAACATATGAAAAGAAAATGATCCAAACTAGATTCACCAATCTATATGAATACACAAAAACACACGGGTGGAGCAATGACAACAGAATATTATACAGGAATCTAAAAGAACTGAAAGAATACCCTCCGATACCTCTGAACACAATCGCAAGAACAAATCAACTTAAATTTCAAGCAGTGCAAAATATAGCCCTCAGAAGAGCGGCAAAACACCAACCACCACACACACAAACAGCACAAGATATACACACAGAACACGGCATAGACCCACTCAACACCAGAATACACACCCAAGCAAATGCAATATGGGAAAAATCCAGCAAGAACAGGATCCCATACTAAACCAACTAATTGAGGAAAACAACAACACATCGCACAGATGGTGGCCTAGAAGCAGGAAAAATAATAACGAAGAACCAGAGCCTCTATATACACACTAAAAAAGAACCAAAAGATGGGCGCAACTCTCCAGTCACACAAGGACCTGGAGGGACCCCACAAATAAACAAAGACCTAAATAGTTCACAAACACCCACAATAAAAAACTAAAAACGAAAAAGATGGGGATCATCCCTCCAGTGCCACAAGGACCTGGAGGGAACCCCCCCCCTATCATAATATGCCCCAAGGAAACATCAAATAGAACAACTTAGCTTAGCTTGGCTGAGACCGGCCTTCCCTAACCGCACGAGTCCTCTAATGCAGCACTGTTGACGGATGACAAAAAACCCCGTCTCCGCAAGGTGGATAGCCCACCTGCTGTTAACCTCCTCCTCTATTTCCCACTTCTGAACTTTACCTTGTACTAGTACCCTTCTTGCACCCTCAGAGCAAATGCTCTCTTCTCTCCGTATCACCGACCGACCGACCTACTTCTTTCTACCTACAGCCAGTCTTCGAGTAACACCACCTCCACCGCTCCTGCCTGGCGGCCCTCGCTCCTGCCGGCGAGCATGGCGACCCACAAGCTGGTTGTAGTGGAATTCTCCCCTACAAACGCTGTTTGTCGCTGCCTAGCCGACCCCATCAATTCCCCAGCGTATGCCTCGTGGTCTAGGTCAACCAGCGCCGCCATACACCACGGAGCGGGGGTCAACTGCTAAGCCACGCCTACCCCCGCTATTTAAGACCTGACCTCGTGGTGCTCTCTCTCTCTACCTACAGCCACAGCCAGCAACACCTCCTCCTCCGCCTGCCTGGCGGTCCTCTCTCCCGCTGGCGAGCATGGCGACCCACAAGCTGTCCGTCTCTGAGCGTCCTCACCAACCAGCTCTCTCTACATCACGCTTGTAACCATGCTGCCTTCCCAGCACCAAGCTGCATTGTACATTCAATACAACATGTATACAGAGAGCACATTGTGAGTTTCCTTTCTCCATTCCATCCTGAGTGTGAACCAAATAATCTCATACCCCACATGGTCCTCCTTTGAGCACCCTCACCAACCAGCCCTCCCTACTCACGCTTGTAACCACGCTGCCTTCCCAGCACCAAGCTGCACTTTACATCCAATGCAATATGTATACAGAGAGCACATTGTGAGTCTCTTTTCTCCATCCCATAATGAGTGTGAACAAACATCTCGTACCCCACACCGTGTTAGTTGACATAGAATCCCAAAAGATACACGTACACAGCAGACTTATCAACTCTGCAACCTATTATGTGATGTAAATTATGAGGCTAAAAATTCTAGCTGATAATAAGTGAAAGAATCACACTTCGTAATTAACTTTTATTTTGAATGTGAATTCAGTTTTGGTAACAAGTTTTTGTTGAAAAAACTTTTATTTCATCCATACTGAATACTTTTGTTTGAAATGTAAGAAAATTTTAATTGTTTTATTTCATGAAATTGTTTAAGCAAAAGAAACGCATTCAGTGTTATTTTTAACTTGAAATCCTATTTTCTTGCATAAAAGAACTGTTGTACGGACATGTAGTTTGAAAGTTTAATTACTTTTATTTTACATTATTACATAATAAACATAAAACAATTATGTTCCAGTATTCATAAGCATCCCAGTGTTTTGTGTGAAGCATCGCAAGATCTGTGTGAGAAATGAGGTAAAATTTGTGGGAAGTTAATCCCTGAGAAGTGGCAACACTGCTTGGGAAAGCCCCGAGGCCCCTGACTTCTAGTATTGCAAGATAAGTTTACACGAATGGGAAGACAATTTAAGCTAGGTTCCTCTTAAGTGAAATGACTCCCCTCCCCCATTAATAGTTATAATCTGTAGTTTGTCCTTCATGAGCTGGTAATCCCTGTAGTTGAAGTCGCGGTTTTCCTCCTCAGCTACTCTTCCGATTTTCAAAGAGAGTATTCCACCTTAGTGAGTTGTAGTCGATGGCCGCAATTAGTTTCTCCCCAACTTGGACGTCGGCCCCATGGCCTCCTCAGTCAAGTCCAAATGTAGATAGAATGTTGTCTCCCCTTCTGAGATTCGTCACGTGACGTGGTAACTCCGGAATGCCTTTTGAGGTGTGAGTATCACATCCCGAATAATTTTATTTTCTTGACCGTTCGTACGTACGCCCACGCCCACATTCCTACTTAAAAGGGGAACGATCAGGACCAAACTCCTCATAAACGTCGAAACAGGCGGGAGGGGAAGGAAACGCTATGATTTTCTGTAATCATTAACCACAGTAAAAAGAGGTTAGGAATGTTTAAAAAGTCTGATCTCACACTTACAAAGTATTTTCTTGAGCCTAAAATTTTGTATAATAGACATGGGCAAATTCAGAGACCAATTGTACACGTAAGAGTACGAATATTGCCATGCACGAACACTTGAACTGTTGATGTTTAAACTGGTAGACAATTGTACGCGTGCACACATACAGTTTTTTCTTACAGTTAACAAATTTATTGGCAAAGCTTCGAGTACAGTTTGCCTATTCTGGGCCAGCACCACACAAACTGCACACATACACTGTCCACATTAATCGAGATACGCTCTATTCATGACAGGCATTAAGCTAATACACACACACACACATACACGAGACATGCGAACACATACAATCCGTGTATAAACCTGTATATTCATGCACACACGGACACACTGAAATCACAATAATCGACGGCTACACGCTCACACCAACACGGATATGCGTTTAGAGGACAGAACGTTTAGAAGGTAAAATTCTAACCCTTAGGCTTAATGTAATGTTGAGTAGTCTCGCAACTCGCTCCTAACTGCCACACACCCCCAGCCACAGTCCACAGTCCACACGGTGTGTCTGAGTAACATAGTTGCCAGTTGCTAATCTGTCGTAGTGTGACATGGTTGTACGATGGAAAATATCTCTATACTTTATATGGGTTCCTTTTAAGATTTTGTGGAATTACCTATATTCATTAAGGTAAGACATTAATTTATTTTCAATATGATATTAGAACCTGTTCATATCTGATGGAAAATCTGTATTTAAAAAAAAAGTGTAGCATACGTATTACGTGGCTTTTTCACCGTTGTGCGTCTCGTCTGCTTCGCCACAGTATAGTATTTACATGCTGAATTTTACACCTTGACAGCGCACTCCTGATTAATGTATCCGTTAAATATCTCTAGGTAGAATTAAAATAATTGTAGACATGAAAGAAGTAGGTGACGGCTTAAAAACTGGGACGTAGACGTAGCCGAAATGGCGGTTTATGTCATGAGAATATATATTGTATACCCAGTATACTATGCAAGTTGACAAGCCCTTGTAGGCAAACATGAAACATATCATAAAATAATGAAAAATAACTTACAATATGACGTAAGGGATAAACACATCACGTACTTTATGGTAGTCTCTCAAGTTTACTAATCGTACGGGTATTTGTTTCGCCAGTACGGCAGTAAATGTTAACAATGAACCATATCTTGCTTCTCGAATATTAACAAGGAAAATTTCCCCCAAATCCCAGTAACTTGGTGTTCGGGAATTCCCCTTTCGGGACCTCGGGAAATTATTCACATAGCTTCAACACCCACACTTTCTCTACTCGTACACCACCACAAGTTTATATCGTTAAAGTATATACACTGTACATGAACAATGTGGCTAAACAGAGTACCTACATAGTGTTGATAAACGATGTCACGTAGTGTTGATGTACTTAGTGTAGACAAAGTGCATAGACAGTGAAGCTACAAACAATAACATAGTACAGGTATACAAAGAATGTACGTACATAGCGCAGGTATACATTGTTAAAACAGGAGGTAGAATGAATAGTCCAAGATAACTTCAGAATTTCTTAATGTTACTGTAAACGAGCTTAAACTAATAGGGACCACTTTTTTAAGTTGTAGGTCTGCTCTTCGGTGGCTGGCGTTGGGTCAAGGTGGTGTAACCCTGAGTTGGCTATAAAGGTGACTCAGGGAGTTTCATTAACTTAATCATGTGTGTGTTATGAGAGCTGGACCTGATTAATTATATAAATGAGGTACAAAAAGTCCAGGTAAGGACACTCGTTCGACTAAAGCGCACTAACGGTAAAATAGCATTAGTAGGAACTTGCCGGCCACGGTAAAATATCTTCTGCGCTCTTTATTTTCGTGTTTTTAGGCAGTGGCTTCCGAGCATTTAGTAATAGTTCACTGAATTCAGCACTGAAGTACCGGTAGTGCCCAAAGACTTTTCCAACCGACCCCAAAGTTTCACAGAAGGCTTGAAACTTCCCTCTTGGTAAAGGTAGGGTGTCGGGCTAACCCAACATGGAACATGAAATCAGATTCAGATTTCAGATTTGCCCCCGAGGGGGCTAGTTTATTGGGCACCCCCTTACATCCTGTGCAAGGTGAAGCGCAGAAGCGTTTACAGCGCCCAACAGGGAAGTATGAAAAGTTCATACTTGCCTTTATGACTCGTACATTAAGGGCGTAAAAGCCTGAAGGGTCATAGGTTTTGTCAAGTTACATAAAGTGAGAGAATGATGAGTGTGTGGGGGGAAAGTTCCCGGTACATTTTATTTGTTTATGGCAAAGTGTGGCAGGTCCCTAATAATGTGAAATGCCAGGCCTGTGGCTAGGAGGAGGGATATCTGGTCTGGGAGGGAAGAGGTGTTGGTAACGGCTGGGGACCTGTAGGAGGAGGTCATAGGGCAAGTGAGGATGTGAGAGAGGGTGTGAGAGTCGGGTTGGCCACAAATTTTACAAACATAAGAACATAAGAATGGAGGAAACTGCAGACAGTGCGGTGAGGCTCAGGGTTGCTAATGTACTCCCATAGGTACCTGTACCCTAGGCGCAGTCTCATGTATATAAGCTGTTGAGATCGAGTCAGGGATTGATATTCTTTGTAGTGGCGGTTGTCGTCACCGGTTACAGCGTCATAGTGGCATAGTGTGACGCTACCCCGTTGTTTCAGGTGTGTCCAATTTTCGTTGAATGCCTCTCGTTGTGTGGCGTGTATGCGAGATTTGAGATGATTCAGGGAGAGGGCGAGAGTGGCTTCAGTATCTTCTTGTGTAGCTTCTTTGGCAAGCCGATCAACAGTGTCACAGGCAGTTATTCCTATATGTGACGGGATCCAAAGAAACATGACACGGATGTCATCAGTTTGTTCTAGCCCGGCAACGGCGGCTAGGGTGTCTTGGGCGGCAGGGGAGGAGGGGGAGGGTAATTTGAGCCTCGCTAGCGCAGAAGTGCTGTTACTGATTATAAGGAGGTTCCGCGTTGGAACATGAAATGTAAAATGTTTGTGCGTGTAGGGTAAAATATAATTAGAAAAAAAATATTTACATGTTCAGGTACTTGTATAACTATACATTTGACATCTTTTTTGTTTTTATAATAATCCTATTACTATGATTTAAATGTGTGCTCATTTTAACTTACGCTCCATTTTTTTAACGGGATTAGCCCACCCGGGCACAGGTCAAAGGACCCACATCACAACCTGGGGGGGGGGATATAAATAATAATAATAATAATTAATAAAAATAAAAATATAAAAACAATGATGGAAATAATAATAATAATAATAATAATAATAATAATAATAATAATAATAAAGAACTATAAATAAAAAAAAATCAATAGTGAGAAACGATGTATGTATGTTGTGTTGTCAATAGTGAGAGAAACAATCGAGACATTGTAATTGTGTGTAAATGAGACAGAAAGTCAGATCAGCAACCTGGGACTCAGTCACAATTTTTGTGATGCCATATGGCAGCAGAGTCTACCATTAGATAATGCATTATGCTTCCAATATCTTTCCAGGCGGTAGTACCTCCCTGTTTGATAGCTGCTAACTACGTACATACTACTTTGCCTGTCCTCTTAAAGGCGTTTATTACGCCTAAGTGTCATCATCATGTCTGATAGTTGGCATGACATCAATCTTCTACTCTTAAACGTTTTCAGCTCTCTGGGAGATCACAGCTTTTAATTTTATTCATCCATCAGTCTCTGCCTTCACCTGGACCGCCTACCCTTAATTTTGCCTATTAATATTTCTACAATTATCCCCCCATTCTTAAATATATGGGCAAAATATCTTCTCTACCTTATTCTCAAAATATAATTTTTTGTTTTTGTTTATATGAATCTTAGTACCCACTTCAATATGGGAAGAAATCTACCCTGTACTTCCTACTGCATCGGTAAAACATACACCAGTAGGTCATTTCTACCATCGATGCAATGCAACTTAACCTTCTTACTACAGGGATGCCGATTTTAATATTTTATTTGGCTAACGGCTGACGATTTTATTCAGCAGAGGGGGGGGGGGGGGGGGTAACGTACACAAGTGGTTAAGTCGACTTTCTCCCTAAGATTGTGTGAGTGCAAATCAGTAACATTCAACCAGGATGTGTGGTGGTTGGGAGGGTGTTGTCCAGCATGGCTGTGCAGCGTTTGGTACACCAAGGCTGCAGTTCGCAAATTAGACACACGGTTAAAATTGTGTATTCGAATATTTGTAATATGGATTTGTGGCATGTGACTGATAACTACGGTAGTCTCCCCGAAGCTTTTATAAAGCAACCCGGGAACTGAAGACTGTAATGTACCAGCACAACACGACGAGGAAACTTCAGGTTGGTAACATGTGGGTCTGAGGCGGTAAATCCCCGGCTAGTGAGAGTATTATAAGTGTTTTGGTTAGGTTAGGTCAAAATTAATGATACGCCACGTTGCGTTTGGCTTGGTTAAGGTAGTGTTACATATGTGGTGAAGATTTAATTACATTTAAGGTAAATTTTCATCATATTCAATGTCAAAAGTTCATTTACAGTTCATATGCATTACAATTTAGGTTGATGTGTTATTACAGACTGCCACCTGTTTGCTAATTTACGTCTAGACTAAGGTTGGTAGGTAGAAAGATTGGTAGATAAATAAACAGATGGATTTTTATTAAGTAAGAATCGCCAAACAAGTTCACATAGTTAACATCTATGAACAGAGGGATAGTGGCACCCAACCCTCAGAAACTGGTCAACTGCAGCCGATAGAACATTTCCTTCAGTGGCAACTACAACAGCGCTGTGGAAGGGTGGAGAAATCAGGAAAGTCACCAGGGACACACAATAATAATAATTGATATTCAGTCAGCTTGACCAAGGATAGCTGACAATGCCACGATAGGCTTGCTTCATGTGCCTCTATGGTCTTCAGAGTGAAGTTTGGTGATTCAATCCCAAAAGAACGTTAATTGTGAAAAAGACCAAATTTGCATTTTCACTTTTTTTTCTCTAAGTGATGTACGCCGGATGTTTACCACGTAGCTTTTGGTAGAATGATAAGCGCGTCATGTCCTGTCTTCAAGTCAGTTGTGGTGAGGCTGTCTTAGGCTTAACTGCCCCGTGTCCTCGGCTATACAGGCACTCAGCATTGTGGTAGAAGCGGTACCGCTCGTGCCTCGCAAGCAAGATGTCTGGGGTTCGATTTCCGGGCCGGCGGAAGTTGTTTGGACACTCTTCCTAGCCCCCTTGGTCCCTGTTCACCTAACAGTAAAGTATATACCTGTTGTAAATCGAAAGGTTGCGAATTCGTATTCAGGGAAAGTTGTTGGCGTTTCTAAACTTGGAACTAACACAATCAGTGGTGACCCGAGGATCACACACCCAACACAGACAAAACCAAATACGTGCGCTATGCGCTAACCAAATAAACGCAGTCGTGTAAAGCCACGGCACTATCTCTCCCACTACAATTGCCTTCCTAACCTCCTGCTCCTTCCTCTGTCATCTTACCCGCTCTGCCTTTCGCTACCAACGACTTTTGGAGCTTCTAAACTTGGAACATGATCCAGAAAGTTTTAAAGCTAGTAGGATTGCCATACGTCCGTATTTTCCCGGAGATGTCCTCCATTTAGGTGTCGAAATCTTCATCCGGAAGTAATTTTTAAAATTCTTCGAAAGTATTTATTTTTAAGATTTCTATTCCACGTATGTTGTATATTAGCCTACATTAAAGGCACAATGCAATACAGTACACCGACCGATATATATATATATATATATATATATATATTTATTTATTTTTTTATTTTTTTTTAATGTTTTGCAAATATGCAAAATTAATTGTCACGGCTGCTTCAAGGTTACATAGCGCCAAAGTGTGTGTGTGTGTGGGGGGGGGGGGGGGGAGGATGTCTTCTGGAGCGTCCTGTTTTTTAAATGTTCAGATATGGCAACCCCAAGCTAGTGTGTGTACACTTGAAGAGGCTGCACAATACTGTCAGCCAGAGGCATCCCGATACTTTAAATAAGGGTGAACAAGTTGATTACATTTCTGTAGGTGCAAAAATTAAGACAAACGAACCCGAAATTCGTCGTATTTCGTGTATGAATATGCGAACACCTAGCCGCGAGACAGTAGTGGGGACTTCAGAGTCCTGGAGAAATTGCCTTTACAAATGGCCCAATTTTTTGTGTTATTCTTATTTATTGTTGACTGATTGCCTTTTTTTCCTTTTTTTGTCTTTCTTTCCATAATTTTTGGTATATTTTCTTCACTACAGTATTTATTTCTGTATTGTATCCAAATAACGGTAAATTTGCATTGACACACCATTCACTCTTATCGAGTAAAAAATATATGTTTCTAGTGCATTTGTGTGTGTTTAGACCGAATATGACCTTCATTTTTGGCAGAAATTAGCCGGGTTTTTTTTTTGCTATTTTTTTTCGTTTGACGTTTTCCGAAAAAAAGTGGTTAAGCGACTTAAAAATACACACAAAAAACACTAGAAAAACAAAAACCTAACCTAACCTAACTTAACTGACTCTCACCATATGATGGAATCACCTATTTCTTACCTTATTGGCCTGGTTCTTGTTCGTCGTTGGATTCTGGGATTCTTACACAACGCCACATATGTTGGTCTTTGCGATATTTACATTCAGTCTTGCTCTTAGTACACTTTACTGAGGTTGGAAAACACCATGTGATCAAAAAATGCTATGGTTTCTACGCTTTTTTCCCAAAAACTCGCAATCAGCTCCATATACTTTAAGTGACACCCATCGCAGACTTCCATGGTCAGAACTGAACTTGAATTTCAAAATATGAGACTCAAAATAAAACTCGATTTTGATTAGGCCAAAATCATTTTAATTGGTTCCAAAAGCAAAAACGTTCTTGATTGGCCGCGTGACGTGTATGGGTACGCATGTGCGTAATGATTTATGAAGGAGACGCGAGAGACACGCAATTTTGGGTGAGAGGCAGACGATAATGGCGGGGGGTTAATGGAAGAAAATAGAAATTTTTTGGGAAAAACTATCTCCGTTATTATACATTTCTGGCGGTAATGTAATAGATGAAAAATATCTTATAAATAGACGTCTTATTCGAATATGATAATAGATTAGTGGTAGGAATGAACAGTGTGTAAATGCAGTAATACCCAAATAACAGTTCTCCTAATTTTATTGTTTTCTGAAGATTGTTGGACAACAGTTATTCCCAAGACGCGGCACAATGTCGTATTTTTTAATGACAGTCTTGGAAGCTAACACGTTAGCTATTCCGTGCATCTACAAAAAATACCTTAAATTAGGTTAGATTAGTCAGGATATTTAAATACAGGGATTACCGAAGCTAAAGTTTTACCGATAGGGCTCTTTCTATGCCATTTTCTAAGAGAAATTTTCACAGGTTAGACATGTTTTTACACTATAATGAGTTTTAATGGCATGCTACATACGGTAAATTTCTTAAACACCATTTGTTATTTGTGCTGACCAAAATAAGATGACAGGTTGGTTATTACTTATTAAGAATGTAGGCAAAACAAGTTACAGGAAAAAAAAAAGACAATAAATGTTACTTGTTGCCACTAAACAAAGTCGAAAATGAAACTGTGTATTTCTGATGGTTTTTGATGTTATGAACGAATTTGGCCTTCATTTCGGGCACAAATTAATAGTTTATGAGATTTGCTATAAAATTCAAGGTAAAAAGGTGATAAAACACGCAAAAAACCATCGGAAACAGTTTTGAGTCAAACCTAACCGGAGGTGTCCACAGTCGTTTGATGTTCTGAATGTGTGTAGCCATGTTCGAACTTACATAATAAAATGTTAAATATCTCGCTTATATGTAATTAACACCAGAAATGCCATTAAAAAATAGTCTTGGAATTGTCAAGATTACCGATTGCAGCTATAATATTCACTAGATTCGTTTAGTGGCAACAAATGAAAGGTAAATTTTCATACACAATAAAATGTTAAATATCTCGCTTATACATGGTATGTATGCTGTAGGTCATAAGGGGAAGAGTCAAGAGAAGGGAAAACTTTTCAAGGAAATTTATCACCTGAAAATAACAAATTACATTATTCAGTTCTATTAGGGTGCTCATTTTTTTTAATATTATACATAGGAGCGACAGCAAAACAAATTTAATGGGGTACCGGTGCCCAGTACTTATGCATGTTTTTTTTTACTCCCTGAGCTGTTGATTAGGTCTATCATTGTTTCGTTATCAGAACCATGCATAATGCCATTGCTGTACAAGTTTTATATCATTCAGTCTTACAAATACAGTATGCATGAATAATATTTGGATTATGCCTCCCAAGTAATTTTTGAGCTGTCCAAAGTCACCCCAAGTTGAAGACTTTCATATTTCTAATATTCTTCACTAGTTATATTATCTGTACTCTGTACTGTGGTACACTCTTGCCAGAGAAAGTTTTGCAACATTTGAAATTTTTGGAAAAGAATGGGTTTTGATTATTGACTTCTATTAATTACTTACACTTTAACCTATCAAATGATACTTCCATGGGAAAACTACATAGTTTGGGCAACATTTGATACCAAGTAAACTCTGCTTATTGTAACTGTCTATGAGCTGTCACCTCTTCAACTTTTTTCCGAAATTCGTCATCACTCCATGTCCAGCCCTGGTTGTAATGTGTATTTTAATGTGCTGTGTAGCAATGTAATGCATTATGGGGCATTGTAATGTGTTGCAGGGTTTTGTCATGAATGAGCTCTCATTATCCATGAACAACTATGTTGGACTGGCCATGTTACCCGCATGGATGACAGTAGACTGCCAAAGCAGCTTCTTTACAGTCATCTAATGAATAGTAAACTTAATGCTGGCGGGCATCTGAAAAGGTATAAAGATAGCCTTAAATCTGAAAAGTGCCAAATCAACCTCCTCACCTGGGAGACGATTACTCCACGCCGTAACGCTTGGAGGATCACCACACGAGAAGGTGTCAATACTTTCGAATTAGCCTGACTGCAAACTGAGGCAGACAAGCACCAACGCCGGAAAGACACTGCCGCCGCCCTTCCCGCACTAGATAGAGCCATCCACATGTGCAACATCTGTGAACGACTCTATCGGTCCCGTATTGGCCTCTTTAGTCACCTTAAATTTCACCAACCTAGATGACATCCTTAACTCATATCATTGTATCATAGCTGGATGATCATTATACTCGATTCCGAGTGACAGCAAAGTAGTGTCATGAGTGATGATTTTACTTTATGAACTTCTGTCTGTCTCATCTGTCATGGGTTTTACGGTATAATGGTGTGGCATTTTCATGCGTTGTTATGTGATGTAATAGACTACCATTTGTGGTAAGATTTTCATGTACAGTACATAAATTAATTTTCCTTTTATATGTGGTGCACAATATTTCTCCATTCTCTACCATCTTGGTCAATGTTTTCTTATTACTTAAACTTTACTTTATCCCCTTCACCACCAATCATCGCTGTAAGGGCTGTAACGAGCGGGATGGGTGTCCGCCGCTTGTTTGCGGCCCCATTAGGGGGGCAGACAGAGGTGAGAAGGTCGCTGCTACCTCATCGCACACCAGACATGATCCAGTAGGGTGTGTCAATTTTGTCAACATGTTAAAAATCAAATTTGGTAGTCAAAATATTGTGCCTCTTTATGTCTAAACTTTAGATTAGCAAACAAAAATGAATTGAAATAACCCTCACCTACATCAATTATACCTTAAAGTTTCAAATATCAGTATTTCAACAAATTAATGAGACTTGATTAGAATTATTCACTTGATATTAACTAATCTCATTTAAGCATATGGATTATGGAGTATTTTATGGTTCTATAGCTTGTGTACAATATGCATGTCAGAACATGAACATGAACAGGCTCTCCGTGTGGGACAGTTTAATTCTTGTTTTGACTTGTACCAAGCGTGAGGATAAGGCGCCTGGCTCACACTCCTTCTAGATATCATAGACGGTGGTTTGCTCTCATTGCACTTGCACCTACTCTACCAGACGAATTCTACATTTTAATTATTGTAAGTAGGGCATATTGATTGTCGCAGTTACTTATATCATTGTATAAAACATTATGTTCTAAGAAATTATTATGTTATTTCTGTTACAGCATTTTTGATAAACAAATTGATATTTTTTGAAACAACAATTGAATTATGAAACATTGAAATATTTTTCTATTTGTCAGATAGTGTGAAGATGTCAAAATTGAAGACAAGAAGTCAGTTGTCAACCCACTTGAGCCTGCTAGTTGGTAAAGGGAAGGAGCTTCCTGTATCAGAACTTCCAACAGTGAGAGACATGCTAAGATTAGGGTTACTCCTTCGAGAAAAAAATGCAAAAGACAGAAGGAACTATACAGATAGAGAACTCATAAATGACATGATAGTCCCTCTTCTGCATCAATGGACAAAAGCTAATGCACTATTCAAACCACCTGTGATTAATCAGTGTCGAACTATTGAGCTAAAACTAACGAAATTATGGCACAAAGCAGTTGAAACATCACTTGGTAAAGGAAACTTGGTCAGGAAAAATGAATTTCTGCACACACTTGATACTCTGTTTGACATTTTGACCTGCAAGTGCTCCATACAATTATGTTCTGAATCCAACTGTTCTCACTCAGGTAAGAGAGAAAATAATTCCCACATTGATTGTGGTTGTCCTCGTGAAAAGAAGATCCCTGTTTTAGAGCTTGAATTTATAAAGGCACAGAGGACAAAGGCAGAAGGCCAAGGAAGTATGCAAATGGGTTCAATAGATTATTCAGAAACAAAGAAGCAGATTGCTAATGCCAAGAAGAGAGAACAAATCCGAGAGAGGGAACAAAAGAAGAAAATGAAGAGTGAAGAAGCCATCCAAAGAGAGGAAGAGCTGTGTCAAGATGTTTATCACTTCTTTGATAGTTCTTCTGATGAACAGGAAGCAACATCAGATGATAGTTCCAAAGAGCCATCTGAACCTTTACCAAAGAAAATGAAATACAACACAAGAAATATTTCAAACATTGCTTTAGCTAGTATTCGCCACCATGCTGGACTTCTTGAGGCTGCAGAAATTGCAACTGCCGCTTGGATAGATGCAGGCCTCATCAGCCGAGAGGATGTATCTTTGGTGATAGATCATAATAAAATTAGAAGAGCACAAGAAAAAATAATGAAGGAAATATCTGATCAGCATGAAAAAGATTTAAGCGAGGGAGGGCTCTCCTGTCTTTTGTTTGATGGAAGAATAGATGACAAAAGTTTTGCTAGAAGTAGAGGGAGTGAACAGAAAGTTTCCAGGCCTCATCAAAGAAGAACACTACTCCGTCTGTTCTGAGCCTGGTGGTCGGTTTTTGTTTCACTTTGCTCCCGAAACTGAAGTAGAAGGGAAGAAACATGCAGAGGTCATTGCTGATCATATTTTATGTTGGGTTCAGGAGAGAGGACTTGGCAGTTCACTGCAGGCTGTTGGTGGAGATTCAACTGCAGTGAACACCGGATGGCAGGGGGGTGTAATGACGCATTTAGAGAAAAAACTAGGAAGAAGACTTGTTTGGATTGTATGTGATTTACATACAGGCGAGCTACCTCTTCGTCATCTCATCCAGGAACTTGATGGTCCTACAAAGAGCAACAACAAGTGGTCAGGTCCCCTTGGCATCATGCTGGATGAAGCACACAACTAGAAATAAATACAACCTTTCCAAAGGTCGAAGTTGGCCCTCCCCTTCCGGCGTTGTCTGAAGGAGTCATCAAAGATCTCAGCACAGATCAATCCTATGCTTATCGTATTGCCCAAGCAATAAGATCAGGAGAAGTGCCTCAGTCATTGGCTCTCTTGGAGATTGGACCTGTCAGTCACAGCCGTTGGTTAACTACAGCTCTTCGTTTCTGCAGGATTTGGATTTCCAAACACGAATTGAAGGGCAAAGTGCTGAAGAATTTGAGGTTAATTGTTGAATTTATTATTGGAGTTTATCTTCCCCAGTGGTTTAGTGTGAAACTTAATCCTATGTGGGTGGATGGGCCCAATCACCTTTTGTTTCAATTGCAGCTAGTAAGAACACAGAGGAAGGTAGTGAGGGACATCGTGTTACCTGTGGCAAGAAGGTCCGCTTGGTATGCTCGATCAGAAGCAGTTTTGCAAGCAATGCTTTGCAGTCAATGTACCAATCTCCGAACCGAGGCTGTAGAAGTCATTCTAAAGATTAGATGACGACCAGTTGGGAGACTGTTCGTTTCATTCAAGAAAAGTTCCCCCAATAAACGTCAATGCCACCAAATTGTCAGAATTGGTTGACTTGAGTTTGGAAGTCTTAGAGCCACCATTGACAACAAGTCTAACTAGCCAAGAATTGAGAAACCTTAAAGAGACTCCAATGCAGGTGCCGAAGTGGCCTTCCCACACTCAAAGTGTGGAGAGATGTGTGAAAATGGTCACAGAAGCAGCGGGCCATGTTTACAGCCACGAGAGGCGAGAAGGTTACATCAAAGCACAAATAGCAAACAGACTACTGATGACAAGAAACCAAAGCAAAGAGAGTATGAAGGCATTGGTTACTTTCAAATAGACTACGGATAATAAAATATAATAATTTGAAACTTGAAACAATAACATGTGTGCAAACGCTGGTTATGTTATAAATTCACAAATATGTACATTTAAAAATCCATTTGATGTAGGTAGGACTTATTATAAAAAAAAATTTATGCCAGAATATTGTTTTGCATGCTTAAAGACTACAATAAATTGCTACCAAATTACTCGATTTTCAATTTAGCCAGTTCACCCCCTAAATTGACACACCCTAATGATCCAGCCTTCACCACAGCTGTTACTTCACCCCACTTTTCGATTCCAACTCTGGTTGTGTACTCATCTGAGGTTCCTGGGGCTCGTGGGCTGATTTCCCAGCCCTTCACTATTTGGTTGTCAACTCCTGTCACCTACTTCAGTTACTGCTGCAGCTGCTACGTGATTGCCACTTCCTCCACGCCCTATCCACCATCTATGCCTTGGCCTCTCTCCTGTGTGGTAAGACATCGTCCACCAACACCGGCACCAAGTGAAGAAGCTGTCCTGGACCTTCCTCCTGAGTGCAAATCACCACGGGACCAGAACATTGCACCGTGCTGATTAGAAGGAAGATTCATCTGCAGCCGTAGGAAATATCTGTACTTTGATGTATTGATTATTTTCTTTTAAGTAATTGTTTAACTCCAGTGCTGTTTATTTAATATTTGTGTGAGTAGTGTCAGAGTTAAATTATTGTGATTATTTTTGTAGTAAAGAGATGTCTATCTCTAATGATTGTTTGTTACCCCTTGGAAACCCATGGTTCTTGACTTTCCGTTTTATAAGATCCTGATTAGGTTGGCAAGGGATTTATATCCCAAAGGCCAGGCTTTTACAACCGCCAATTGGCTTGTTGGCAAGTGCTGGGCATATACTTCTCACAAGGTACTTCTTCCTTTGTGTAATATGATGTGTCCACTGCCACTTCAGTTCCTTTGACTTTCCAGAAATTTCCCATATTTTGTTGTGGGAAATCATGTACAGTATTGTAATTTCCTTTCTCTTTGTCACAGCATGCAATGCCTAACATACTATCTTTCCCTCCATCATTGTGTACTGCACTTAAATTTTGGGGGGATCACTTGAAAATTAGATAACACAGCTTTGTCACCTGGGATGGTTAGATTGGTTTAGCATGAAGGTGAGTAATATTTAAGTGAAATAAGTTGGAGCGTCTGATCTGTCGGTGATCCAATTTTGTATCATTTTTGTTTGATCATCACATCTCCCGTAGTGGATTCCTCCCCTACAAACGCTATTTGTCGCTGACTAGCCGACCCCGCGAATTCCCCAGTGTATGCCTCGTGGTCTAGGACAGCAACCAGCACCGCCTTATATGACTGAGGTCAACTATTAAGCCAATCCTACCTCCGCTATATAAGACCTCACCTTGTGGTGACCTATCTCTTTCTACCTACAGCCACCAGCAAGCAACACCTCCTCCTCTGCTCCTGCCTGGCGGCTCCCGCTCCAGCCGGCGACCATGGCGACCCACAAGCTGGTCCTCCTCTGAGCACCCTCACCAACCAGCTCTCTCTACTCAACGCTTGTAACCATGCTGCCTTCCCAGCACCAAGCTGCATTGTACATCCAATACAATATGTATACAGATAGCACATTGTGAGTTTCCTTTCTCCATCCCATCCTGAGTGTGAACCAATACCTCGTACCCCACAAATGGTGACCCCCGGAGATTCGCACTCACACAGGATGGAGGAGAAATACCTCGTACCCCACAAATGGTGAACCCCGGAGATTTGCACTCACACAGGATGGAGGAGAAACCAATCACTCTCCCAGTCTTCAAGCAACATGGAAGACTGGCTTATCCATACAGAGGAAGCTCTCATCGGCTCTACAGCTACTGTCAAGACACCTCAGGTAAGACACCCTAGAGCAGCTCTGCTACTCTAAGCAGACACCAGCTTCTCTTCCTGCCCCAATCACCACGTTACCGACCCCAGCACACCCGTCCTGCCTCAGAAGCCGTCCCCGGCCCAGCAGTACCCCCTGCCACTGTCCTGGACTCTCCTCCTGACTTGGACCCTCCTCCAGTCCTGCCTGGCAGCCCTTGCTCCCGACGCGGCCCATGCGCCTGAGGCGGCCCCACACACACCCTTTTTTTTTTTCTCTCCCTCAGGTACTCCCTGCTGCTGTCCTGCACCCTGCTGCTGTCATGGACCCTGCTGCTGTCATGCACCCTGCTGCTGTCATGCACCCTGCTGCTGTAATGGACCCTCTTCCTGATGCAGTCCCTGCTCCTGACCCAGAGCCACTCACCCCAGCAGGCGCATCTGAGGACTCTGTACCTGCCACGAGAGAAGCACAACATTCATCGCCTCCACAACCCTCCTTCTCCCTCTCTTCTCCCACAGATCTCGTGTATCTAGACAAAGTTGTCTCCCCTATCGGCCAGCTCATCCACGCCCTCGCCGTTATGTCTCACGTGTAGCATACAACCCAGCCGACAACATGTCTCCTGCACCTCCCGTTCTGCCTCACATGTGGGATGCAACCCTGCAGACAACAAGCCTCTTACACCGCCTGGAGGGAAGGGGGAGTATTGATTGCAGTGGATTCCTCCCCTACAAACGCTGTTTGTCGCTGACTAGCCGACCCTAGAATTCCCCAGTGTATGCCTCGTGGTCTAGGCCAGCAACCAGCGCCGCCTTACATGACTGAGGTCAACTATTAAGCCAATCATACCTCCGCTATATAAGACCTCACCTTGTGGTGACCACTCTTTCTACCTACAGCCACCAGCAAGCAACACCTCCTCCTCCGCTCCTGCCTGGCGGCTCCCGCTCCAGCCGGCGACCATGGCAACCCACAAGCTGGTCCTCCTCTGAGCACCCTCACCAACCAGCTCTCCCTACTCAACTCTTGTAACCATGCTGCCTTCCCAGCATTAAGCTGCATTGTACATCCAATACAATATGTATACAGAGAGCACATTGTGAGTTTCCTTTCTCCATCCCATCCTGAGTGTGAACCAATACCTCGTACCCCACACTCCCATGCTTTTTAATGAAGTACAGTACAGCACTTTTTATTCTTGTTATTTATCATTTCACCACTCATCAGCTTACCAACCATTCAGGTGGTTGGTTGATTTGTTCTCCCAATCATCCCGACTCTTCCTTTGATTTTGTTTTACTGCTATTTATATGTAACACCAGCTACCCTGAATATGTATACTGTATTGTACATACAGTATTCATTATTCCTAACTTCTTCAAGTAATAAATTTTTGCCTTCAGTTGAACAAGACTTTGCAAACCTGTTGAACATTAGTTTACTTTTATCCTCTTTACCATTGATCGGCTCGTTAGCCGCTTGGGCGATCGGTTACGTCTCTGCTTTCCGATGTTTTATTCACTTACACTGTAGTATTTGTGTTTGTAATTCTGCCAGATTTTCTGCAAATAATATGATTTCATCAGTAAAATTAAAGTGATTTCAGTACTCACCATTATCATTGCTTAATGGCCTTTTTCCATGCTTGGGTGGGTTAACTGCAGTTTCATGATACCAGCTCTCCATGTTGTATGGTCTCTTGCAGTCTTACTTGTGAGGTTCATTCTTATAATGTCATTTTTACTTAACCTCTCTACCCAATCATTCTTGGCCTGCCTTTGACTCCTTCCTTTCAAATTTAGAGTTATGCATCTCTTGACCCTGTTGGTCTCATCTATTATCTCCATATGCCAAGTCATTTCAGCATACAGTGTACATTTATGTAAAAATTTGCCATTACAGTACTGTACTCTCAATACCCAGCCACCCTCTTACCTCTGAACAGGGTTTCCTGTCTTTCAGTGTCATGTTGCACATCAACCTCACCATTCTCATTTCAGCTCACTCAAGCTTGCATATGCTCATCCTCTTTAACTGCCAATATTTCACTGTCATACTTCATGCTTTGCATGATATTTCTATACATCATTCCTTTTATTGCTGCCATCGATAAAGGCAGGAACTCCCTAAACTTCCTCCAGTCACTTTTAGTTCTTGCAACTGAGCAGGCTTCAGCACCCACCTTCAGCAATGATAATTTTACCAGGGAGCAGAACTTATTGATGCGGTCCAGATCTTTGTTACATACCTGTAGGGTATACCGGTATATGCAGTACATTACAGCTATATATTACACTACTGTACAGTAATGATATATTTGTTACATACCTGTACTGTATACAGTAAGTCCCCAAGTTACGTACATAATGGGGACCAAAAGGTTGTACTTAACTCGATAATTTCCGCGAGTTTCTTTGGAAAATCCTGTGCTGTTTTCCAATCGGCACTCGCCGCCTCACCAGTCACTCGAACATTATGCAGCTTATTTCGCACCTTGAATCGGTTAAACCACCCATTGCTAGCATTGAATGTCACAGTATCATCAGGGTGATCTTTCTTTAGGTCGTTGAAAAGACTTAGGGCTTTCTCCTGAATCATACTGAGACACAGAGGCTTACGTTTTTGTGTGCAGTCCTCGATCCACAGCGCAAGATATTTTTCCATTTCTTCCAGAACCTTCCCTCTTCTTTTAGTTATAATCGTAGATTGCATTGGCACTGCAGATTTCACATGTTCCTTGATCTTTTCTTTGCCCTTATCAATTGTATTAACAGTTGACCGACTCAGGTTAAATTTGCGGGCAACATTGGTCAACTTTTCACCACTTTCAAGCAGTTTTATTATGTCCATTTTTACCTCTAGTGAGATTGCTTGACGTTTCGTAGCACTCCCACTGGCTTCACCACTCTTACGCTTTACACCCAGAGTAAAGTGTACAAAATAGGGCAGAAATTCACAGGAGAAGTACTGTATGCACAATGACCACACTTGTTGTTTTGGTGCGTCTAGCGTGTCGTCTGCATGGTCAGTGATAGTGGCAGCGCGGTGCGGCTGGCTCGCCCGCCAAATTTAAAAATTGCTCGCCCTTTTAAGACAATATTTTTGCAATTAAAGACTTCAGAAACGATGTACGTATCGGCCGTTTGTACGTAATTCGGGGACGAACTGTATTGTACCTGTATACTGTATTATATTATGTAATACTTTCTTTTTTATTGTATGATAACATAGTGGATTTTTTACACTCAAACTTTCTTTGTGGCTTTTTCTGAGGGAATAATATTCAGGTGTTTCTGTTGGATTTTTGTTAGTTGCAACAGTAGTGCCAGCGTTGAACTTCTCAGTTCTTTCTATACCTCTTTGGACATTCTAGATATCCTCAGGATTAATAAATTACAGTTTATTTACCTCATTGTGTTTGTTTAAACATGTTTATCATAGGACTAAGATTAAATTAAATGTACACTTTTAGTAATATTGTACTCTTTCCACAGAAATGCTCATGTTGTTTGACTCCGGATGAAGTGGTACTAACTGTTGACCCCGTCCTTCATCATACTCAGCCACTCACCCACTCCTAGCATCCCATAGACCTTTCAAGCCTCATCCCAGCAAATACAGTGTGATCTCTTCACGTCCATCCCAAAAGTATTGTAAGAGAAAAGCAAACATGTTTCTTTTACCTGCAGCAGGTCCATCACCACGAACACTAGAACGATGCAAATTTGTCTGCAACTTAGTAAAGAAGACCTTTTCGGTGTCTTACGAACACCTGTCTTTGCTGAATGGCAGAAGCATCGAGGACTTCTGTTTCCAAGAAAATGCTCCAAGATATATCATAAGTGTATTTAAACCCAACGATAAAGAGTTGATAATGTCAGGGGTAACCCCAGAAGAAATGGACATAAATCTTTTGTATAAGTTATTACGGTATGTGTGTGGCTTGGCTCCACGGGAAAACACCATTTGGAGGAACAAATCTGGCGCTCTAGAGTTTCTCATTTACTTTGCTAACTCAGAGACAAAGGCACTGAAAGAAGCTGCTGCCTGCACAGAACAAAATATCAATCAGCGACTTGACAATTTACAAGAATATCTAGGACAGATTCTTGACAAAGTTATGGAGAGGAAAGAGGTAAACCTTGATAACATTAAAAGTGAGGTACTGAAACAACATACTGAAAGTACAATAGGCCACAGTATAATAGTATCCTGCTCCACTGATATTTCTTATATGTACAACATATTAACCCAGCATTTAGTCCATAGAGTGTTTGTATTGGTATATAAACAACTCAGTGACCTTAATGGAAAAAATGTTTGTGACTACATTAGGAAAAATAGTAAAATACGTAGGCCAATGGTATTCTTTACTCCTGAGGAAAAAGTATTATTAGAAGATTCCAGTATCCAACCAGAGAAATTATCCATTTGCCTATTACACAAACTCCTTCCTCGTGTGTGTGGTCTCTTGAACCATAGTGAGTGGGCCACATCCCCAGATACTATAGAGTTCTACCTTCACTGTATTAAGCAAGAAAATGATAATGTAGGATTGTTAGATGGTCAGTCATCTCAGAACCATTCTCACCAATTGTATGGAAATGTGGAAAAGATTTTGTACTTGCTTGGGATAAAAACAAACAAAACAAAATATAACTTACTGAGAGAGATGCCAGATGAGCCAAGTGATATGGATGATGCCTTTTTGTCTCCCATTGCTCAAGAAAACCAAAATGATCAACATTCCTTCTCTCACACAAACCTGCAGCCTGGAACTTCCTCTGATACAACCCCACTGATTGAATCTCCTCCCAAGAAAAATCGACTGTCTTCACCTCAGTTACCTAGTGAGAAGGCACCTGTTAGAACACTAACATCAGAGGATGTTAATATTTTACACTTGTTTAAAGCACTATGTACTGGAAGTTCAGCAGCAAATACCATGATTATAGTTTATGAGGCTCTTAATGGTGATATCAATAAGGTTGAGCATAAGATTAAAAAGAAACATTTCACTGTTGTTGAGCTAAGCCAGTTACAGGGAGATCTTAGTCGAACAGACATTACCTTACTGTACAAACTTGTAAGGTTTGCATGTGACTTGGCACCACCAAATGACCCTATTTGGACCACTCAGGGGGACAATCTTGAATACTATCTTGCCTCTGTCAAAAAAATGAGGAATGAGCTGGCTCATGACATTACATCCCTAACAAATGAAGAGCTGAGAAAAAAAATTGAGAATCTAACAAGTCTGTTAGAAAATATCTTGATTAAAACCGGTATAAAATCGAATAGAAATTTGCAGGATAAAATTCAAGAAATGAAAGATGAATTACAACCACTTTCAAACCCGCCACAAGATCTACCAGACATAAACAATTATTACAAGAAGATGAAGGAACTTAAAGAAGAGTTGGAAAGTCAGATTGTACAAGCTGCTGATATAGAACTGCACAAACAATATGAACAGCCTCACTTTAAAAACATTTCTCCTATTACTTGGTGTTACATCAATGAACATAAATATCTAACTATAGACAAGCTGTTTACAGATTTAGAAATTACAAATGATATGCATGATAAAACAAATAATGCAAATTCCTGTGGAGATGCATTGCTTTCTGTGTTACCTCAAGAGAATGAAGGTATAGGATCCAGGATTATAATTGTTAAGGGTGTTGCAGGGGTAGGAAAAACATCCCTGTGTAAATATCTTGTTCATCTCTGGTGTGCCGGTCAAAAACATAACAATCTGAAAGGTATTGATTTACTCATTTACATACAGTGTAGATATGTAAACACATCTTCTATATCAACATACTTGAAAAATAACTTGCCAAATACATTTAAGTATATTAATAAGGATGATATCATTCCTCTGCTGCAAGAACCAAGAGTGCTATTCTTAGTGGATGGATATGATGAAGCTCGCAGCGAAGCCAAGGACCTTGTGGCAGATATCCTTAAATCCTTACCAGTATGTAGAATGATCATAACTTCAAGACCACAGTGGGTGCCAAAACTACAATCTAAAATCCATGAAACTACTTCACATTGCATGGTGTTCAATGTTAAAGGATTTAAAAAAGAGAAACGTGACCAGTTTGTTCAAAAGCTTTTCACTGTTATGCCAGGAACTAGTAAACAGCAGAGGGAGCTGTGCAACCAATTCTTCATTTATCTTAATGAGCTGAAAGAACAGTTTGAAGCATTTGTAAAACTGCCTCTGACACTGGCACTCATGGCTCTGCTGTTTATAGACGACTCTGTTAGTGCAATGGAGGCACAGACAATTTCACAGCTCTACCGAAAACTCACAGATTTTATGCTGAAGAGGCTTGCTTCTCAACTGAACACATCTCAAGATAAGATTCGCGAGTGGATGTTAGCCCTGGAAGAGATAGCATGGATTAATCTAAAAAATAATCAGCACCATCTTAGTAACAGAGATGTAATTAAACTCAAGAGGAAAGGACAAAAACTTAATGTTGATGGTGCAAAGGCAATTTCTTCTCTTTTGAATTGTGAGACCCAAACTAGCTTAACAGACTACTCTGAGGTCTGGACATTTACTCACAACTGTCAACAGGAATTTTTTGCAGCTGAGTCTATTGTTGATGATATGATAATGAATGATAAATCATTGAAGGATATTTTAGGATTTCATGGTCATGATAGTGAAGATAAAAAGCTGCAGAGATTAATTCAAGTAATAGAGTTCATAGCAGGTTTACTCTCTTTCGAAAAGGAAATAACGAGGGAAATTGCAAAAGAAATTATTGACATATCCTTGGTGCATGCCCCTTGGTCCTATATTTCAGTAAAAAGAATAGCTCATGACCTGTTTTTAGAGAATCCAGACCTGAAAGACATCCTAACAAACAGCTTTACAGGACAAGAGCTGATGGAATTCCTTGATGGGTATGACCCTCAAAGTGTAATATGGATTATAGAGAACACATCCATAGGTATTCCTTCTAGAGTCCGCTTGAGGAACACTATTACCACTGTACTCCAAATGGGGCCTTTATTAGAATTACTGGTTGATAAAACTTGTCTCCCTAATGTGATAATTGTCTTGGATCATGCTGGAGGTGTAAGTAAGGCTATAAACTTTATAAAAGGCCTTAATGAGTTGCCAGTAACATTCACTCTACTAACATGGAATTCCAACTCGCTCAGTGAACTCATTAACACTTGGCCTTGGTCACAGCCTCTGCATTTGTCCTTCCCTGTTTCTGTTTTCCCCCTTCTCTGGTGGGAATTAGTCATCTGTTTAGTGAAAAGTGGTCTAGCACCCATTAGCATTGTGTACAGTAGCAGCAACTGTCGCTGCCGTACGCTGGTGGAGGAAGGAACAAGAATGTTGGGCACAATTTGCAAGACTGATATTTCACTGCGTATCGGTGATATCATCATTTCTGTTGAAGATGGTGATAATAGTGTTGACAGAACATAAGTAATTGCCAAGTTTCTTACGAGTTGCTAAAATGTGATAACCATTTTTTTTTATTTATATACTGTGCAGTACAATATACTGTACAAGTATTTATATAGTACTGTACAGTAGTTACATACTGGCTATACTGTACTGTATACGTGTACAGAACCTGTATATATGTATTTAAAAAAAAAATATTACACAGTACCACCTGTAATCCCAGTGTCAATCATGTAATTATCTAATGTTAATTAATATGTCATTTAAAAGATGTGTTTAGAAATTTCTTAGAAAGTCAACATGGATAAGTATCCTATGTAACTGAACAGTATAAATATTCCAATTTAAATTTATGTGATGTAGGATACTTGATCTTTGGGAGAGTTAGGTCATGTTTATTTTTGAAGACAAAATGATAATGAAATGTTGCTTGTAACACAATGCTCTCAGAACCCTGGAGTATGTTAAGCACATTATAGGTCTTATTGTGATGCTTGATTGTACAGTATACAGGTACTGTATTGTTATTCTTCTGTATGGTATACTGTATTAATGTCAAAACTGTTCCTTGATTCATTTACACATTATATTGTATATGTATTAAAAATGCTGTTCAAAGTACAGTACAGTACTGTATATTATCATGAAGACATTGTTGCATGATATATATGTACAGCACATTAATAACAGAAGCATTGTATTGTTTAGGTTGAATCAAAGTTGGTTCTGTCACTTTGGATAGGTTTGGGTAGATTTGACTTTTACTATTGCTTACTTTACTTTTAGCCTCTTTGCCACTGATCGGCTAGTTAGCCGCTTGGGCGGTCAGTCATGTCTGTTGTGCATTGTCGGCAAGTACTGGGCATGCACTGGCTCCTGAATGTATCTGAACCCACTCCAGTGTTGGTCAAGTTCGGTCTTGAAAGAGCTCACACTCGGTGCCATCACAACACTCTTTGACAGGTTGTACCAAGAGTTTACAATTCTCACTCCAAAAAAGTTTGTCCGAGCAGTTTTCCGGATTTGTGGCTTCTTCAATGTTGAGCTGTGACCCTTTATGGGGCAGGTGTCCATCAACTCCAGGTATTGACACTCAACTCAGTAGTGCCCTCAGAGATGCTTATACTCCTCAATTAGGTCACCCCTTGCCCACTGTAGTATAAGTGAGGCAGTTGCAGATATTCTAATCTTTCTGGATAGCTGAAGTGCAGGCACCAGTCTGGTGGCTTTCCTTTGGACATTTTCAATCAACTGACAGTATCTAGCATATCTCGGGAACCAGACGGGGTGACATTACTCAAAGTGGGGAAGCAACTCGCTCTTGAAGATCGTTACATTGGTATGGACCGTTTAGATATCTAAACAACCTTCTTATAAGACCTACTAGTTTAGTTATTTGATTCACTTTCTTCTCACAATGGCTCGAGAACTTCAGTTCATTGTCAACGTCAACATCAACATCCAGGTCCTTTTCGCATCGTCTTTATTAACGCAGATTCATTATCCTGTTCAGACATGTGATATGTCTCCTTACCATTGATATGACCTGAATCTTAGCCGATATTTCTTTGACCATCTTGAAGCTCACAGAGATCTTTCTATAGCTCTTCACAGTCTGTTTTGTTCTTAATTTTCCTGAATCACTTGGCATCATCTGCAAACATTTTTATGGAGAGTGTATAGCTTCTGGGATGTTGTTTATTAAACAGACAAACAATAATTGGCCCAAGACACTGCCCTGTAGTACCTTGCTTGTCACGGATACACATGACGATTTCGTAACATTAATCGCCACATACTAGTACTTGCGATCATGCAGAAAGTCTCTGATTCATGCTAGGACACTTCCCATGCTAGTTTGTATGCAGTTAAGTACAGCACGTGCATGTAAAACGGGAAAACATCAGAAGATGAAATGCAAATTGATATCAAAAAAGAGGGTGATGCACAATAATTAGTATAAGTTTTAATGCAGCTTAAGAAATTACATTGCAATATGAATGGCATTCAGTTCAAACAATGCTTTGGTCTTTAAAAATGGCAACACAAATATAATAAAAAAACCTACATACCAAATAACCTTAGAATTCAGTGTGCTTTGTTCACATTGCCTCTATGGGTGCACATTGTTTTTATATACAGTTGTACCCCGCTTTACGCGGTCAATTGAACCCACAGGGTACCGAGTTAAGTGAAAACCGCGTTAAGTGAACAACAGAACATATGGGATTAATTCCAATAGAGACTGGCCCGACCCCCAAACTCCATTTTTTGACGACACACAACTATGTTGTAGTAAAAATTTTATCTTAACTTTATGATGGTATGAACAAACAAGTAATATAGAAGAGGTTAGGTTAGGAAAAATAAAGGTTAAGTTAGGAAAAATAAAGGTTAGGTTAGGAAAACTAAGTTAGGTGTAACACTTACGTTAGTAGAAGAGATGGGTCGGCAATGCATCCCGCCAGTGTTTATACAGTACAGTACTGCACAGTAGTATACAGTATGGATAAAAACATTACAACTAATTATAGAATAGATACAGAAACTCTTAAGCTATTTCATGATGGATATGAAAAGCTGTAACACACACAGGAAATAAAAAAAAAGTAATGGGTTTGATTACAGACATGTATGAAGTAATGTTGTGAAGACTAAGGGAGGATGTCAGTGAGCTGACCAGTCTGGAAGTAGAATGACTAACAAGATTAGAAAACTCCCAGATAATCAGTACAGTACAGTATCAGGCAGTTGTTCAAAAGAAGTGCTGTACAGGACTTTCTTCTCTTCTGTCCAAAGTAATATTCACATACATACTTCACACATTTAATTCATAAATCAATGAACTCCAAAGGTGGACTGATGCAGAAGTTCTTGACCGATAAGACAGAGTTTGACATCAGTCTTACAAAACTGCAGTCCTTTGTCCTTCCCTCCTTAGTCCCTTTAATTTTGTCTAGTATATCTGATCACAGAGTAAGTGTAGTTCTTGATGGTATTTTTCCTGATTGTCACACTTATCAGTTCTGGAGGGTCTCAGGGTTTATTCCTACTTTTTCTACACTCATATGATATAGTGCTGTCGAATTCCCATCTTTTCTACACCTGGGTTCTCATTTTGTCTGCCCCCATTATGTCTACTCTCAAAATGCCTGTATCACATTCCAGAATGTTTACTATCAATTAATGATAACTGAAAGTTACTACCTCCAGATTATCAAGTGATCCCTTGACCTCAATATACCTGAATAACTTAACCCAACCTACTCTTGCCTATCCTATCCTCAGCCCTACTTTTATGCACAAACTAAATGCTGTATGTATTATGTAAAAAATATATATATATACCCCCGTACAGTATATATACAGTACAAGGATACTGTAAAATTAATGGAGTAGACATAATGGAAATCGCCATTCAGAGAATAGACATACTGTCCAGTGGTGCTATTGTGCCATAAGAAAGGTGTTTGGGCCACCTGCCTAAAAGTTCTCATAATGTGAGTACATAGTTGTAAAAATATATACCCCTGTACCTGTAATATTGTTTAAAAATATACCCATTTGAAATTTATTTACTGATCAATATTTTAATTATCCATAAATTTCAACATATTTCATGATTATTGTGACTACGTACTCATTTACATGAACATTTTTATTTTACAGTATTTACATAAATTATTTGTAGACAGGGGCAGATCCTGGAATATCAAAGGGGGGTCCAAGAAGTTGTGGGTGGGGTAACATGGCAAGCACAGTGAGACCACCTAACTGGGGTGTTTTGAAATCTGTCTAATACAGTGTATGGGCATTTTGAGGCCATTTTGAAGCCATGTGCTCTTGATATTGAGAGATAGTCTGAGGTCAATAGTAATTACTTTTTACTGTACAAAAAAATGCCCGAGTACAATACTGCATTAAAGAAAAAAGTACTGTATAGTATTGGAATTTTCTGATGAAAAGTGGGGGTGAGGGTCTGGACCCCCAGGAACCCCCCTGGATCTGCCCTTGATGAAATGTTAAGGTTTGGTGCTCCATGAATAAAGCTTTCTTCACACATCATGTTGTCACTGACTGTGGGTAGTGTAAGGTACATTATGACAAACATGTAAATTAATAGCTATGGACATAAAGTGTGTAGTCCCTGATAAGCGCCAATTGGGCAATTGCGCTAATAATATATAAATATATAAAATTATTATCATGATATTGATGCATGTAACAGGAATAATAATAATTGTTGTGGACATAATTTACACATTTAAAACTAAATAGTTCATGTGTTTTGTTCATTTTTGGGTAAATTCAAGCAGTAAAGCACTAAAAGAGTGCTGACCTTCAAGTCCATTCGCGGTCGGTTGCAGTAGACTTAGTACAGAGAAATCCTTTCAAGAGGCATTGAGGAGAGTGTCAAATGATGAATCACTCAACTAGGCAGCCGTGAAATGTCCATACTCGGATGAATAATAAGAGATAGGATCAGCAGCCATTGGCCAACAAATGTACCGTAATTGGAAGACAATGAGACTTGCATAAAGCTAGGATTCCATTCACGCTGTAGCATTAGCGCCAAAATATTGAAATGTACAGTACACGGTTGTTTCCATTGGCACGGTTGTATTAGCAGTAGCATTATGTGTTTGTGGTACATTTCAATCGGTCCCTGTAGTGATTGAAAATGCAACCGCAGGGAAATGGATGAGAGAATCCCACACTGTGACGTCACTATCCCTGTGTTTGCTTGCTTCACCCAGCAAAATGCCTCGAGGAAAAAACAGTTTTCTGTCGAGGACACTCAGAAGCCAATACAGTATCCTTGTATGAGAAACAAATTAGGATATGGCCAGGAATAATAGGTCATTTAGTGTACCCCATTGAGGGGGTGTGTTCCTTCCCACACATTATGAATGTTCAGATCTCCCCCTCTATAAGGTTCTCCACACACACATTAGATAATTTAGTCAGTGTAATAATATAAGTGTAATGGCACCAGTGAAATTAAGAGATTTTAGCCATTAATGGGTATTATAGATTTTCAGACTTTTCCCCTTCACAAGGTTCTCCCATATGTCAGACAATGTATTTAGTAGTCAATGTGATGATAAATCAATCCAATAATAACCAAACATTTCTATTCTGATTCAGCAGCAATCTATGAACCTACCATCTCTGTTTCCTTGTCCGTTTATCCTTTGATTTACGCATGATCCTATACAAACCCAGGATGTTTAATAGCAAATCATCCTGTTCATATAAGGCTCATAGCTAACAGAAAGACAGCTGCATACAAATGAAAATGGGTGTCTGTTTTTTCAGAGCAATTTAACAAATACAAACCACAAACGCACTGCAAACATATATGGAATCCTAGCTTAGCGTTCTGTTGCCCGAGGAGGCTATACATATGCTTTTGACAAGAATGAATTAAGCTTGTTTGTTAAGTCCTATCTAGACAAAGCTGATAAGAATGTACCCTAATCTAAAGACAATATGCCTGGTCTGGATTGGGTACTGTATACTGTATTCATTTATAAAAAGATATGAACTTCTGACATAGCGTGTGTCACAATATTGGTAGGAAAAGGACCGCAGTGAATATTGTTAGTGATGTTTATGCACCAATATATACAGTGTTGTTTTAAGTAAAGTGGTGCAATTACCCCAAAGCATGGGGCAATCGCACCATCGTGTCTTCCCATGTACAGTATAAAAAAAGTCATTATAAAATGTAGCAACTTGGTTGTCACAGTACAACTTCCTCATTTATGTACCTATAACCTTAGGTAATAAACTGAAGGAAATCACAATTGTAGTTTCTATGACGTCAATAATAAATGAAATAAACAGTAAAAAACTGGCACAATGGCCCCACCTGACAGTGATGGGAGTGAACAAATTACTGTACAGTACAATGTTATTATACTTTTACTTTTATCCTCTTCGCCACTGATCGGCTTGTTAGCTGCTTGGGCGATCGGTAACGTCTCTGTCACGCACTGTTGGCAAATACTGGGCATGCACCGGCTCCTGAATGTACCTGAACCCGCTAGTACAAACAGTGCAGGTATACAAACATTATACATAATGCTGGTATACAAATGGTACACATACACTTCAGAAGGTATACAAATAATATGCAGGTACAGTCTCACTCAAGATTCTTCGAACACTGCTGGAGACAGCTGGCAACTCAGAGCCGTTTGTTTACTATAATACGTAGTATAATATAATATGAAACTACAAAGCCCAACCATTAAATTAAGCAACGGGGAACCAAGTAACCAATCGCCAATCACTTTTACATTTATTCATAATTTTTACGATGTACCGTACAATATACTATAGTAAACAAACTGCCTTGAGTTGACAGCTGTCTCCAGCGGTGTTCGAAGAATCTTGATCGAGACTGTACATAGTGAAAATAGTGCAGGTATAGTGTACATAATCTTTGTAACATACATTGTGAAGGTGTACATTGTACATAATGGAGATATAGACTGTACATAGAAAGTGCAGGTATACGGTGTACTGTATACTGTACAGACATTAAAGGTATAGTACAGGGGCAGATCCAGGAATATCAAAAGGGGGGTCCAATAAGTTGTGGGTGGGGGAACATGGCGAGTGCAGTGAGCCCACCCAGCTAGTGTTTTGGGGGGGGGGGGGGTGGAAGACCCCCCACCCCCCGATTTTTTTTTTAAATTTTGCCAAAATCATGGGCATTTTGAAACCATGTGCACTTGATATTAGGAGATATTCTGATGTCAATAGTAATTACTTTTGACTACACAAAAATGCTTGATTACAATACTACATTAAAGAAAAAGTAATGGAATTTTCAGATGAAAAGAGGTGTCCAGACCCCCAGGACCCCCCTGGATCTGCCCTTGTATAATGTACATTACGACTATTGGCAGCTCGTGGGCTGAATCCAACCCTTGAATAATTTTTAATTGGCCCTTTGATTGATTCAGAGCACTTACCAAAAAAAAACGAGGTGCTACTATAGGGTGCAGTCTACATAGGAATGTTAGTCTAACCAAATCTGACCTGATCTAACCTAACCTAACCTAAATATCTTTTAGACCACACTCTGTAGTAGCACCAAAATTATATTATCTCTCTTTTCTTGTCCCAGTTACCTGTACAAATCTCACATATGAATAGCATAAAAACAAACAATCGTTCCTACCTAACTGGTCAGCATCTCCATCAGTGTCAACCCATGCTCTTGACTACGACTAGTTATGACCCTAACTTTGCTGCTCTTGTAAGATCCAAGAAGCATAATTTTTCCATTTAGAGGAGAAATATATCAAAGTCTTAGAGATGTGTGGCCTATTAGCTGATAAGCTGGTACTTGTTACACATGCAGAATTAAAGACGAAGAAATATGAGAATAGATATATGTCAGTGAATTGCAAATGTAGCCAAACCACATTGTTTTCATTTTTGCACTTAATGTAGCCAATTGTATCGTTATGTATGTTTAAATGCATGAATCCTGTACAAAACAGTTGAATAAAAGTACTTAAAACAGAATTTAAGCTGTTTATTGTTGCTTTTTATGTGTTAAGTGCTTACTTAGATCAGAAATTCAAGTACAATTGTATGGCTCTGTCAATTTCATAATCTGGCCCCTATCGTAAAGTACTGTAGTTGAATAGCCCTGGTGTACATAGACAGTGCTGGTATACACTGTACATAGACAATAAAATGTTTAGATATATATTGTGGGGTCCAGACAAAAGCTCCATTCAGTTAAAATGAAAAGTTTTTGTTTATCTTTTATTAAAAAATTTAATTTACACATACAGATATATATTACATATTAATACCTGTACTGTATTGTATGTATATTATGTATGTTGTATGTATACCATGTATGTACCCTACTTATATACAGTACGTTACTTCTCTAGTCAGTAGCGTGTGGCAATGCCCCTGTTTCATGTCACCACACGCTTAGATAATGTGCCCGGCGACCTCTGGAAGCTGCTAATGTACCACTTAACACATGTCGCCTGAGAGGTCAGGGAGAGGTCAGTTGACCCATAAAGAGTGTAAGGGACTACCTGTGCTTGTAAGCGCACTCCTGTATATTTCCGTTGAATACAACCTACAAAACTCTACAGGTGTTTATGTTCGCTCCTGTAGTTAGAACTAAGTACCCCGAACATCTCCATGTATATTCGTGTGAAATATGTGGATGATTTTATTTTAAAATGCATTTGATTATCCTCAGTTAAAATGCAGAATGGGTTAGGTGGTGCTACTATTGTCTGTAGTCAACCGAGCTGGAGCTACAATAGTATGGGTCTATATCTACTAAGCTGGGGTTGTATCTACTGGGATATTTACACTAACATCCAATAACTTAACCTAACCTAACCCAGGTTAGGTTAAGATAGGTTTGGTTAAGTTAGGTTAGGTTTGGTTTAGATATATTAGATTAAATTAGGTTAGGTTAGGTTGGGTTAATAGACACTACATTGTAAATGTCCTGCTAGACCAACTCCTGCTCGGTAGACTGCATACTATAGTAGTACCGGTTAAGTATTGCAGTCTTATGATACTGTATAATATATTTAATATTTTACATGTCATTGAAGTGTTCATAAACTGTAAATAATAATAATAAAAACAAATTGAATGAAAAACATCTTATTATTTGTCCTAGGGTTTTCTTCATGTGCCCACTGCATGTTATTTGTGTCCGTAGATAAAGAAAAAAAAATTACTGATAATTAAAAAAAAGTTGTCTCTTTTTAAAATACTTACTACTGTATAATGATAAGAACATGTCAAAAAATGAATGGGTTAGTATTTAGTAGTTGCCAACACCTACTTACATAAGGACATATGAATGGAGGAAACTGCAGCGGGCCTATTGGCCCATACTGGGCAGTCCCATTTACACCCAACCCCTATTGCTCATATATCCATCCAACCTATGTTTGAAGCTATCCAGTGTATTTGAGTTAATGATGATATTTGGAACTTGTTCTACTCATCCACTACTCTATTTCCAAACCTATATTTACATATTTTGCACCTAAATCTAAATTTGTCTAATTTAAAACCATTGTTACGAGTTTGCCCCTGGTTGGATAGTTTGAGTACCTTTGTAATGTCCCCTTTGTTTAGCCCTGACTTCCATTTATACACCTCCATCATATTACCCCTCACTCAACGTCTCTCGAGGGAGTGCAAATTAAGATGCTTTTACCTGCCTCTGTACTCGAGGTTCCCAATGCCAAGGATTAGTCCTGTCATTCTCCTCTGAATTCTTTCTAAGGATTCTATTTCTATATCCATTCTGTAATACGGTGACCAGAATTGAACTGCGTAATCCCAGTGAGGTCTCACAAGCACAAGATAAAGTTTTAGGTTGACCTAGCTAGTCTTGTAACTAATACTCCTTTGTATGAATCCAAGTACTTTATTAGCCTTGTTCCGAGCAAATACACATTGTTTACTTGGCTTGAGATTCCTACTTACCATTACTCCTGAATCTTTTTTACAGTAGGATTTCTCTATAACCTTGTTGTTCATCAGGTATCTGGTTTCCGTGTTTACATCTCCTAAACTGAGTACAGTACTTTACATTTATCCACATTGAATTTTATCTTCCATTTTTCAGACCATTCAAAAAAATTATTTAGATCTTCCTGTGGTTTTGCGGAGTCCTCGTCAGATCCTGCAGATCCTGCGGGCGAAATTGATTGACAACAGTTATAAAAATGCCGGATTTTCATTGTTATATTATAGTGGACACTGTTGCAGATTGTAGAAATATGTTAAAATTTTTCTTTTTTCTTGTAAATAAACACTACTTAACATTTGTGGTTATGAAGAACAGACCTAAACAAACAAACCTACTTAACTTTACCTAACTTCCTCGGTACATAAAACAGAAAATTTAGGAATTTCTGGACGTGAGATGATACGGCCGCCTCGGCGTTATGCAGCCCGGCGGGTTAGTCATATATACTGTATTAGCCTTTTTCGAGTATTTTAACCAATAAAATTACCAACAATATTATTTGTCCCAAGTGGGCAATGAACGAAATCGAACAACTTCTAGTGTTAGCCATCTCCTCCAGTATTACACTACTTTGCAGTTTACTAGCCGTTTGAGTGGTTTTTATAAGGTCACAGGTGTTGGTGGAAGAGACGTCTCTCAATAGTGTGCCATGGGTTTAATGCCCGGCCAGGTGTCCCCTGGGTCAGATAGGCGAAAGGCATTTTCCAGTGTGACTCCAAGTCACCCTACCGAGCCACAGGTTTTCTCTGGGTACTCTGGTTTCCTGCTATGCTAACACTGGACAATAACTGCCATAATAAAACAGACTTAGTGGAAATTTGGCTGTGATGGCTAAGTTCCTACTGTAGTGGATTCCTCCCCGACAAACGCCGTTTGTCGGTGACTAGCCGATCCTCGAATTCCCCATTGTGTGCCTCGTGGTCTAGGTCGGCAACCAACGCCGCCTAACAATGACTGAGGTCAACTATTAAGCCACACCTACCCCCGCTATATAAGACCTCACTTCGTGGTGACCTACCCCTCTTTCTACCTACAGCCACCAGCAAGCAACACCTCCTCCTCCTCCTCGGCTCCTGCCTGGTGGCCCTCGCTCCCGGCGTTACCATGCCGCCCTACAAGCTGCCTGTCCTCTGAGCACCCTCACCAACCAGCTCTCTCTACATCACACTTGGACTCACGCTGCCACCCCCCCCAGCACCAAGCTGCATTGTACATCCAATACAATATGTATACAGAGAGCACATTGTGAGTTTCCTTTCTCCATCCCATCCTGAGTGTGAACCAACAACTCGTACCCCACAAATGGTGACCCCGGAGATTCGCACTCACACAGGATGGAAGAGAAATATCTCATATAACCCCACAAATGGTGACCCCCGGAGATTCGCACTCACACAGGATGGAGGAGAAACTGATCACTCTCCCAGTCTTCAAGCAACATGGAAGACTGGCTTATCCACACAGAGGCAGCTCCCATCGGCTCTACAGCTACTGTCTCTACACCGCAGGTTCGACACCCTAGAGCAGCTCTGCTTCTCTAAGCAGACACCAGATTCTCTTCCTGCCCCAAGCACCACGTCCTACCGACCCCAACACACCGTCCTGCCTCAGACACCGCCCCTGGCCCAGCAGTACCCCCTGCCACTGTCCTGGACCCTCCTCCTGACGCGGACCCTCCTCCGCTCCTGCCTGGCAGCCTCTGCTCCCGACGCGGCCCATACGCCTGAGCGGCCCCAAACACCTTGTTTTTTCTCCCTCAGGTTCTCCCTGCTACTGTCCTGCACCCTGCTGCTGTCATGCACCCTGCTGCTGTCATGGACCCTCTTCCTGATGCAGCCCCTGCTCCTGACCCAAACCCACACACCCTAGCAGGCGAATCTGAGGACTCTGTACCTGCCGCGAGGGAAGCACAACATTCATTGCCTCCACAATCCTCCTTCTCCCTCTCTTCTCCCACAGATCTCGTGTATCTAGACAGTTGTCTCCCCTAGTGGCCGGCTCATCCACGCCCTCGCTGTTATGTCTCACATGTGGCATACAACCCTGCCGACAACAAGTCTCCTGCACCGCCCGCTATGCCTCATATGTGGGATGCAACCCTGCAGACAACAAGTCTCCTACACTGTCTGGAGGGAAGGGGGAGTATTGTAGTGGATTCCTCCCCTACAAATGCTGTTTGTCGCTGACTAGCTGATCCTCGAATTCCCCATTGTATGCCTCGTGGTTTAGGTCGGCAACCAGTGCCGCCTAACAATGACTGAGGTCAACTATTAAGCCATGCCTACCCCCGCTATATAAGACCTCACCTCGTGGTGACCTATGTCTTTCTACCTACAGCCACCAGCCAGCAACATCTCCTCCGCTCCTGCCTGGCGGCTCCCGCTCCAGCCGGCGACCATGGCGACCCACAAGCTGGTCCTCCTCTGAGCACCCTCACCAACCAGCTCTCTCTACTCAATGCTTGTAACCATGCTGCCTTCCCAGCACCAAGCTGCATTGTACATCCAATACAATATGTATACAGAGAGCACATTGTGAGTTTCCTTTCTCCATCCCATCCTGAGTGTGAACCAATATCACATACCCCACACTACTAACACTACTTTTCCGAAAGTGCGCTCTGGTGAAGAGAATAAAAGTAAAGTAAAAGTAACAGATGTGGCACCAGCTCTGCCTATCAGCCAGGAGGAGGCGAGTGCCTTGTAAACAATGACATTTCTAACCACACCCTGCAAAATGCAGTGTACTTAGCAAATGCTGCAGCTTCTGAGAATGGGGGGGGGGGGGGGCGAGGTTACTACTAAGAGCAGAGACGTTACCGAGAACAAATTCTGGCTTGAATGTCATGTACACTAATACTGACACGTTTCTTGATAAGAGAGAGGAGTTTGAAACGCTACTAAAAGTACACCAACCAGATATTGTAGGAGTTGTAGAACTGTTGTACAAGAGCAGGAGAATCGACCCAGAGAAGTGTGAGTTCAGTATTGCTGGATATGACTCATTTACGAACCTTTCTCAAGAAACTTGGAATAGGGGGTGTGGTTATCTATGCTTGGCAAGACCTTAGAGCCAGCCAGGCGAGGGTACAGGGAGAGGATGCTTTTGAAGAGTCCAAGTGGTGTAAATTTAAATTAAAGGGAGGGAACTTACTTATCATCCGGTGTATCTACAGATCCCCAAACTGTGTCTCACTAAATCAAAGGAGCCTTAATAGAAAATGCGGCGATGCTCAACCCTAGCCACCCTCTTATCATGGGGGGCTTCAACTATGGCGACATCAACTGGAGAATCGAGTTCACCCCAAATGAGTTGAATAACCAAGCTACTCTTTTTGTAGAAACTCTGAGAGATAATTTTCTGTTCCAACATGTTAGAGACCCGACATATTACAGAGGGGAGCAAACACCCAAGCCACTTGACCTCATCATAACAAACGAGAAGGGTATGGTGGCCAAACTGGAACACCTTGCCCAAGTTGGCACCAGTCACTATATAGTGTTGTATTTCAGATTTAACTGTTACCTAGTTCAGGATCAGACCAGGCCAAGGTGCAAATATTACAAGGGAAATTACAACGGGATGAGGGAAGAGATGAGAGGTATCAACTGGCCTGACTCATTAAGGCACAAGAACGCAGACACTACGCTGAATATCATAACTAGTAAAGTGACCCATATGATCGATAAATATATAACCAAGGCCAAACCCAGTGCCTCTAGGAATACGAGGGGATCCCTACACATGAATCACGCGGCGTCGACAGAGTTAAGAAGAAAACCCAGAAATTCAAGACGTGGGTTGGGTCAAATGATGAGCAGGACAGGGGGATGTATGCAAGAGCCAGAAACCAAGCAAAGATAGAGTGTAGAAGGGCTGATAAGGGGTTACAGAGGCTGGTTGCAAGCGAGGTCAAGTCAAGCCCGAAGGCGTTTTACTGCTACGCAAAGTCGAAATTAAAAATGCGAGTAGGAGTATCAGACCTGAGGTTTGAAGATGATAGTTATGCAGATTCTGATCAGGATAAAGCTAAGGCATTGAACAGCTTCTTTTCCTCGGTGTTCACAAGAGAGGATGCAATTGACCTTCCTGCGTTTGAGGACAGACGGTTCGACACAGCACACCCACATTATGTTCACAACAGAGGGTATTAGAAATAATCTGTCGAGGCTAAAGGTTCACAAGAGTCCCGGCCCTGATATGGTGCATCCTAGAGTGCTAAGAGAGTTGTGCAACGAGCTTGTCGAGCCCCTGAAGATCCTGTTTTGTAAATGCCTGGATGGACAAAAGGTCTCCAGTGAATGGAAAGTGGCTTATGTGAGTCCTATCTTCATCTTGAAGAAGGGCGATCGTCACTCCACGAACAACTATAAACCAGTGAGCCTGACCAGCATAAAGTACTTGAGAGTATTATCAGAGATGCCGCGATGGAACATCTACTACAAAACAACCTTGTAAAGGATTGCCAACACGGTTTTATGCCGGGGCGCTCCTGCTTAACACAATTGCTCAAGGTATTGAATATTTGGATCCATATTCTGGAACGGGGTGGTAATATCGACAATATTTATCAAGATTTTGCCAAGGCTTTCGACAGTGTACCCCACGAAAGGCTGAAAATCAAACTGGAGGGGTATGGAATTTGGGGAAATGTCCTAGCGTGGATAGAAGACTTTCTACAAGACCACAAGCAGTGTGTGGTGATTAATGGCACGAAATCATCATCCGTACCTGTCACAAGCGGGATACCACAGGGCAGTGTATTGGGCCCGCTGTTGTTTGTTTGTTTCATAAATGACATGCCTGACGTTGTGCACTCCTCCATACAAATGTCTGCCAATGACGCCAAGTTATTTCGGGAAATCAAGAACCAAGCGGACTGTGAAGAGCTGCAGAAGGACCTCTGTGGGCTCCAAGAATGGTCGAAGAAATGGCTGCTGAGATTCAATGTCACGAAGTGTAAGAGGATGCACCTGAGGCATACCAACGGTAAGGAGGCGTATCATATGTCCTAATGGGATGAAGAAACCGCACTATTTGAGACTGAATGTGAGAAGGCCCTAGGTGTGTATGTTGACAATGAGCTGAAGTTCTTGGGCAATTTCGAGAAGAAGGTAAATCAGGCAAATAAATCATTGGGTCTTATAAGAAGGTCGTTCAGATATCTAGACGGCCCATCCCTCGTAACGATCTTCAAGAGTGAAGTGCTTCCCTATCTGGAGTACTGTCACCCCGTTTGGTCCCCGAGATATGCTAGGGACTGTCAGTTGGTTGAATGTTCAAAGGAGGGCCACCAGACTGGTGCCTGCCCTTCGGCATCTCAGCTACCTTGAGAGATTGGAGTGCCAGAACTTGCCTAGCTTATACTACAGATGGGCAAGGGGTGACCTAATTGAGGTGTATAAGCATCTCAAAGGGCACTCCTCAGTCGAGTGTCCTTACTTGGAGCTGGCGGACGCTCGCCCCACAAGGAGTCACAGTTTAAGATTGAAGAAGCTGCAAGTCCAGAAAACTGTGAGGACAAACTTTTTCGGAGTGAGAGTTGTGAACTCTTGGAACAATCTACCAGAAAGTGTTGTGATGGCACCGAGTGTGACCTCTTTGAAAACAAGACTTGATATTATCGTCACGTGCCGGTCACATGTTGAGTATAGAAACCGTTTACAACTCAGGATAGCTTACCAAGCGAGATGGAGCTGGTAGCAGCTGTGTGAATGCCTGAGGGACAGTCTATCGCCTTCTACCGTAGGGACAACAGCTTGAACTTTCGAACTTTCCTTCAGCCACCATCTACCAGGAGGATATTATATTTGTTCTAGTTGGTCAAACCCTAGACCCCAAAACTTGAGTGTGATTGTGAACTATTAAATCCTCTAAGAACTCTAAATAAATTTAATAAGTGTATTTATGTACTGTATATTAATCATATTATACAAACTGTGTCCTGTTGTATCAGCAGTTGTAACATGTGAGTTATATTTAAGAGGTTAATAGGTTATGTACTGTATATTGATCGTACTATTCATACTGTGTGTCCTGATATACCAGCATTTTTTATATGTGAATTGTTTTTTAACAGGTTTTGACCGAATTATTCTCATCGCGTCAACGACAAGGGTCTTATTGTCCTGCACAAACCAAAATTGCTCCTATGAGCGGTTACACTTGACCAACACTGGAGCCGGTTCAGGTACATTCAGGAGCCGGTGTAAGCCCAGTACTTGCCAACAGTGCGTAACAGAGACTTGACTGATCGCCCAAGCGGCTACCGAGCCGATCTTTTGGTGAAGAGGATAAAAGAAAAGGAAAAGTAATCAGAGACGTGACCGATTGACCAAGTGGCTAACGAGCCGATTAGTGGTGAAGAGGATAAAAGTAAAAGTGACCAACCGCCCAAGCGGTTACCGAGCCGATCTTTTGGTGAAGAGGATAAAAGAAAAAGAAAAGTAATCAGAGGCGTGACCGATCACCCAAGTGGCTAACGAGCCGATCAGTGGTGAAGAGTTAGTTAGCTTAGTTTAATTATTGACAAAGCTTGGAGTACAGTTTGCCTATTCTGAGTAATTCAGTCAAGTCTTGACAATGAGGGTAGTATTGGAGTGAATTCCTCCCCTACAAACGCTTTTGTGGCTGAGTAGCCGACCCCGCGAATTCCCCACTGTATGCCTCGTGGTCTAGATCAACCAGCGCCGCCTTACATGACGGAGGTCAACTATTAAGCCACGCCTACCTCCGCTATATAAGATCTCACCTCGTGGTGACCTACCTCTTTCTACCTACAGCCAGTCTTCTAGCAACACCTCCTCCACTCCTGCCTGGCGGCCCTCGCTCCAGCCGGCGACCATGGCGATTCACACCTCGTGGTGACCACTCTTACTACCCACAGCCACCAGCAAGCAACACCTCCTCCTCTTCCGCTCCTGCCTGGCGGCCCTCGCTCCCGCCGGCGACCATGGCGACCCACAAGCTGGTCCTCCTCTGAGCACCCTCACCAACAAGCTCTCTCTACATCACGCTTGTAACCACGCTGCCACTTCCCGGCACCAAGCTGCACTGTACATCCAATACAATATGTATACAGAGAGCACATTGTGGGTTTCCTTTCTCCATCCCATCCTGAGTGTGAACCAATATCTCGTACCACACAGTATGGTAGCGTATGGTATGTGGCCAGTTGTCATTTCTCTTTAGTTGTCTATTGTCTCTTTGTATGGGCACACAACGTACGTACATGTAGATATCTCACACTCAGGAATGAGGTAGAATAAAAACTCACAATGCGTTTTCTGTATATATATTGTTGTACAGTGCAATGCTAAGGAGTTACTGGGTGAGGAGTAGCTTGCTCAGAGGTCCTGTATGCAGGGCCGGATTAAGCTTAATAGGGGCCTGAGGCACAGATCAACTTGGGCCCCACTACCCTCAAGGTATATATATATATAGCAAGAACAAAATATACCAAAATTTATCAATGATTGAGTCAATATTAAGCTTCTGCAAAACAACACATATATGCTTCAACTTCGAGAATGTTTGGATTTGGGAGCCCCTTAGACTCGGGGGTCCTGAGGCCAGTGCCTCATGGTTAATCCGGCACTGCCTGTACGCTGATTGGCTGGTAAGCGCGCGGCAGCTCAGTTGTCAGTTGTAGGGGATAGGATCCACTACAGTATCACTTCTCACTGCCAACAAAAAACTGAAGTCTCTATTGAGAGGCAAAGCTACTCTCATTAAACATCTTACTTCAACGTCCCCTCCACTGCCATACATGTACGGTGTTGTGGGGTTCAAGATGTTTGGTTCACACTCAGGATGGGATGGAGAAAGGAAACTCACAATGTGCTCTCTATATACATGTTGTATTGGATGTACAATGCAGCTTGGTGCTGGGAAGGCAGCATGGTTACAAGCGTGATGTAGAGAGAGCTGGTTGGTGAGGGTGCTCAGAGGAGAACCAGCCTGTGGGTCGCCATGCTCGCCGGCGGGAGCGAGGACTGCCAGGCAGGCGGAGGAGGAGCGAGGGCCGCCAGGCAGCGGCGGAGGAGGAGATGGTGTTGCTGGCTGCGGCTGTAGGTAGAAAAGAGGACAGGTCACCACGAGGTCAGGTCTTAAATAGCGGGGATAGGCATGGCTTAGTAGTTGACCCCCGCTCCGTGATGTATGGCGGCGCCGGTTGACCTCGACCACGAGGCATACTCTGGGGAATTGGTGGGGTCGGCTACTCAGCGACAAACTGCGTTTGTAGGGGAGAAATCCACTACAATACTCCCCCTTCCCTCCAGGCGGTGTAAGAGACTTGTTGTCTGCAGGGTTGCTTAGCACATGTGAGGCAGAACAGGCAGTGCATTCCTCATGTGAGACAACGGCGATGGCGTGGATGAGCCTGTCGCTGGATACAACTGTCTAGACACACTATCTGTGGGAGAAGAGAGGGAGAAAAAGGGTGTGTGAAGGCGATGAATGTTGTGCTTCCCTCACGGCAGGTACAGAGTCGTCAGATGCGCCTGCTGGGGTGTGTGGGCCTGGGTCAGGAGCAGGGGCTGCGTCAGCAGAAGCGGATGAGGGCTCGTGACAGCAGCTGGGTCCACGAGAGCAGCAGGGTGCAGGACATTAGCAGGGGGTACCTGAGGGAGAAAAGAGGGGTGTGTGGGTCCGCACTCAGGAACAGAGGCCGCATCAGGGGCGGCAGGGGTTACTGCTGGGCCGGGGTCGGCGTCTGAGGCAGGACGGGTGTGCTGGGGTCGGAAGAGGAGCGACTGTCTGCTTAGAGTAGCAGAGCTGCTCTAGGGTGTCTAACCTGAGGTGTAGAGACAATAGTTGTAGAGCCGATGAGAGCTGCTTCTGTGTGGATAAGCCAGTCTTCCATGTTGCTTGAAGACTGGGAGCGTGATCAGTTTCTCCTCCATCCTGTGTGAGTGCGATCTCCGGGAGTCACCATTTGTGGGGTTCAGGTTGTTTGGTTCGCACTCAGGATGGGATAGAGAAAGGAAACTCACAATGTGCTCTCTATATACATGTTGTATTGGATGTACAATGCAGCTTGGTGCTGGGAAGGCAGCATGGCTACAAGCGTGATGTAGAGAGAGCTGGTTGGTGAGGACGCTCAGAGAAGGACAGCTTGTGGGTCGCCATGCTCGCCGGCGGGAGAGAGGACCGCCAGGCAGGTGGAGGAGGAGCGAGGGCCGCCAGGCAGGTGGAGGAGGAGCGAGGGCCGCCAGGCAGCTGCGGTGGAGGATGTGTTGCTGGCTGCGGCTGTAGGTAGAAAGAGCAGGTCGATACGATACGAAGTCTTTAGTTAAGAGGTGAAAGAAGATTATTAGGGGTTGAAGGAAAAAGTGGTGAAACTGAAATACAGTAGGAGTAGAGAGAATCTGGGCTCAACCAGATCGCTTCATCTTTCTTATTGGTATTTTGTCTTTGTTGTGCTCCCTTGGGTCGTAGACCTTTGTATTAATATTGGTTTATTTACATAATGCTGCTTATTATTATTATTTTTATTATTGTTGGAGTTAGTGAGCTCGCCCAGGTCCTTGTGTAACTGGGAAGGTAGTCACATTTTTTTTTTTTTTTTTTTTTTTTGAGGTGTTAGTTAAGTGTTAGTTGTGTTAGTCTAAAGGTACACTGTATGGAGAGGCCTGCCAGGTTCTTAGTGGAGCTGGTTGGTCACTCTCATCTTTATTCCTCTAATAATGTTTTATGTATAAATGTGTATATTGAGGCAGGAGGTGGTTCAATTACTTCTTCCTGGCTGATATAGCTTGGAGGGTAATCACATTATTATTATTATTATTTTTTTTTTTTTTTTTTTTTTTTTTTTTTTTTTTTTTTTTTAGTTAGTGAGCCCGCCCAGGTCCTTGTGGAGCTGGTAGGTCACTCTCATCTTTTATTCTCTCTATTAATGTCTTATATGTATATTGGGGCAGGAGATGGTTCAATTACTTTCTTCCTGGCTGATTTAAACCAACTGTGTTCTTGGAATTCTTCGTTGTCTATATTATTTATCCAGTTTTGATATGTTTCTGTGTTAAGTTCAGTCACTTTTTTCCAAATATTTACAGCTTTGTTGTGTATATCTACATTAATTGCTAAGAGATTTGCTCTCTTCTGTAACTGTTCATTACTGATGTGGTCTGTATATTTTATGTTATATATAAATCTAAGGGCTATATTTTGTACTGTTTGTAACCTTTTAATGCTCGTTTTACTAAGGGTGTTCAATGGGATAGGTGGGTAGTCCATAATTGATTTGACAAGGGCAATATATATCTTTCTCTTGTTATTAATGCTAAGGTTCTTAAAGCGTTTTATTTTTGATAATCTTATTCTTGCCTGTCGTTCTTTATCTTTTAAGTATGTTATATATCCTCTTTTTGTTAGTTTTAGTCCAAGCATCCTGCCTTCAGTGTCGTATGGGTATACTTCCTGGTCGACTATTACTGGACTTGTTTTAATCTTGGCTATTGGTATTATCTTGAATTTGTTCTTATTTGTCCTGATTTTCCATTTTTTCTCAAAATCATTTATGTTTTTTATCGCTCTTACCGTGTAGAGTGCCATAAATTGAGTTGATTTTCCTGGGTATGATACTATTTGAGTAATATCATCAGCAAACATTACATATTCGCTAAAGGGGGTAGGTTGAGGTGTGTCTGAAGTATAAATTGTATATAGTGTTGGAGAAAGGCATCCTCCTTGAGGTACTCCACTCTCAAGATTAAACATAGTTCCCAAAAAGTTTCCAATTTGAATTTGTGCTCTCCTACCATCTAAATAGTTACACAATATTCTTAGCAAGTATTCATTAAGTCCCAGTTTTAATATTTTATATTTAAGCCTAAATGCCAAACCTTATCAAAGGCCTTAGAAACATCCCTTAAAATTATATTGATCTGGTTACCCTTGCTTTTTTCTATTGCAATTATTTCCGTTATTATGGCTATTGCAGTTAGGGTATTTCTATTGGGCATAAATCCATGTTGTCTATTGTTAGTTTTCCCATGTTGTGTTAAAAAGGCTATAAGTCTTGTATTTAAAATTTTTTCCAATAGTTTCCCAGTAATTTCTAATAAAGATATTGGCCTGTAGTTTAATATTTCCTTATTATCCTTACCCTCCTTCGGAATAAATATCATTTTGGCATATTTTAGTTTGTCTGGAAAGTAACCAGTTATTAAGCATGCGTTATAAATGTTTAATAGTGTATTTAAAATGTTTTCAGGTAGATTCATGATCATATTTCGTGTAATACCTGTGAGCCCAGGGGCTTATTCCTTAAACTTCCTCAGACAGTGCATCATTTCTCCCATGGTTATTATTTGATTATTTGGTAATAAGTTATAGTCTATATATTGCCTTGGGGTGATTCTATGTATATGTCTTCCCATCTCTTCTTCTATCCTTTCTTCGTGTTCACTATCAAAATCTTCATTTTCCTCATCTGATATTTTAAAAATTTTTACCCATTCCCTTTTGAATGCTGACTCTTGTTCATTTTCCTCGTGCAATTTTATTCCGTTTTGGTCTTTAATGTATGGTGTTTTTTGCTTGTTGTGCCCTATCATCTTGTTTATGGAAGTCCAAAATGTTTTTGTGTCTTTAGTCATGTCAGCCGCCATTATAATATCATTCCATTTTTTATTGTTTGCTTCCTTACATGCGTCTCTTAATTTTATCTGTAGTGCTATCTGTGTCGTATATAGCCATCTGTTACTGCCATGTCTTTCCATATACCTGTTTATTTCATTGTAATAGGTCTGGGTTAATTTAACTTCTTCTGGTAGTCTGTTGTTGGGTAATGTTCTAAAGTGTGAAGTAGGAGTGTGTTTGGTTATAGATGTTTTTATTGCTGAGTGCAGTCTGTCCATTTCTGAGTCTATATCTTCTGTTGTTTTCCCTTGTAGGTTAATCGAGTGGTGACTACTTAAGTCGTCTTTGAAGCTGTCCCAGTCTGTTTTACTCATTTTCAGCCTCTTTTTTATTGGTATCTGTATGGGGCTTGTTGACAGTGTTAGTATAATTGGCAGATGGTCACTGCCTGTAAGAGGTCCCTGTATTATATGGTAATTGAAAAAGGCTTTGTTGTTGGTAAAAATTTTGTCTGGTGTCGATTGTGTATTGTGATTTCTCCAGGTTGGAAAGTTAGGACCCAGATGATTGATTTTCCCTAAATTTATTAATTGATTAAGGGCGTTTCCCACGACGTTATTATTTGTATTGTCAAAAATCCTATGTCTGGCGTTAAAGTCTCCTAAGATGTACATCGGATGACTACTGTTAGCCAATTTTAATAGGTCTTCTATAGGTAAGTAGGGTCGTCTCGGTGGCAGATAAGTAGTAGCAATTATTACATCTCCTTGAGTTGTATTTATTTTTATTGCCAGAAATTCTTCCTGGAAGTCATCAATTAGTTTAAATTTTAAGTTTCTTTTAACCGCTATAGCTACTCCGTCATTTTTCTCGCCCGATTTGTTTCTTTGGTTTACATAATAGTTAAAGAGTTTTATGTTGTTGTTTTCTGTCTCACCGTGACTGTTTATTAGTATAATGTCTGGGTCAATTTCTTGATATATATTACTTAGGTTAATTCTCTCGGTGTTCCAGTTTCTTACGTTGTGTTGTATTATTCTTAAAGTTCTTACTGTTTGTCTATTGTCCATTATTTCTTATACTTGGATTGTAACTGTTGAAGTGGAGACCTATCATCCTGTTTCCCGCTTCTGACTCTTCTAAACTCTGACGGGTCTACTATTTTAAAGTCATTGGTCGTAATCTTTAGTTTGTCCGTAGCAATTAGTGACCAGACGTAATCTTCACTTAGGGATTTTTCTTGATATGTCCACTTGTATATCCCTCCTTCACAGTTTTTTACTATTGTTCCTCCTGTTGGTCTCGATGTTGGGATTCCATGTTTTGTTGTAGTGATAACTTTTAATCCTATATCTTCAGCAGATTCAGGTTGTATATTGTGTTCAGTTTCCATCTTATCTTCTCTCCTCCTACTCCTTTGTCTTGTAGACTGTCCTTTTGTTATTTCTAGTTTCTCTTTGTCACTTCTAGTCATTTGTCTGGGATCTCTATCAGTCGCTTGTGTTCCTTGTGTATCAGCTGTTGCTCCTTGCTCAAACCTTTGTTTGTCTAGCTGTAGTCTTTTGCTCAGTTCGCTTGCGTATGTTGCCTGAAATAGTTTTTCGGATTGTGGATTCTCTGGAAATATCATCTCTGGTAGGCTATTCAATTTAAACATTTTCCTTAATTCCTCATTGTATGATCCGGGTGCAATGATATTGTGCAAATGTGCATGGATCATACTAATCATTACCTTATCATGTATTGGCTCACTTAGGTTTAATATGGTGGATTCTGGTCTATGAGCCTCTTGGACCGCTCTCTTGGCTATTTCGACATATGTCGTATCCTTCTTGTCTTGTTCCTTTTTCCTTGTTTCTTGTTCCTTGTACTTTATCATGTGTTTTTTTATTGGGCATGCCATGGCTAACGTCCTATGTCCTATGTATGCATTCCCGTTTCTCTTACAGTTGAGACAGCCAACATATGTATTCTTACATTCAGTGTAGGTATGGTCGTCGCCTGCACAATCTGAGCAGTACTTTTTTTCTTTTTCCGGACAGTCTCTCGTTGTATGCTCTTCATATTTGTAGCAAGAGAAACAAGTTTGCAGACTGATGAATGTCTCCTTCTTTATTTGATGTGGTGTGACTGACATGTTGAATATTAGAAAGCCCTGTTGTAAAACTTTCTCAGCCATTGACACTTCTTCAAAAGTAATCTTAAAAACATGAGTATAATCTTTTATCTTAATGACTTCTTCAATCTTCATCCACCTGTTTTGCCGTTCCAGTTCATCTTTCAGGTCTTCAGAAGTCTTCCTCCCGATCTCTTGGTCAACTTGACGAACGAAAACTGATCTTTTTGCTTTTTGTTCTGGTGGCATGACCACAACAAGGCCTTCATTGTAAAATATATCTCTGGCTTCTTTTGAAAGGATTTTATCTGAATCAAAGTCATCTTTGCAGATTACTTTAAAACCTTCATTTGTGTTGAATATTCTTGTAAGTGGGACTTGCAATTTGTTGTAAGTGATTTCTGCCACTTTTCCCCTTCCAATAGAGTGTCCCTTATCTCTATGTTTTATTCTAATGCTTGTTGTCATCTTCTTGATTACATCTAATCCTACCTATAACACAGGGCTCCTGCCTGGGAGCAGTGACCCAGCCCCCCCCTCTTGGACGGGCGTCGGGCTCGTAGGGTTCTGCACCCAGGTTACCTGTGACTATAGTTATATCTAAGAAAGTTTCCACCTACCGGTGACCCCCGGACAAGGGGTGCCCTGCACTATCACAGGTTCCCTTGCCGGATCGACCGTATCGCTAAGTCCCGCCTCCCGTTCAAAGAACGGAGTGCATGAGGGGGATGAAAAAAGGAAAGAGGAGTTAGAGAGTAGAAACAGCCTACCTACCACGCCACGTTCGGTTAGCCAATCAGAGCACCGCAGTAAACGTGCATGTATCACGCCACCGTGGGGCACCACTGATTGGCCACTCCAGGACGTAGACGCACGGGTAGTAGTCAAAATTTGGGGAGCCCAAATATTTGTTTTCCAGATGTTGGAATTTTTCGTACAATCTGTGATGGTAATTACACCGTCACTATGTTGAGTAAGTACAATCACTAGGATTGAGTGTCTTATCACAACAAAGTTGCAGACTGCTCAAACATGCAGCAAAAAAGGCAGGTCTTCGCAGCTCCAGGTCCAGCAGTCACCACGAGGTCAGGTCTTAAATAGCAGGGGTAGGCGTGGCTTAGTAGTTGACCCCCGCTCAGTGATGTATGGCGGCGCTGGTTGACCTAGACCACGAGGCATACACTGGGGAATTAGTGGGGTCGGCTACTCAGCGACAAACAGCGTTTGTAGGGGAGAAATCCACTACAGTGTAATCAAGACCCACAAGCCTAATAACCCAGCAAGACCCATCATTAGCTCAGTTGGGTCAATCTCTTATAAACTATCTAAATGGTTAGTTTCTTTACTAAATCCCCTAGTTGGCAACATTTCTAACTCTAATATTAAGAATAATATGGATTTGGTTGATAAACTCAATAACTTACACATTAATTATGATTTTAAACTGGTCAGTTTTGATGTAACATCACTCTTTACAAAGGTCCCAATTGATGATTTACTTGAGTTCCTCATAGATTCCCTGGATAATACTTCATTGCCCGTCTCGAAAGACGACTTCATCGAACTCATCAAAGTATGTATTAAGGATTGTAAATTTGAATTCAATGGAGAATATTATGCTCAAACATTTGGTATGGCAATGGGTAATCCACTCTCACCTGTATTAAGCAACCTATATATGGAATTCTGTGAAAAGAAACTATTAAGTAATATTTTACCACCTTCAGCAGTCTTGTTTAGATATGTTGATGATGTATTATGTCTCTGGCCATGTAATGAGGACCTAAAAGCTTTCCTGCCACAACTTAACAACTTAGCCCCCTCGATCAATTTCACTGTGGAATTAGAGCAAGACTGTAAATTGCCATTCCTAGACTGTCTGATACACAGAATAGGTAACACTTTTAAGTTCAGTATTTATAGAAAACCAACTAATGTGTGTTGATACATTCATTATTATTCTGCCCACCATAATAGAGTCAAACAGTCAGTATTTTGAACAATGTTTTTACGTGCTTTGAGAATTTGCAGTCCGGAATTCATTGATGAGGAATATAAATATATCTATAATATTGGCTCAAACCTTAAATACCCTAGATCTTTCATAGACACATGCCTAAACATTACTAAGAAAACTTTTTATAGAACTGATCCCAAACCCACCCATAACCATAAGAATATCTTAATGTTACCATTTCACAAAAATTTCTCACACATTCCTTTACAACTAAAAACCTGGAACGTCAATGTGGCATTTAAAAACTCATGCACTGTTAAAGAAATGTTAATCAAGAACTGCCTCAACAACACAATTGGCTGCATTTATAAAGTTCCTTGCAAGGAATGTAATATGTTTTACTTAGGCCAGACAGGTAAAGATCTTGTAACTTGACTTAAACAACATAAATATAGTGTTAAGACAGGCCAGGAATCCAATGCTCTGTTCGTTCATTTGAGGGATAACAAGCATTGCATTGACAGGGATAATGCCTCCTCAATATTACCTTGTAATTCAATTGATAGTAGGAACATCATAGAATCTAGTCTGATTAAACATACCGAAGCATTCAACATGAATTTTAGTAATGGCATGTACAAACTGGACAATTTTGTAATTAAGAAGATTTGTAACCAGGGGAGAAGGTTGGGTCACCTTACCCTCTGACCTGACTACCGACCGTTGCGGTGCTATTTAAAGATTAGTAGGGTCATTACCTAATACCTGACCATTGTGGACCTGGTCTCATCCTCCTCTGTATATATACACCTTGTTTTTCACTTCTCTTTAGTCTGTACTCACCCCTGAAGATGTGAATTACACCAAAGCGCTTGAGAACTTCGTGTTTTCTTCTTTCCTTGTGGTTATCCGCATATACCTAGATCATGCGCACCTACAGTGATTTACTTGCATAATATATATATATATATATATATCTTGATAAAATCACACGGGAAAATTCCTCCCCTACAAACGCCGTGTATCACCGACTAGCCGATCCCCGCGAATTCACCAGCCTGCACCTCGTGGGCAAGGTCAGGTAACCAGCGCCCCAGAACAAAGTGGTCTACAATCAAGCCATGCCTACCCCCGCTATATAAGACCTCACCTGGCCGTGACCTGCCCTTCTTCTCGCTACAGCTGCAGCAAGCAACACCTCTTCTGAGGACCCTCACCAACCAGCTCTCCCTACTCACGCTTGTAACCACGCTGCCTCCTCCCAGCACCAGACACCAAGCTGCATTGTACATCCAATATAATATGTATATACAGAGAGCACATATATACATACAGTAGATCAGATTCATGTGGGTGATGTTGTAGTGGATTTCTCCCCTACAAACGCTGTATGCCGCTGCGTAGCCGACCCCGCGAATTCCCCACTGTATGCCTCGTGGTCTGGGTCAACCAGCTTCGCCATACATCACGGAGGTCATCTACTAAGCCACGCCTACCCCCGCTATTTAAGACCTGACCTCGTGGTGACCTGTCCCTTTTCTACCTACACCAACCAGCCAGCAACACCCCCTCCTCCTCCGCCTGCCTGGCGGGCCTCGCTCCGGCCGGAGAGCATGGCGACCCACAAGCTCGTCCTCCTCTGAGTATCCTCACCAACCAGCTCTCTTTTTCTAGCTACAGTTGCAGCAAGCAACACCTCCTCCTCCACCTACCTGGCAGTCCTCGCTCCCCCCCGCAGGCATGGCGACCCACAAGCTGTCCTCCTCTGAGCACCCTCACCAACCAGCTCTCTACATCACGCTTGTAACCATGCTGCCTTCCCAGCACCAAGCTGCATTGTACATCCAATACAACATGTGTACATGAGAGCACATTGTGAGTTTCCTTTCTCCATCCCATCCTGAGTGTGAACCATACAACCCATACCCCACAATGTCACTGTTCACTGCAATGCAGGACAGAGGTTTGTACGCAAAGAAATACATCATACTCATTCGCAGTATAAATAGTTCAAGAGGATAAAAATAAATGTATGAAGAAGCCAAATTATTTATATTGTCGTTTTAACCCCCCAAGAGCAAATGTGTCTTTTTTTTTACTTAGATGAAGCAAATAATAATATTGCATTAAAAATATGGCACTAGTTGTTCCTTCCTTGATACGAAATATAATATTAACATTGCTTTAAATTCAAAAGTATTCTTGCGAGATTCTTTACACTACATGAAGTATGTAAATATAATTATACCTATTTTTTGTCATATTATTATTACCAGATTGAAGCTTATACCGTACAATTTAATAATGTTCATGTTGTGCAATGTATTACTCCTGGTGAATGGAGGGAGGTAAGGGAGCAGCTGAACCTTGTGATCAAAACATTGTACTCCCACCTACCTGACATTCTCATAATGGTGAGTATTTTTCTCATTTTTAATACTTGTACAATATTTAATATGTTTATTGTCACTATGGTGAGATTTTTATTCATTGATAACATGTGCGCCAACTTCAGTGTATTACATTTTCAATATAATCAGTACTTTATTCCGTTAATATTGTATACGTCCGTCTCATGGGAAGGAGGCACTTTAGGTAAGAAACAAGTTTACTCATATTAAAATTTTCTCTAAATTTGCTCCTATCCATGAGTTTGACATCAAAAGTATTGGCTAATATGAAGGACATCACAGCTGCTCCCCCCGTCTCAGTAACAGTAAGTTTGTTCACTGGGGTACTGGACAACTCGTACCCAAGCAAATGGTATCCATCAGAACATGTCAACTCGTACCCAATTACGAGATAACTCGTACGCAATTTACGAGACAGTTCGTACCCGTATATCTGTATACTAACTGATTTGTTTACAAAATCTGGAGCTAGAAAATCAATGTTTTTTTATGCATGTCTATATTTTGTTGACTTATGACCATTTTAAAAGTTTTCTTCGTCCAGTTTATAAATTGAAAAGGTATTATTTTCTTGACACACCGTTCATTCCTACCACTAATCTATTATCATATTCGAATACGACGTCTAATTATAAGATAATTTTCATCTATTACATTACCGGCGGAAATGTATAATAACGGAGATAGCTCTTCCAAAATATTTTCTATTTTCTTCCATTAACATCCCGTCATTATCGTCTGCCTCTCCTCCAACACTGCTTGTCTTCTGCGTCCCCTTCATAAATCATCCTGCGCATGCGTTGCTGTACACGTCACGCGGCCAATCAAAAGCCTTTTTTATTTTGAAACCAATTAAAATGTTTTTGGGTTTAATTCGTGGTATTTTTGGCCCAATCAAATTTGAGTATTGTTTTTGTTCTCTCATATTTTGAAATTCAAGTTCAGTTCCGACCATGGTAGTCTGCGATGGGTGTCACTTAAAGTATGTGGTGCTGATTGCGAGTTGTTGGAAAAATAAACGAAGAAACTATAGCATTTTTTCGATCGCATGGTGTTCTTCCAACCTTAGTAAAGTGTACTAAGAGCAAGACTGAATGTAAATATCGCAAAGACCAACATATGTGGTGTTGTGTAAGAATCCCAGAATGCAACGACGAACAAGAACCAGGCCAATAAGGTAAGAAATAGGTGATTCCATCATATGGTGAGAGTCAGTTAAGTTAAGTTAGGTTAGATAGGTTAGTTTTGGTTTGGTTATTGTTTTTCTAGTATTTTATTGTGTATTTGTTAGTCGCTTAGGCACTTTTTTTTCTTGGAAAACGTCAAACGAAAAAAATTTAAAAAACCCGGCTAATTTCCGCCAAAAAGGAAGGTCATATTCGGTCTCAGCACACACAAATACACTAGAAAAATATATTTTCAACTTGCTACAAGTGAACGGTGCTACAAGAAAAATTTACCATTGAAACTGCCAAATCTATTAGCCTATCTGTAAATTGCAATAAAGTTATTCTAAACCACATAGTGTGAAATATGTACTTGTAGTTCAATGTTTGTGTGACGGAATAACGTACTTATTTAATGAGATGCAACCATTTTAAAGCCTGCATTACATTTCCCTATTTCACTGCACTTTCCTACAAGATTTACAAAATCTTTTTTGTAACTACAGATAAAGCTAAAATGCATGGTATATGCTGTATACTAATAGGTATGGATTATCTCTTGAATTGGGTGGAAGTCATCTTGGGTACGACTTATCTCATGAGTTGGGTACAAGTTATCTTGGGTACGAGTTGTCTTGGTTACGATTTATCTTGGGTACGAGATGACCCTCACCCTGTCCACCGCAGGTGTTAAGTTATGCTAGATTAGGTTAAGGTTATGTTAGGTTAGGGGTAAGTTTGTAAAAGTTTCCCATACTTGTTTTGGATATGAAACTTACGTTTTTCTGGTGGTTTTTGATGCTTTTTGAACGATTCTGGGTAAATATTTGTTCATTGGCTGTCCTCAGGTTTTGATAAAAAAGTAAACTTTTTAGCATATTATGGTGTGTTTTACACAAATCTGACCTTCATTTCTGGTGCAAATCAGGGTTTTTGGTGGGGTGAGAGAAAAAACTAGTGAAATGCTATATAAATAACCATAGTTGGCTCGGATTTTACGTTTTTAACAAGTAAAGAAAAGCAAAAAATTTCGAATCTGTGCCAAATTTTGGCAAAAAATTATTATTAAATTCGAAAGAATCACACCAAAACCCACCAGAAAAACGTAGGTTTCATCTCAAAATCCGTTTCTGTGCTAACCTAACCTAACTGCCATTGTTCAGACTATATATATATTATCTAACCAAGGGGATGCAACCCACCTAGGAACCCCCAGCTAATGAGGGTGCTCCTCTCTCAGGACCCCTCCAACAGAGTTCATATTGAATCAACCAGCGTAACCTAACTAATCTAACCTAACCAAGCTATGTACGGTAACCTAACCAAACTATATAACCTAACCAAAGAACAAGCATGCATGTGTTCTGCAGACTAGTAACATACTGCACATCATACATACAGGAGCTCTCTGAGGACAGAAATATTACTAAGAAAAGTTGTTGGAAATGATGAGACATATCTAGAACTGGACCCAAAAATATTGTGGGATATTATGGGCAACTTAACAAAATACCAGGTTCGGTTAGGTTAGGTGGTAAACTTATCATTTCAGTCATCCAGCAATTTTCAGGATTTTAAGTTTTGGAATCAGTAGTTTAGAAAATTCTAAGATCCTTTCCTTCTTTGGCATTTCTGCCACTCATAATTACTTTCGGTGAAAATCGAAAAAAAGGAAAAATCTTCATTTTTTTAAAAAGTTGTTGGAAGTTAAAATTATGTTTTTCCGATTGTATTTGACATGTTTTGAATCTGACCCGTCATTTCTACCGCTAATCACAATTTTTTTAGATACCCATCTTATCCAATGATCATAGGGGACCCCCAGTGGGAACCAGGGATTTTGGGTGGGGGAAGAAAATAACACAAAGGTAGTAATTTGCGATAGAAATGAAGGTCACAATAATCCTAAACCTAACCAAACCTAACAAAACCCAACCTAACCTAACCCTATCCACCTGTGTGCTTAACTTAGACTCGTAGTTGGGGGTCATCGGGGTCCTCCTCTTCATCATCCACAGGTCACAGCAATTTTCCTTCCACAGTACCAGAGGTTTTTGTCAGCCTTATTGCTACTGTACAGGGCTAGTTATGGTTCGCACAAGTAACCTCAGTTGGCAAAACACCGTGTTCATGGAGAAATTTCAACGCCTCACCGTCCTTACCGTAATATTCTATGTGAAATGTTGTGATGGCTTGGAAATAATTGACATCACAGCCATTGCATAATGAAGCCATTGTGGAACTAAAATCAAATTCAAGTGGGTAGTAGAGGGAGCCTATACCGAGTTATGATTGGTTGATCCAAAATCATAACTACCAATTAATGTCCAAAGAACAACTGCGCATGTGTGAGACTAGCGCATGCATAATGCAGTATAGTATACAGTACTAACCAACACACAAGAGCTCTCTGGGAGTATTTTCCAAAAATTTATTGCGATTTTATCTGAAAGTAGTCATGAGCGGAAGAAATGCTAAAGAAGTGTCTAAGAATTGTCTAAACTACTGATTCCCAAACTTAAAATCCTGAGAATCGCTGGATGACCGAAACGATAATACAGTACTGTACAGGTAATACCGGTTAGGTATTGATATTGAAACAGTTTATTTAGCCAGAAAAAACACAGATGCACAGTCGATAATACTCTGTACATTTATCTCAAGGAAGTATTATGTAACATTTAGTATCATCTGGAATATCCTGTAGTATACGTAACATGGTGGTAGTAGGAACATATCAGAATGTTACCACAGTTAACATTTCGCTATTTTATTTTCGTTTATATTATAAGTACAGTATACTATAGTTTGGATTTACGCGGTTTTGGTTAACGCCAGAATTGAAATGCTTTAATTACGCGGTAAATTTGGTCATTTACGTGGCGAGTCGCTGGAGGGTCCAGCCGCGCCGCACCATTTTGAATTCAACTGGCCCAGGCGACCACAAGCGGCGCGAGTAAGGTTGCGCAGTATGTCTTTGTTGTGTTATCGGTGACGTCATATGACGTATCGGACTGTGGTTGGGCCACGCATCCTTACCACCCATGCATTCCCTCCGTCGCTAGCTGTGATTGGTCTAATGTAACATGACATGCCCTGCCACCAGAGGGTAGAAGTCGCTGATCTAGCAGGGCCTGTCTCATTGTTCTCAGTTCTCCGCGTATACAGTTCTCTTTTGTGCCCGCTATTCCCCTCACAACTCACAATGGCTTCCGCGGGACCCCCACCACTAGAGAAAAACATTGAGTTACCTGGACCAAGCCATGATTGTGTGAAGGAAATCATCGAGTTGGGGGAGAAAATTAAGCTCATCCTTAAAAATGACCCAGACAAGCATCAGCATGAAGCGTCTAATAACCATCTGATGAAATTTATGGAGCCGTATATCCAGATCTATCTCGACAACATCAATGCTAGTCGTCAACGTAGTATTGGGGACTTCCTCGCCCGCAACCCACCACAACCACAGCCAGCCCAAGTCAGTGATAGTGACGATATGGACTTTGAGAGGTTTGTCTGGGAGGCCCTGCAAACCTCTGCGAGTAGTGAAAGTGATTCACCGGAGGGCAACTAATCTGCCCTCTGTCTTGGAACCAGCCGCCATCCACGTGTGCCGACCCAGCTTTTCTACTAACGTAAGTGTTAAAAACCTAATATTATTGATATTTCTCTTAATTATTAATTAAGTGTGCATACCATTATAAAATTAAGATATTATTTTTACCACAACGTACGTTTTGTGTCAATTAATCCCATATGTTCTGTTATTTCATTTACGCGTTTCTCGTTTTATGCGGGCCTCCACGGGTTCAATCCGCGTAAATCCAGAATATACTGTACATATTTTACATTGGTGTTGATATCCATAAATATGATCAAGGGAGGGAAGCATTAAAACATGGGTTGTATTAAGGTAGAACAAGAGGACAGAGCTGTCAGTATTATGTCTAGTCAGCAATTATAATTGTTGCAATGGTAACTTCTATCTATCTACAATTTATGATATATCCCATAATGGTTTTAGTTAGGTTAGGTTGAGTCAACTTGAAATTTTAAATAAACACTAAAACACAATTGCCATAACTATGACAGTGTCCACTATAAAACAGTGAAATTGTGGCATTTTAAATTCCTTTTCTATGAAAAATTAGCGGTTGTGAAGTCGTAAATAATTACCAAATTATTACTGTTAGGTTAGATATGGTAGCCAAAGTTTGGTTGCTAGCAAATATGTTTGGCCATCATGAGACACTGTTCAGGTATGAAATACCATCTTGGACATCATCACCAATCAAATGAATTGCCTAAGAACCTTGTTATTTCCTGGTACAGTAGCTGTATTATTAATTTGAAAATTATTACCATCCATACAAAAATGTTCACAAGTTGCTGCTAGCGTCTCGTGCTTATGGAGTGAAAGCATTAATGTTAATTAAACTTTTGTCTTTAAGTGTTCACATAAACAGTTGATGCCCACCCGGGCACAGGCCACCGACCCACAACGGGGCCTATGGGGCAAAAAAATACGAGTAAAAAGAAACACAAAATAGAAAAGAAAAAGATTATTTTAATCTACTCCACGAAGATGCTGAAAAAACAGCTTTTTGAAGTGAGACAGATTGTATGAGTATGGAAACAGAATAAGGCAGAGCATTTCACGGTTTGGCTGTGTAAGTAAAGAAGGAAGTACTATAATGGGTTATTCTGGTGTGACTGACATCCACAGAGAGACGGTGGACACTGCGGGCAAGACGAGTATTATGAGCTCACGTCCTTGCCGACGGTACACAGGATGCCAAATCCACTGAACATTGCCTGTTAAAGTACCTGTAAAAGAGAAAGTGAAGCATTATTGCAGCGAAAAGAAAGGGAAGAAAGATTGTCAACTAAAGGAGAAGAGTCAATATGATGAAATGTCTTTGACTCCACCCTATCTAAAAGTTGGACAGAAGAAGAGCCACCCCAGATATTATGAGAGCAGTACTCTAAGTCAGGATGAATGAATCCCTTAGAAACTTGAAGCAACTGCTCAGGAGTGAGGTAGCTATGGCATGTACAGCATTCCCAGCTTTCGGGAGGCAGTATTAAGAAAATTGTTGTTATACAATCTTTATTGAGTTGGCAGTGGATATTTTGGTGTGGACTGTGGCTGGTAAATTCCTACTAATGCTTTTTTACCTTGAGTGCACTTTGATTGGTTAATCGTCCAACACCAGCGAACAACACAAGAACTGTATTTGACCTTGACTGGTGGAATTTGGCATTTATTTTGCCGTGAATCGTTTGTTGTGTAGCTGTAAACATACCTAACCATGTTTCTGTTGTGCATGAAAACTTGTAAGTTTATAAAAGAGGCGACATTTACTAGAACCTAATAGAACCTGACTTAACCAACCAAAGACACCTACCTAACTTTACCTAACTTCCTAACTGGGGGATGGACTTCCCATCATATTAAAGAGAAAGTACGGACTTAGCCAATCAAATGCACTCACAGTAAAATAGCATGAGTGGAAACTTAGACGGTCACTGCAAAATATCCACTTCGTATTCAGTTAAGAATTTCTCCCATAAAAAGGACAAGGATTTGCAATTTTCATGTTATCATTTTGCCAATACACTTATCAGCATCGTTCTTTCACTACACACAAAAAAAATTCCAGGTTAGACTACATTAGGCTTGGTTTGGTAAAGGTTAGGGTAGGTTAGGTTAAGTACATTTGGTTTGGGCATTAATATTTAGATTTGTAGGGAAAGGTCCCTGGGAAGGATTTGTCAACAAGAAGCACAGACATGGATGGGCTTGAAAAGTGTTTGTTTACAGGTAAAATGTAAATACTGTAAACCCAAACAATAAATATTGCCATGGACCTTGTGCAATATGTTTGTTTATGTATTTACGTTGGTCAGTTTGGTTCATTCTGGACAAGAGTATCAAGCCCGTGTCCAGATCCTCTTGTATTTGTGTAACGACTATTCCTACTTTAGTGAACAGGCTGTTGAAAACTGTGTAATTCTAAGTGACTTCTTCATCATGTTTATATTTACTGTACAGTACATTGTAAAGTTGCATTGTCCTCGTATTAGTGATGGGAATATTTTTGAAACTGTAGTATAACATTGAAAATTTTCCTTTTTGTTTGTTTGTTTTGTTCTTTGGTAATCTTTTAAACTTCCTGTTTTGAAATTTATGTCCACTTTTGTATTCCACAGTTGGTACTCGTGTTAGGAGATCTCCACATTCCCCATCGTGTTGGTTCGCTGCCGGCAAAATTTAAGAAGTTACTAGTACCAGGTCGTATTCAACACATCCTATGCACAGGAAACCTCTGCACCAAGGAGAGTTATGACTACCTCAAGACCCTTGCAGCAGATGTTCATGTTGTTAGAGGAGACTTTGACGAGGTGAGAGTTGAAAATTTTAGTTACCCTGTATTAATCTTGTCAGGATATTAACTCAAATGTAATTTCTTACAACCTCTCAGCATTTCATTCTTAGCCTGCCTCTGACTCTTCCCCTCCACATTTAAGACTCATTCATCTCTTGACCTAATTAGTCCCACCATTATTTCCAAATGCCCAAACCATCTTAACTTACCTCTATGTAAAACTTAGCTAATACTCTCAATAGCCAGCTGCCCACTTAGCTCTTTCATAACTGTTATGTTATGAATTAAAGATTTTTTTTTAAATCTTTACCAAACAGTATTTTGCTCTGTTTATTTGGAGGATCATGTAAGCTTCCTTTTTTCAATAAATTAAACTTTGGAAATCTTATGTTATTGAATGGGTGCTAATTGTTAGTTTTCTGTTATGAATAGTTTAGGCTACCCTCAGAATATTGAAAACAACGTGAAGAAACTTTTACCTGCATTACACCCTATTGGGATAAAAATTAAGACAAGGGTCCCAATTTTTGTATAATTATAGCACAAATCCAAGGAAACTCGTGCTATATCTTGACCTTGATTATCATAGTTTACATTTGCTGGCAAACTAGTACAAGAATTGATTTTTGTATCATAATGGGGTGCTTGAATTATTGTGGATTATGACAGTCCAGTGCCACACCTACCCCCCCCCCCTCTAAATTCATCATGACAGCTGACCTTCAGTGAGTTATTCTTCAAATTACTTGTATAGTACGTATAATTTTTTTGTCTAATATAGATGGAAGACAAGGCATTGGCTCGTAATTTGTACGTGATTTGATGAGTGTAAGGGTGTAAAGGTGGTACCTTTCCCAGTACAGTACATAAGTTTGTAAGTTTTTGGATGGAACATAGTAAGGCATGATGTCACTGCAGTGATATTTTTTCACGCACACAGTTTCCATGCACTTACTATGACAGTTTGTTAAATTAGTACAATACTGTACTGTACAGTGGTCCCTCGGTTTACGAACACAATTCGTTCCACAGAGCCGTTCGCTAACCGAAAATTTCCTTAAATGAATCCATTGTTTCAATGGGATATTGGGTAATTGGTTCCAGCTCACAGAAAAGTGCATACAAAGTAAAAAAAAAAAAATGCAGTAAAGTACACTTAATTTGAGGTGTGTATGTAGAAGGTTCCGGTTGATGATGATGAAGGGAATAAGAGGTGGGGGTGGAGGATAAGGGAGAAGAGAAGGAAGTGGGGATGGAGGAGAAATCACCTTTCAGGGGACCCATGCTTGATGCCGTCATTTCACCAATAAAATTTTAAGTTCACCAGGTGTAATTCAAGATTATTTTATTTAAATCAACACTGCACTGCACTATATATTATCAATATGTTAACTAAATTTCAGAATGACCAATAATTTCAATGTAAAAATGCAAAAATATTCAAGACACCAACAAAATAGATGTTCACTCCACTGTCAACAAAGCCACCCTGACGCCTGGTGGCCGAGTCAAGCGGCTGATGGGCGCACTAAAAAATAGTACCCTGTACTGCATTTATTATCAATATTTTAACTAAATTTTAAAATGACTAATTATTTTAATTTAAAAAATGCAAAAATATTAAAAAGCACAACCTTTTTGATATTTACTCCACTGGAAACGAATGTAAACATAGAACAGATTACTGAATTGGCAGACTAGCCCATCAGCTGATGCTCACAACAAAACGTGTTTGTCGTAAGAATTTTGTTAATCAAAGTTTTGTTCGTTAACCGAATTGAAGATCCTTATGGAAGCTAATTCGTTAACCGAAATTTCGTTAATCGAACCGTTCGTTAACCGAAGGGCCACTGTAATGGCAGAAATATTAATGAATAAAATTAAAGATAGGAGGACCAGGGCAAGGATGAGTTTGAAATGAATGAGTGAAATTAAGGCTGGATTGTGAAAAGATACAAAGTCTGGGAGGACAGTTATAGAGAACTTGAAAACATTATGAGTGGTGAATCATGGTGACTCCCGGTAAAAAATGGTGAAATTAGTAACAGATATGTCCTTCATTTGCACATCCCATTTCATCTGGCATGATTCAAATAGGAGAAAGAAAAGAAAATATCTACTATAGCCTACAAATGTACACAGAAGGTGAGGAGAAGAGGTAAGGAATTAAGAGAGTAATTTTCACCACCCTGCCATAAACATGAAAGAGTATGATGCTAGCCATTTCTGTCCATCCATACACCACACAAGTAACTTCCAATCAACATATTATCATCGAGTTAGGTTTGTATGTTTATATCACTTGATATTTATGCTAAATTGTATAATTCAGTTTTCCATACAATTTTGCAATGATTACAGCCCTTGTTCAACTTGGAAATTTTGGCGGGGACATAGAATACATCACCATCAGCAAAAATATTACAGAGCACAACTTTCTTGATATTTACTCCACTGGAAATGAATGTAAACATAGAACAGATTACGGAATTGGCAGACTAGCCCATCAACTGATGATCACAACAAAACGTGTTGTTCATAAGGATTTCGTTAATCGAAGTTTTGTTCGTTAACCGAATTGAAGATCCTTATTGGAGGTAATTTGTTAACCGAAATTTTGTTCATCAAACAGTTCGTTAACCGAGGGACCACTGTATTATGTAATTAGTAGGCTTAGGATAATTATGCATTTAAAAATGGCTAAATATGCATGCAAATATGCAGTAAAAACTGAGAAAATATGCACTTAAATATGCACTTTAAAATGTGTTAATAAATAATACGGTAACTACTAAGTTAATCACAGCTTTTCTGTACATTTTCTCAGTAAATTTACTTTCCCAGACAGGATGTCGCCGAAGTAGGATTTTTTTAAAGAAGGATTAAATACAAAAAACAATATACAGTAAAAGTCCAAAAATCCGGATGCCAGGAATCCGGACCACCCGAGAATCCGGACTTTTCGAAAACTCAAACTTTTTAAATTTAGCGGGCTTTTGTGGGTTATGTGAATGAATGGAGTTGCTTTAAAAAATTAATTTACATAATTCTAATAATAAAAGTAATTGTAAATTATAGGTAGCTAATTTTGTTAGTTTTGTAATTAGCTTGAACTGAAATGTAAAATTTGAGGCACTATAAATCTTTTGTGTGTATGTGTGCATGCGTGAATGCCACAGCTGCACAACGACAACAAACGACCACACTATCGCCACTTTAAAACAAGCAATCAAACTGTGACAACGTGTGTAATTTTGAGTCCTACTCTTTCCATGTACAGAGTACAAGCCCATAATAATGGCCCCTAACGTAGATAAACTTCGTTGTGTGAAGAGAAAGAAGAACACATTGAAATTGAGTGACAAACTTGAAATAATTAAGAAACTAGAATGTAATGTGAACAATGCTGTTGTAATGGAAACATACAACATTGGAAAGTCTACAATTTATGATATAAAAAAGGCAAAGAATAAAATTCTAGAATTCACAGCTTCTTCTGAGCCTTACATTAAAATTGCTGAAAGAAAAAGTTTACATTGCCCCAAATTAGAAAATCTTGATCAAGTGTTGCACGAATGGTTTTTGTTAAAACGATCAGAAGGTATGGCAATTTCTGGGCCTATGCTTATTGCCAAAGCAGAGTCTTTTAAGGAGCAAATGAACATTGAATCAGAGTGCGCATTTAGTGATGGATGGCTTAGGAATTTCAAGACTCGTCATGGTACAGTATTAGACAATTTGTTTACATTTTTGTCTAGTGTTGACTTTATTTTTCTTTAAAACTGCTCATTTTGATAAATGAAGCATGCTTTATTTGCTAATGAATAAACTATCAAAATGTACCAGTTCATCTTTTCTTTATTCCTCCTTAAATTTTAATTTTAAAAGTACTGCCTGAGAATCCGGAAAATCTGAAAATCCGGACCGAACCAATCCCCAAGCAGTCCGGATTTTTGGACTTCTACTGTACTGACATAAAGTAATTTATTAAACAATACTGAAAGAAGTATTCCTTTTAAGAAAATAGAAGAACAAAAGAGTGTCAGGAGGGAACTGGTGGAGCCCATGCATCTATACCCTGCCTGGCTGAACACGAACCCATCACATACAGTTCATGTCCACTGACCAGCCAATCACGGCCTAGCTAACCACAGCCTAATGTTGAGCTATAAAAACGTCACTTAAGTATGTTCCTTTTGGATGTTATGACACTAAAACAAAATCGCGTATTTTCGATTTTGTTTTAGTGCAATAAAATGGACTTTTATGTTTCAAATATCAGTAATTTCTGCCCCAGCGTTGCTGTTATGCTTGCGAATTTTTTTACCCTTGAGGTTGAAGAATGTTTTATAAAAATTTGAAATTTTCCAAATACCTGGTATATGCCTTATAAAACAAAAAAAAATATGAATATGCACTTTAACTCAAAAACGGCTTAAATATGCATTTGCATACAGTGGGGTATGCTATAACGAACGGATCCTACTACGAATATTCCTATAACAAATGGTTTTACCTATAAAATTGAGAATGCTATAACGAACGAAACTCCTACAACGAACATTATTTAATTTTTTTTTTCCCTAATTTATTGATTTTTATTACAAGTATTAATGATATTCTTTATTTCAGGGGTTTAGATGCATATGTATGCACTTTTTTTACAATTTTTACAATTTTATATTATATTTTTCAGTGTTAAGTGGTTGTATTTGGGGGCCTGGAACGAACGAATCCTATAACGAACGAATGCTGTAACGAACAAGGTTCTAGAACCAATTAGATTCGTTATAGCATACCCCACTGTATATGCAAATGCATAATTATCCTAAGCCTAGTAATTAGTTTATTGCAGTGAAAAATATTAAGCACTCTTTCGAAAGGAATTGTCTGTCGTTGGTAATTATAATAATACAGTACAGTAATAATGGTTGCCCCTCGTGTAACGAAGATGGCTCTCCAAGGGCCATCTAGGTGTGAATTTGTTTAAGGTGTAGAAGCTGTCACCAACACAACAAACACACCATGAGTTAACGAGCTGCATGACTCAGTGTCAAGGAATAGTCCGAGAAGACCGGACAACTCGCCTACTGCATTGGCTAGCCATTATCCCGGAATACGATTCACAAATCGATTAACATCCAGGTTCCCAATTACTGCTGGGTAGACAGAGGCAAATGACATAAAGAAACTTGCCCACAGTTTCACCCTGCCCGGGGATCGAACCCGGGTTCGTTCGCTGACCATTACACCACAAGTCGCCACATCCAGGGTGTCATCCGCGAATTAAAACTGCGAATTGTCAGGGCATGCTGTACTCGGGTTTCCTTCTATATTAACACTGGATAGTAAAGGTGATAACAAAGAACAAACCAACTGCCTAAAAGGCTAGTTAACTGATAAGTGGTGTAAATGATAAATAAAAATACAAATGAAACCAACTCTCCCTTGAAATGAAATACTATGAAGAAGGTGATTAATGTTGAGAGTATTTTCAGCAAGTCTTATCTTCAAAGTCTTATAAATATTTTAGGATAATAGCTTATACCAAAGAGAGAATCGTGTGAGGTGATATTGGTTGCACCATTTATGTATCAGAGATAAAAGCAATATTGGCATTAAATGATGTTAGAACATACACTTTTGGTTATGACTAAATATTTTTTTTTCATTAGTTTCTATTTGATTTTGCAGACCAGTTATCCAGAACAGAAAGTGGTGACAGTTGGACTGTTTCGTATCGGTATGTGTCATGGGCACCAGGTAGTGCCCTGGGGGGATCCTGCTGCTCTGTCTCTCATTGCAAGGCAGTTAGACGCTGATATCCTAATCTCAGGTCACACACACAAGTTTGAAGCATTTGAAGCTGAATCTCGATTCTTTATCAACCCTGGATCTGCTACAGGATCATACAGTGCACTGGAGGGGTAAGTTTTATATACACATGCAGTATTTATAGTACTGTGTCACATATTATAAACTTCTAGTCAACAGTTTAAGGTTTACTCAGAAACTTCCAAGGTATACTTGGTGAAATATACAAGTACAATGGATTTGGTTAACGAAATTTTCGGTTTACGAGTGATCTTATGGAACGAATTGTGTTCGTTAACTGAGGGACCACTGTATTGGGTAATTGGTTCCAGCTCACCGAAAAGTGCAAACAAAGTATGATGATGGGGGTGGTGGAGAAGGGAGAAGAGAAGGAAGTGGGGATGGAGAAGAAATCACCTTTCAGGGGACCCATGCTTGATGCCGTCATTTCACCAATAAAATTTTAAGTTCACCAGGTGTAATTCAAGACTATTTAATTTAAATCAACACTGCACTGCGCTATATATTATCGATATGTTAACTAAATTTCAGAATGACCAATAATTTCAATGTAAAAATGCAAAAATATTCAAGACACTAACAAAGCCCAACTGACGCCTGGTGGCTGAGTTAAGTGTCTGATGGGCGCACAAAAAACTAGTTCCATGTACTGCATATATTATCAATATGTTAAATAAATGTTAAAATGACTCGTAATTTTAATATAAAAAATGCAAAAATATTAAAGAGCACAACTTTCTTGATATTTACTCCACTGGAAACGAATGTAAACATAGAACAGATTACTGATTTGGCAGACTAGCCCATCAGCTGATCAGCTGATGCTCACAGCAAAATGTAATGTTCATAAGGATTTCGTTAATCGAAGTTTTGTTCTTTAACTAAATTGAAGATCCTTAGGGTAGGTAATTCGTTAACCGAAATTTCATTAATCGAACCGTTCGTTAACCGAGGGACCACTGTATGTATGTATATATATATATATATATATATATATATATATATATATATATATATATATATATATATATATATATATATATATATATATATATATATATATATATATATTTATATATATATACAGTGGTCCCTCGGTTATATATATATATATATATATAAAATGAAACTGACGCATGATGTTAATCCAACTTATCCTGTTCCTTTCAGAGAAATCACACCATCATTTGTACTAATGGACATTCAGAGTTCCACAGTCGTTACTTATGTCTATCAACTGGTTGGGGATGAAGTCAAAGTGGAAAGAATAGAATATAAAAAAGCAAACTAGGCAGTATCCTAAGTGATAGGTCAGTGAGTGCTGCAGTGAAGCAAGTGATAGCCAGTCAGCCTGTGGAAGACTTGTGCTGGCACCACCCAAAAATTCTTGACTTGATATTGATCTGTGCTGCTGATATCATATGGGTCTCTATAAGAATTCATTAGGTTGGTCTGTTTTGTCATGTTGTGGTCAAGAAGGATATGGTAGACTGATGCACTAAACAAACTATCTTTAAGTTTGGATGATTTATACTGTATATCTTGATTATGTTGAAATAATTATGTATTTTAAAACTAATATTTCTGTTTGTCAATCTGCCTATATTTCTATGAGTTTTATTTGATTTTCGTCCAAACGCAGTGTAAAGTTGGTAGATAATTATCTTGATATAGGAAACTGTCAAATTGAAGTTTCTTAAAAAAAAAAATTCATGTTGATTTTAAAGATACTGTAGTAAGTTTGGTTGAGTAGTTAAAATGCCAGAGTTTTTATAGTAAGATTTTATTTGAGAGAGACTGTTGTTCTCCAGTTAAGGAACACAGGTAATCTATGTTGATAATGTAAGAACATGTATAGTATTTATGCCATAATTATGTTATAATTTTTCTTAGAATTGGAGTGATTTTGTAAACAATTTGATATTCATTATATCCTGTTGAACTGTATTGTACTTTCAAAGCAAATTAAGGAGGTGAAAATCTTCTTAAAAGTTATACATAGTTCAAAATTTTTAGAAAATTGAAGGGATAATTACATGGTGATTCACTCGCTGTTAGCCCCAGAGTTTTGCTAATACTGTACTGTACAATATAATGGTATCAGTAACTGCTTTTTGTGGGGAAATGAAAAGGAAACTGAGAGAAATACTTGAGAATACAACATCATAAACTTTGCTGACATCACACAAATTATTAACATGTCATAGATAACATATATGCAGGTTGTACCTCTCTAGTCCAGCATTCTGTGGTCCGGAAACTCCCGTGATCTGGAACGATTTTAGTTTGCCCAGTAGGTAGATAAGCAGCTTTTTTTCTTTTTTTTTTTACTTATCTGAATTATTATTATTATTACAGGAGTATTACATTTTCGCCCCTCAGGCTCCAATGTGGGTCAGTGACCTGTGCCCGGGTGGGCTAATCCCCGTAAAAAAACAACAACAACAAAGCCGCGGGAAATTAAGGTTTGTTTACATCCGGCAATTCGGCTCTCTCTCTCTGTTTGTCTATGCAGAGTACAACATTTAACCCTTCAATATATATGAACGGTAAATAAGTGTTGCTTTCACATTCTTATGTAGAGTAATGACGATATGTTTTCACATGTGCGCACTTACATACGCGATCTCACTTTTTTCTTTAACATTAATGGTTAGCTATACTTATATTGTTCCATTTATTAACATTAAATAACATTACTTCAAACAACCATATTAATTTTTACATTAATTTTACTACAGCTACAACCAGGGTCTTATTTTCTTGCTTTATATGTAGAACCAATCAGTCACTGGTTTTGTAAACATTAACGAAAACAATGCCGGCAGCCGTCTCGTCTCCTCGAATTATTAATGAACTGTATTGTTCATTTAGCACACACAAACATTAATTCAATAAAAAAATTCAGAAACATGAATTAAAACATACATGAACAGTAAAAAAGTGTTGCTTTCATATTCTTATGTAGAGTAATGACGATATGTTTTTCACATGAGTGCACTTACATACTCGCAGTCTCACTTTTTTTCTTTAACATAAATGGTTTGCTACTTTTATTGTTCTATTTATTAACATTAGATAACATTACTTAAAACAACCATATTAATTTTTTACATTAATTTTACTACAGCTACAACCAGGGTCTTATTTTCCTGTTTTATATGTAGAACCACTCAGTCACTGGTTTTGTAATCAACGAAAACAATGCTGTCTCATTTCCTCGTGTGTTTTAATATTCTACATATTATTAATGTATTGCACGCATAAACATTAATTCAATAAAAAAAGACATTCAGTTATAAACAATAATGAATCTTTTGTACATAAGAGAAATGACGCTGTTTACACAATTGTGCACGCCTAAACGTTGGCGGACCGCTCAAACCCGTCAAAATTTGAGTTTCCGCCGTCAAAATTTTTAGTTGTGTAGTGTTTTTATTGTGTCCAAATAAAATACGTTGAATTAAAAACTCGCGAAATTTGAGAAGCTACTGTACGACATTTAACCCTTCAATATGTCTTCAAAGAGACCACGAAGCAGTGAAAGTGGTGCTAACGTAAGCACAAGTCAATATCTGTCCAGGAAAAGGGTGAATTTCCATGGCCCGTCACCGGTCAGGTCCCGAGGTTGCCGGACTAGAGAGGTACGACCTGTTTTAGTAATACTGTGGGGCTAGAGTGAATCATTAACTTTGTACAGGAGGTCTTTGTTATGTGTCTTCATTGTACAGTAAGTGGGTTTGCACTTAAGTGTTCACATAACTGTGGACCTACATGTAAAAAGTCCCTGCAGTTAAGAGAATTCTAAGGCTGAGATCTGTCAATCTTTGGGAGCACAAGTGTTTGAGTGATTGAAATTCCCGCCTGCCTCCCATCCTCTTAAAGGTCATCTTTCTCATCCGCACTATACATGCTCAGTACCAGTCGTCTGTGCCCACAAGCATTATTTGAAATTGCTCCAATAACTATAATTATTATCTATGGGATGGATGTAAAATTAGAAGTTACATGTTGTAAGAAAAGTGGTGTGCATGTCTCAATGAACCACTTTTACTGAAATGAGAGTGTGGGTGCTTGGTTATAGCTTGTGCCGCATCAACACGCCGACCCCAAACAACTTTTAGTACCTTAAATAAGTTGTAAAGTTAAATAATATCATAAAATAATGTTTAACATATGTTGCTAAGATATATATTTCACATTTACGCGGTACCTCGCCAGAACCGGACTTTCACTTTACATGGTGCATCTACTCATATACGCGGGAAGCGGCGCGGGCAGGATGCGCACAAGGTCGCCCAGTCATCAAAACATTACCGAGTTCTTCACCCGCCACCCACCACAGCCGGCCCAAGTCAGTGATACTGATAGTGAGGATATGGACTTATATGGACTTTGAGGGGTTTGACAAAGAGGCCCTGCAAGCCTATGTGGTGGATAGTGATACAATTGATACAAGTGATACAGGTGAGGGCCAATAATCTGCCCTCTGCCTTGGAACCAACCCTCCCATCCCTGTGCCCAGCCATCTTTTCTACTAATGTAAGTGTTAAAAAAACTAATATTATTGATATTTCTCTTAATTATTAATTGTGTGTGCATACCATCATAAATTTAAGATGTAATTTTTACTACAACGTAGGTATTGTGTCTGAAAAAGTGGAGTTTGGGGGTCGGGTCAGTCTCTATTGGAATTAATCCCATATGTTCTGTTGTTCACTTTACACGGTTTTCACTTTCCGCGGTACCCCATGGGTTCAATTGACCGCGTAAATCGGGGTACTACTGTGTGTGTATATATATATATGTATATATATATATATATATATATATATATATATATATATATATATATATATATATATATATATATATATATATATATATATACTGTGTATATATATATATATATATATACTGTATATAACGGTGTTAAAAGATACCAAATTAAACTTTGAGTGTCACTTACTGTGCAATGTGATGGTCCCGATTAGACCCTATTCCTATTAATTCTTATGGGAATTAATTCCCCTTTATAAGTGGCTTTATTGTCAGTAGCTTTTTTCTGGTCCCTATTAATGACTTATAATGAGGGCCCCCTGTATGATATAAAAGAAGAATGTTGCTATTTTAGCTCTCCTGTATTTATAAGTTCCTCTTTACTTGCAGTGAAATTGGAAGCTTCAGAGAAATTTATGGTACTGTATATGGTAACACCTTTTACCAAGGTTATGAATAAGGAGCCTTGGCAATAGCTACATTATTTCTTTGGTTATTATTATCCCCTTGGTGACATTTATTATTGTACTCTAACTTTGATGGGACCATTTAGGTTTTTCCTAATCCTTATTTGTTACATAGCAAAACTGAAATACTTCTTACTGTACAGTGTTTATATTGCATGTAACTGCTTATTTTTTGGTATTGAGTTATTTTCAAATGATACTATATTTACTGATGGATTTTTGTCTTTAAATTTAGATATTGAATTCAATGCATCTGTTTCCCTCAATGCTGTTACAGGACAGTTCTTCATTTTTCACTCTCCAGTTTTTAAGTTACATGTTTACTTGAGTTTTGTACAATTATTTAATGCAGTTACTGCTCTCTTGCTCAGTATATCTTATTACTATACTACTGTACTATTCTTTTTAGCTTTTCTTGTGGCACTCTTAATTATATATTCACATCTTCAAAGAGTAGTAAGATATACAGTAATTGTTGTTGACTTAGTAATGATCACTCAAAGTATAAAGTACAGTACAGTATAATTACAATTTTCCTTTAGCTTTCAATGCATCTGTTTCTGAAAACTGCCAGGGAAAAGATCACTTGTCTTCAGACTAATTACAAGTAATGCATACTTTTTCTTTTTGTAATGTAACCAGAATACATGTTCTGTATGTATATATATATATATATATATATATATATATATATATATATATATATATATATATATATATATATATATTGATTGATTGATTGATTGATTGATTGATTGTATCAGTTACTGAATTGAGTGCAACATATTTGGTAATAAAGTATTACTGTATATTAAATGACATTATTCATCTGCACCATTTCATTGTCCACACCAGACACCTCATGTATAAAATTTTTTTGGAGATACCCTGCAGATGGAGTGCTGCTGTCTACCACCATAAAACTTCAGCATGAACATGGGGGTATGGAAGATGTTTTCATTGACTGAACTAAACAGTCGCTGAAGGTGATGTATTCTATGTCTCCGCCAAAATTTCCAAGTTGAACAAGGGCTGTAATCATTGCAAAATTGTATGGAAAACTGAATTATACAACTTAAACATAAATATCAAGTGATATAAACATACAAACCTAACTCGATGATAATATGTTGATTGGAAGTTGCTTGTGTGGTGTATGGATGGACAGAAATGGTTTGCATAATACTCCTTCATATTTATGGCAGGGTGGTGAAAAATACTCGTTTAATTCCTTACCTCTTCTCCTCACCTTCTGTGTACATTTGTAGGCTATAGTAGATATTTTCTTTTCTTTCTCCTATTTGAATCATGCCAGATGAAATGGGATGTGCAAATGAAGGACATATCTGTTACTAATTTCACCATTTTTTACCGGGAGTCACCATGATTCACCACTCATAATGTTTTCAAGTTCTCTATAACTGTCCTCCCAGACTTTGTATCTTTTCACAATCCAGCCTTAATTTCACTCATTCATTTCAAACTCATCCTTGCCCTGGTCCTCCTACCTTTAAAATTTATAATAAATACAAAATTAAAAAAGTAATAATAGTAATAATAATAATAATAATAATAATAATAATAATAATCTTAATAATAATAATGAGGAACCATAAAGATACAAGGTATACAAAAATGAAGATCAATAGTGAGAAACGATATATGTACAGTATGTTGTGTTGTCAAAGAAAGAGAAACAATTGAGACCCTGCAATTGTGTGTAAATGAGGCAGAAATTTAGATCAGCATCCTGGGACATGGTAAAAATTTTTGTGATGCCATATGGCAGCAGGGTCTACCATTAGATAACACAATGTGCTTTCAATATCTTTCCAGGCAGTAGTACCTCCCTGATTGGTAGCTGCCTACTATCTACTACCTGTGTAGTGGCCGTACTCTACATGTTCATGCATTACATCATATACTCTATTTCTCATTGGCTGAGTAATGCTTGTTTTGCATTCAATTCTTTGATTCTTTAATACAGCTCCTCCCCGACTTACGATGGGTTTAGGGACCCAAATCCAGGTCGTAAGTCGGAAATGCTTAAATAATACATAGAAAATCTAAAATGGGTGTCTCTTTTTCTTCTCAGCACCACAAAACACTCACTTTTAAGCTTGCCAGTCATTTTAAAGTGAATTACAAACGAAAATTTTGTCTGTGTACTGACTTTGGGACTTGAAATACGTAATTTGACCAAATTTTGGTACGACTGAGGCAGGTCATATGTGCGGGTGGTTGTAAGTCGAGTAGGTCGTAAGTCGGTGAGGAGCTGTATTTCATTGACCAAAGATCAGTGACGTCATACAACACCACGATTAAATTGAATTGAAACAGTTTATTTAGCCAGAAAAACACAGATACAGAGTGGATAATAAAAACAATATTATCATGGCTGAGCCAGTTGAGAACCTGGGCTCTATGTAGAGGCACCTAATATAGACTATACATTTATCTCAAGGAAGTATTATGTAACATTTAGTATCATCTGGAATAGTACAACAGCATGGTGGTAATAAGAACATCTCATAATGTTACCACGGTTATCACTTCAATATTTATTTATTTTAATTTTTTTAATTTTTTGTATTTATATTATAAGTACTGTACAGTATATGCATAAATCACAGTGGAATTGAAAAACATAAGTATAATGGGGAGCGGTACAACATGGGTTGCACAGTATTAACAAGAGGAGAGAGCTGTCAGGATTATGTCTACTTAGCAAATATTTTTATTGCAATGGTAATTTCTTAAATATTTACATGATAATTTCCGATAAAACGGTTTTGATGATACAATAAAAGCAGGTACAGTGGGGTATGCTATAACGAACGGGTTCTACTACGAATATTCCTATATCTAACGGTTTTACCTATAAAATTGAGAATGCTATAACGAACGAAATTCCTACAACGAACAGTATTTTTTTTTTTTTTTTTTTTTGCTAATTTATTGTTTTTTATTACAAGTATTAATGATATTCTTTATTTCAGGGGTTTAGATGCATATTTATGCACTTTTTTACAACTTTTACAATTTTATATTATATTTTTCAGTGTTAAGTGGTTGTATTTGGGGGCCTGGAACGGATTAATCCTATAACGAATGAATGCTATAACGAACAAGGTTCTAGAACCAATTAGATTCGTTATAGTAGGTATTACAAGAAATATTAATACTTAGACAATAGATATTTTTTAAGAGATGATTTAAAGGAAGGGAGCGTAGTTTTTGCTCGGATGGGTGGGGGTAAGTTGTTCCACACCTTCACACTATGATATTTTATGGAGGTCTGGGACTGAGAGGAGCACATGGGGGGGTGGTCTTAGTAGCTCAGGGTGTCTTAAGTTGTATCTGATTATTCCAGAACTGGAATTAATTATTGCAAAGCAAGTGATTGATAGATTTGTAAACAAGGAGGGTACAGCAATAGGTGTTATTATCTTTGAATTTTAACATTTTCAAATTAGCAAATTTTTCGTTTGTGTGATCTGTTTTTTTCAAGTAGGTCATTGTTCGTACAACTCTCTTTTGTGCAGTAACAAGGGATTGTGTTTTTGAAGAGCCAGAGGCCCCCCATAGTGTGTGACACTATATCATTTTTTTTTTTTTTTTTTTTTTTTTTTTTTTTTTTTTTTTTTTAAATGGGGATTACCCCACCTGGGCACAGGTCACTGACCCACATCGGGGCCTGGGATAAACAAGATCATGAAAGATTTCTTTCATTGCTGTGAGAGTGATTAAGCATTATAATATGCCTCTCTACCCTATCCACTTGATCAACCCTCTCCCGATGCCACTGGCGGGGGAGGGGCTAAGGATTTTTCAATATAACCAAGTTTCTATAATCATTTTACACTTTCTGATGACCACAATTCTATATCCAATGCCAAATTTCATAGTTGTAGTTTGTGTTCCTTAGAATATCAGGGCTGTAGGGCATGTGTGTTTCCCCCAGGAGGTCAGGGTTGTAGGGCATGTGTATGTGTCACCCAGGAGGTCAGGGTAGTAGGGCATGTGTAATATTAATAATAAACGGTTTATTAAGAGAGTTGCAGCCGGTGGCTGAAAATATATAAACTTACATGTGATTTAGACATAATATACATTCAATACATTTACAGGGCTGTACAGTACATATATCAGGAGCTGTTTATTATTTTAACAATAGATGGGATGATGCCATTCTTATATCTAGCAGTGCAGGCTCTTATGGGCTGAATTTTGTTGTAGTAGCGGACTGCATGAGGTGGGCGGGGGACTGCTGGTGGCAGTAGGTGGCGATGACGAGGATGGTGCAGTAGTTCACTGCCAAACCCTGCTAGTGCATGGTGGTGGAGGTCTCTGAGGGATGACATTTCCAGGGTGGAAAGAGAGTTGTTGTAGCCGGAGTAGTCTGCGCTGAGCATGATTCTGTAGGCCCTCTTCTGTACCTTTTCTAGCTGACGTTGTTGGGTAGAGTTGAGAGAAGACGACCAGGCTGGTGACTCATACGTTAATTTAGGGAGAATAAATGCATTTTAGATAGTCCTCAGCTCTGGCATGGGTGCCCCAAGTGACCTGAGTCGTCGTAGCATGTAGAGTTGGTAAGAGGTTGCCTTGATAGTGTTGTTTACATGGGCCTTCCAGTCCAGTTTGTGTTCTATAGTAACACCCAGGAGTTTGGCAGACTGCACTAACTGGAGAGGATGGGCACCCACTGTAACTGCCGGAGGTTTCACTGGAGTGGTGGTGGTATTGAAGTGCATGACTACGGTTTTGGTGTGATTGATGGTAACCTTGTTCTCCATAGTCCATGCTTGTAGCCTGTCCAGGGTGCCTTGTAGCGATGAGTAGTCCGGTGAGGTGTTGTCCACCGTAACCCCCACAATGCAGTCATCCACATACTTCCACCTGTGAGGAGTGTCCGATAGAGCGTCATTGATCAGGATTAGGAAGCACAGTGGTCCCATCTTGGTCCCCTGGGGAACATTGCAGGTGAGGTGTTGGAATGTGGAGACAGAGCCCTGGTACCTGACTGCCTGATGACGCTCACTCAGGAAATCAGTAAGTCATGAGACCAGGTTGGTGGGCAGTCCTATTTTTTTTTTTTATTGGGCACTCCCCTACATCCTTGTGTAAGGTGAAGTGCAGAAGATTTACAGCGCCCAACAGGGAAGCATGCTAAGTTCATGCTTGCCTTTATGTCTTATGAGTTAAGGGCGTAGAAGCCTGAAGAGTCAATGGCTTAACGGCCTTGTTAACAGTGCAGAGGGATCAACAAGGTCAAAAGCCTTCCTGAAGTCAACAAGGGCAATGGCCAGTGATGTCTTACGTTTCTGCAGGTTTTTGTGCAGAAAATCCAAGAAATTAACTAAGCAGTGTGATGTAGAGGAGGTCCTCATATTGCCAAATTGCTGTGGATCGATTGACTGATAAATACTAGCAAATGCCCATTCAAAAAGAACGTCTTCACAGAGTAGAACGGGTATGGGGGTAATGGCAACTGGCCTGAGGTCACTAGGGGACTGTGGGGTGGCGTCCTTGGGGATAGGGGTGACAAATGCAGTTTTCCATTCGTTAGGGCATTTGCTTTGTGTGAGGGATGCATTAATAATTCAATGAACAGAGGGGGGTTAGCAAGTTCGACTGCAATCTGTGTAAATTTTGATTGGGAGGTCAATTGGGGTTGTAGAGCATTTGGATTTAAATTTCAGGATTTTGTTGGCAATTTCAAATGGTTGAACACTGGGAGGGGAGGAGGGGGAAGGTAAGTAGGCTTGGAGTAGAGTGAGGTCAAGACTGGGGAGGGTATGACATATGGTAGCAAAGTGGTTATTAATTGTCTCAGCTGCCTCCTTACTAGGTAAATGAGAGATAAAAGGAAATGTGGGAGACTGATGGTTAAGACCACAGAGATCTTTTACCTTTTAGAGTACCACTGACTGATGCCTAACTCCTTGAGGCCGTGCACCTTCCTGGGATAATAAGACTTCTTGGCTGACTTGATTTCCCTGATGACACACCTGTGTGTGTCTCCTAGGAGGGGGACCCTATGATGTGGAGGAACATAAAACTCTCCAGCAGTAGGTATAGAAGCATGTTAAAGCAGAAGAAGTTGCTGTTGGAAGAAAATAAGAGGCAATTTTTGTTAAAGAAACAGTTAGAATCAAAGGAAACAGAGTGTGAGGAAATGGCTCAAAAATCAAGAAAGAGCAACATGGAAGACTGGCTTATCCACACAGAGGCAGCTCTCATCGGCTCTACAGCTACTGTCTCTACACTGCAGGTTAGACACCCTAGAGCAGCTCTGCTTCTCTAAGCAGACACCAGCTCCTCTTCCTGCCCCAAGCACCACATCCTACCGACCCCAGCACACCCGTCCTGCCTCAGACGCCGCCCCCGGCCCAGCAGTACCCCTTGCCACTGCCCTGGACCCTCCTCCTGACGCGGACCCTCCTCCGCTCCTGCCTGGCAGCCCCTGCTCCCGACACGGCTCATGCGCCTGAGTGTGGACCCAAGCACCCCTCTTTTCTCCCTCAGGTACCCCCTGCTACTGTCCTTCACCCTGCTACTGTCGTGGACCCTGCTGCTGTCATGGACACACTTCCTGACCCAGGCCCACACACCCCAGCAGGCGCATCTGAGGACTCTGTACCTGCCGCGAGGGAAGCACAACATTCATCGCCTCCACACACCCTTTTTCTCCCTCTCTTCTCCCACAGATCTCGTGTATCTAGACAGAGTTGTCCCCCCCCCCTAGCGGCCGGCTCATCCACGCCCTTGCCGTTATGTCCCACATGTGGCATGCACCGCCTGTTCTGCCTCACATGTGCCATGCAACCCTGCAGACAACAAGTCTCCTACACCGCCTGGAGGGAAGGGGGAGTATTGTAGTGGATTCCTCCCCTACAAACGCTTGTCGCTGAGTAGCCGACCCCGCGAATTCCCCAGTGTATGCCTCGTGGTCTACGTCAACCAGCGCCGCCATACATCACGGAGGTCAACAATTAAGCCACGCCTACCTCCGCTATATAAGACCTGACCTCGTGGTGACCTATCTCTCTTTCGACCTACACCAACCAGCAAGCAACACCACCTCCTCCTCCTGCCTGGCGGCCCTCGCTCCCGCCAGCGACCACGGCGACCCACAAGCTAGCCCTCTGAGCACCCTCACCAACCAGCTCTCTCTACTCAATGCTTGTAACCATGCTGCCTTCCCAGCACCAAGCTGCATTGTACATCCAATACAATATGTATACAGAGAGCACATTGTGAGTTTCCTTTCTCCATCCCATCCTGAGTGTGAACCAAACATCACGTACCCCACAAATGGTGACCCCCGGGGATTAGCACTCACACAGGATGAAGGAGAAACATCTCGTACCCCACAAATGGTGACCCCTGGAGATTCACACTCGCACAGGATGGAGGAAAAACATCTTGTACCCACACGTTTACTCTTACTGAAAAAGCTAAGAATAAAACAAAAATGAGTGTATATTACATGGAAAAGAAAACTAAATATTTTGTTTGTATATATCATGGAACATGCTTATTTTTCTTATTTTAGTTCTACATATGCGTTTGGAACCCAAGTTGCTGGTGCATTTGAGATGAATCCCTTTGACAAGTATTAAATTTTGATTTTTCACCCAACATAGTCCCAAAAAAGCTTACCGTTTAGTTTGTCTTCTCTCAATAATGGTGCACAATTAAAAATATTAACCATATTCAAGTTTAGTAGCAACTAAAATTTCTAAAGGAATTATTAACACTGTATGCATGAAAAATACTGTTGCAATAAACATATTGTACATGTTTGAATTTGGGTATTGTGTATTTTTACTACAGTCAGTTCTGCGATAACGCGATAGTTGTGTTCTTGTAAAACATCGTGTTATAGAAATTCGCGCAATAGAAATAACAGGGCTTATGGAGAAAATAGGGTTAGGTGCAGATTACTCGAAATCGAAAAAAATTTCGTAGTTAGCCTAACACAAAGGATAGCAAAGTCTAAATAAATGTTACTTTTATATCTAATAATGAAATCATATATTAAATGTTACACTTTACCTTGAAAAAATATGAATATAACTTGATGGGGGAGAAGGTTGATGTTGAGGAGTCATGCAGACAGGAGTTGACAGTTGTCATCATCATCATCAGGTGCAGGTTTCTTTAGGTCCTCATATATTGATAAGGCTTTCTCTTTAATGGTGAGGAAGTTGGTCCCAGGTCGCTTTTTCGTTTGATCTTCTATCCAAACACTTAGAAGCCATTCCATCTCCTCAAGTTCCTTTGGCCGTGATCTCTCACTTTTGCTAGCACTCAAGGTTTTTCCAGCAATACAGTTTGCTTTAATCTTTGCCGCATTGTCTCTAATGGTGCGTAAAGTAGATTCCTTTATTCCCGTTGCACGCACAATGTCACATGTTCTTTCCATATTTTCAAAACTATTGACAACATCAAGCTTTTCTTCAAGTGTTATAGCCTTTCTTTTACGATCACCACCGGAAATGCGATCACCAGAACGCTTCCCGGAGATATTTTTCTTTTCCATAATCACAAAATTGGAGAAACAGTGATCAGAAATCACTGAGGACGCCTAAAAACTGCACACGTGTTTCAGACTGATCTTGTGGTGTAAACAGAGCGCACGGGTCTAAAACGCTACATATTTTGTTTTTCTCTCTTATTTAAAATTTTACAATTTACATATACTGTACAGGTATACTATATACATATTACATAAATTATTTCTGCAATTCTTCACAAACAAAACACATAAATCAATTGACCATGTGATGTCGAACGTGAACTGTAAACATTGCATAACCCCGCGCCAAGCCACAACAACCGTTCGAGTGGAATAGTGTTAGAGCAAACTCGTTCGCGTTTTACAAATATTGTTCCTCTATTCATCAAACAAGTTAGATCCAATTCGCTTTGTCAAAACACGCGTTATAGCAGAACTCGCTGTATTAGGCACTCTCGAAATGAATAACAATATGAGAAAGGTTAAATATGGTAAAAACTTCCCAGGTTTATATATACGTATATATATACATATATACAGTTGGTCCTCATATTACGCGGTTAATGTAACCCGGAGGGTACCGCGGAAAGTGAGAAACGCGTAAAGTGAATAACATAACATATGGGATTAATTGAAATGGAGTCCGGGCCGATCCCCAAACTCCACTTTTTGACGACACGCAACTATGTTGTAGTAAAAATATTATCTGAACTTTATGATGGCATGCACACACAATTAATAATTAAGAGAAATATCAATAATATTAGGTTTTTTAACACTTACATTAGTAGAAAAGATGGCTGGGCACACGGGGATGGGCGGTTGGTTCCGAGGCAGAGGGCAGATTATTGGCCCTCACCTGTATCAATTGTATCACTATCCACCACAGAGGCTTGCAGGGCCTCTTTGTCAAACCCCCCAAAGTTCATATAAGTCCATATCCTCACTATAATTATCACTATCACTGACTTGGGCCGGCTGTAGTGGGTGGCGGGTGAAGAACTCGGTAATGTTTTGATGACTGGGCGACCTTGTGCGCACCATTTTCGCGCCTCTTACACAACACATCCCTGATTTTAGCTACTGACTGATGTTGTCAATATTACTGGTAATGTTATGTTTAAAGGAATACTATCATATAAAATACAGTATTTACCATTTTACCATTGATCATCGATAAATTGTGTAATTTATAGAGAATGTGCACGTAGAGACGCCATAAAATAGATTGTTTGCACAATTGGGGTTTCTGGCACATGCCATGTGTGTTCGTGTGTGTGTGTGTCCGACGTTGCCACATATCCAGGTTAGCCAAAACTGCTTGGCACAGGGCTTTTGGCTGGGACTACATAATATATACAGTATTTCTGTCCATCAAAATTATGGTCATACAATAGCTAGTTTCTTCTTGTACTATACCACCTGATGCTCTTTATTTTATAATTCACTCCCCATATGGGCAAACTCCCTGGATTTCTGTTTCATTTCTGTCAGTTGTCTAGATTGTGCTTTATCTCATCTGAGCGGGTTTACCACATTTGCTATTTTTACAAAACTTGTATTTTACCTTTGAACAAGAGTGCGGGGGCTGGAGACGAGGGACTTGATCAAAATATTTGAAGTATTAGTGCACTTTTATTCACACCATTGTGGGCTTCTGTGTGTGTGTCAAGGGTCTCTTTAACATGTGTGAAGAAACAGAGTGATTAAGTTGTATACAGTACAGTACTCTACAGTATATAATATGAGATACAATACAGTATTTTGAATTTGTGCTTGTTAAAGTTTTATTTTCTGTATGCGGTATACAATACATTGACCTCACCATGCACCAGTTTGATTACTTTTTTGATATGTATGGCACTAGCCACAAAGGGACATTGAGTTTGGTGAAAATAAAGGAACACTCACTATATAATATAGTACTGTAGTTTGAAATAGAGGTTATATTTTTATGTGGACAACTTAAGATGCGTTTGGTGGACTTATGTTTATTGAAAAGTTAAAGTTTCCAAGTTTTTATATAATGAAAAATGGATGTTTACTTTGGCCCATATTGCACAATTATTTAAAAAATTTTGTGCAGCTTTTCCATACATTTATACACATTAATACAGGTATCTCTATTAGCTGGAATTCCTCAAATGTGCAACTCTCCGATAGCCGGAATGGAAATTTTCTCGGAGATCGTTCCCAAAGACGGAATTTTCCAGAAAATTACGCCTTTGGGAACGATTTTCCAAGGGGCACATTTTCCCTGGAAAATTCTGAGAAATTTTCCGGGTACTCGGAATATTTTGGAAAATTCCAAGGATGGGGGATATTTTTCCAGGTTCGAGAGATGATGTAATGGGCAATTTTTGGAACTTCTTAGAACATTTTTTCCTTTACCTGGAAAATTCCGGGGATGAGGGATTTTTTTCTGGCTTTTTAGGAGTCGTCTCGTAACTCGGAAATCTCTCATTCCCGGAAGTACTCTTGCACCTATACAGTACTGTTTGTATGAATTTGAAACAAGTTTAAGGTTTGGTAAAAAAAGGTTGGAGAGTTTATTCAGAAATGTGTGGGTAACCAAATGCACTTTAACAAGAATTGTAAATTAATTCATAGTATAAGAGCATGGACTCTCATCATTTATTTTTATTATTTTAATATTTAATTTCCTCTAATAGGTTTTTTTATAGTATTTTCATTTCAAGTTACTTCAACCTCTGACCTGTGGTAGCGTGGCTCGAGGATTAGGACACATGGGTACATGTGATTATGGTATCAAGCAATAGGAAGGAATGACGGTGAACAACTGTAGGTGAATAATAGTCCCAACATACAAATAAAATGGTTTATTAAAAGTATAAAATGGTTATTAAAAATGACATTAGATTTCATGAACAATTAGAGGAACCCAACTACCTCGTTTAACGTATTTTGTATTGTTGCATTAGGTACAGTTCCCACTTACACCATGACTGGGTGTATATGTACCAGGACACACATACTCTCTCTCAGCACGTTATAGCACCAATAGTACCCGTGGCAATGATGCCAGTTAACACATGTGACTGTGCAAACAGCACCAGACACAATACTCAAACAACACCAGAAATAATACTCAAACAGCACCAATCATGGTAGTTTTCTCCCACCACGAGGTACCTTGGAACACACACTGACAATTCCGATGGACGCCTACCGGTGTCCTCGGAGGAATAACACAGCCACCAAATAGCCCTATTGAGTCATGGACTCATCCAACAATGATGGGGGCTGGCAGTTGTTTGCTTGGCCTGATGTTCTTATGTCACCACGTGGGCAGTGAACGCGTCAGGTGAGCTGGCTAGTGCTCTGGTCCCCATAGGATGGTGGCGATTTCCTGACACTCGGGATTCACGGAGTTACCCATGTTTACTGGCCTTCATCCATCTCCCAAACGAGTGTAGAGGACGTCCCCAATCTATCAGGTACGGGCTAGCCTACAGGAACCTGTTGATGGAGGGATTTTCAAACGCTGACTGACGGTCGATATGAACATCAACGTTTTAAAAGGATGTTAAGGGCGTAAGACTACTTCACTTAAAACACATCAGTTACGTTACTGTATCACTTGCATATTCAAACTATTAACTAGGACAAAATCACTTAAATTGGCGAGTTATACACAGAAAGGTTGGACATACCTGTTGATGGAGAGGTTTTCAAACGCTGACTGACTCTCGGAAAGCGTCAGTCGCGCTCCTCTTCCGCTAGGTTTGAATGCCACTTCACTCAACTATTTCAATGTACTACTTACTGTATACTCTGGCGTTTGAAACTGAGACTACGAACTCAGTTTCATTACCTAATATTCTCTTTACAAACTATGCTCTGACTGAGCTATCAAAGGCAAGAATTAAATTGCTTTCAAAGGTTCTGGATGGCAATCCCGGTGGGTGGAGCCTAAGTCAAGTGGCGTCCCACTACCTCTACAAAGAAAGCTGGTCTGATGGTTCCCTTCAGGTTAATTAACTAATTCCATAATTAATATCCTTACAACAATTTCACTACGAGTATCAGGGTCTCTGATATTCATAGGTGAAAAAGAGCTTACAAGTCTTGGTCAACAAATACAGCATCTCTATGACGACGTCAATGATACAGAGAAAACGGAGGATGTTTCCACTGGGAGACTCAGATGTTTTACTGGTTTTGTGGGCGTGGAGCGTAATATGAATTACTAGGTTTTAACAGGCTAGCTGTCATTACGACCATGACAATAGTATTTTGAATAATAGGAGAAGTGACTGCACAGATTAATATTGATTTATTTGAAAATAGAGAAGCAAGAAAGGTTATGGATATGCAAAATGTCTTGGACATTCTTTGTGAGGTAAAAGGAAATGAAGTTATGACACTGTGTTGAGGATTTTGGAGGTACTCTGCTTATCTCGATGGGGAGAGTGGCTGCTTTTCTCTTTTTGTTTTCGAAAAAATGTAACTAAAAATGAACAGCTGATATGAAACTATGGGAAGGTTTCATACATACCTGAATTTATCCCAAAGGTAGTTAATACAGTGGTCCCTCGGTTAACAAGCGCCTCGGTTAACGAGATTTTGGTTAACGATTTACCTTCCATAAGATTCTTAACTTCGGTTAACGAGCAATCCCTCGATTAACGAGTTTTTTATGAGCCGACTTCAACATGTTTTCGCTTGCATTTGGCGGTCCACCAGCTGTAGTATTAGTCCGCCAATACAGTAATCGGTTTTAGGGCTTAAATTCCTTACTATTTTAGTAAATATCAAGAAGTTTATACAGGTACTATTCAATAATTTTAAAAGTTTAATATTAACCTTTTTAGTCATTTTAACAATTATTGAACATAATTGAAGGTAAAGAAACTAGTTTCTGGCGTGCCATCCAGCCTGTTAACACACCAGACAGGCGTTAGTCTCTCTCTGTTTTCAGTGGAGGTAACATCTTGCTTGAGATTCTCTTCAACTAAACGCTTTTTTTCTGTGTTTCCAAGCAAATTATTGGTCATTTTGAAATATATTTTACATATTGACAATATATAATGCAGTGCAGTGTTGATCTAAAGAAAATAATCTTGAAGTACACCGAGAGAACTAAAATTTTATGGGTGAAATGGTGCCATGGGGTGACCTCTCTTCCACCATAATGCCTTCTCTTCTTCCTTCTCCTCCACCTCCATTCTAATTCCCACCATCATCATCATCATCATCCAGGAGCCTTCTACAGACACACCTCAAAGTAAGTGTACTTTTCTACCTTTTTTGTTGAATTTAGGCAATTTTCGGTGAGCTGGAACCAATTACAGTGAGTTCTGCTATAACGCGTGTTTTGGTGACGCGAATTTGCTCTAACGCGATTTATGAATTAGGAACGATATTTGTATAACGCGAACGCTTGCTTGCTATAACGCGATTTTTGCTTACTATTTCTCCAATTTTGTGGTACTGTATTAACTGTGAATATAGTAAAGAAGAATATCAACAAGAAGCGTTCTGGTGATAGAATTCCCGGTGATGATCGTAAAAGAAAGGATATAACACTTGAAGAGAAGCTCGATTTTATCAACCTCAAAATCACCCTTCTCCCCCATCAAGTAAAGTGTTACATTTACTGTATGATTTCATTATTAGATATGAATGTAACATTTATTTAGACTGTGCTATCCTTTGTGTTAGGCTAACTACTAAATTTTTTCGATTTCGAGTAATCTGCACCTAACCCTATTTTCTCCATAAGCCTTGTTATTTCTATTACGCGATTTTCTATAACACGATATTTTACAAGAACACAATTATCGCGTTATAGCAGAACTACCTGTACCCAAAAACCCATTGAAACAATGGTTTCGGTTAACGAGTTTTTCGGTTAACGAGCAACCTGCTGGAACGAATTGTGCTCGTTAACCGAGGGACCACTGTACTTTTTTATCAGTTCTAGGGATCATAATGAATATACAGTACAGTACTTGCTTTGCACACTGTATAGGAAACCAGGCATTAGAAACACTGTAAAGAGAGCATTAAAGATTGAAGGGTACTGAATATATAATGGGCAGGGAAGATAACACAACTTGATAACTTTATACTGTTTACAAAGAGTATGTGACAAAATTCTGTTAGCAGAGGCTCTCCCAGCAGTTGTAAAAAATTCCAATACAGTACAGCAAAACCTTAAATAACAACGGTAATATGTCCTCCAGTATTGCGATGTCAGGTGAAATCGTCGTATCATGAATCATTAATTACCATTAAAATAAAGCAATAAAAATGAGATGTGTTCCCTTGGGTGACCTTTTCATATCTTTTGTGTGGCTTTTTACCACCTTTTTCCCCCAAACAGTAAAATTAATGAAAAATAAAAACTATTCTTTAAATAATGATTATGAAAGCACCTTATGCAATATAAATCAATAATAATTTGTAGTCACACAAGTGGAGACAGGATTACTGTACAGTATATGGTTTTAAGACCAGAAATATTAGAATAGATTCATCAGCTGAGTGGCTGACTCCCTTGAGAACAATCATTGCCTTGGTGTGGACAGTAACAAAGTAAATTAACTTGTTACCGAGTTCAAGCTTCAGTCATCTTAATCAAGTGGTTACTGAGCTGGTCTATGTGCTCATAATATACTCTGGGTTCAGGGATGTTTTAGGTGTTGAAGGGGCTAGTCAGAGTTGAAGGTGGGATCTCTACTCTTCCCTCCCCTTGCAGGAATGTGAGTACAGTACAGGTACTCCTCGACTTACGACCTACTCGACTTACGACCACCTGGACATACGACCGCCGCAGTCGTATAAAATATTTTTCAAATTACGTTTTTTTGAGTCCTGACGTTAGTGATCGCGCTGTGTACTGACAAAATTTTCGTTTGTAATTCCCTTTAAAATGGCTGGCAAGAGTAAAAGTGAGAGTTCTCGTGGTGCTGAGAAGAAAAAGAGATACCTGTGGGAGACTCAGATGATGCTTCCAATCAGGGGTAAAGGAAACACACTGGGGTCAAGTTCGTAAGTTCTATTTCTGGGACAAACACACAAAAGGAGTTAAGACAGGGTAAACAGCGTCCTGTCGTGGAATCTCTCTCTGGGTATCACTCTCTGCGCATGCGCGTACAGCGCGCATGTGCTCAAAGTCTGAACTACACTCAGTGACAAAAGAGGGTATGATTATAATATATAATACAGAGACCTGAATCAATAATGGTAAATAGTACAGTTACATATTACAGCATATTCGTCTCATATATCTACACCTCCCTCCCCCTCACGCTCGTAGTGCAATCTCGAGCGGACTCTTTTTCCAGGAGCCTTTGAGAGCGACGTGGGAAAACTGGGGGGTCACTGGATGAGGACTTACTTTTCTCGTCCAAGCAAGGGTTCACAGGGATGTGGGGGAGGGGTTCACCACTAGGGGACGGTACTGAACGAAGGAAGCGGCGATTCCGCCACCATACCCGACCACTAGGGAGACGGACCTCGTAATCCCTGGTCTTGCCGCAGCCCATGACAACCCCGACCTTGTCCCAGCGGTGAGACGTCGGGTCTTGAACCCGAACTGTTTGCCCGATACTCAACCTGGGAAGGGGTCGGGCGTGCTGATCGTACTGTGCCTTTACCTGGTCAGCACGGGCGGCTGCACGACGATCGCAGTCCTCGGTCTTGGCCTGCCACTCCCTCGAGAAGGACTCAGGATGGGCAGGGACACATGACCGTAGTGGGTGGCCGTATAACATCTGTGCTGGGGAGCGACCTGTGAAGTTGGGGGTATTCCGCAATTCCAATAAACCCCGGTCAAAGTTCTCACAGTCAATGTTGCCTGAGGGTGCCGTCTTGAGGATGAGATGCTTGACGGACTTTATGGCAGCCTCGGCATGTCCCTTGGACTGGGGATAATGTGGCGACGACGCCACATGATGAACTCCCCATCGCTCCATGCAGTTCCGGAAGTCGTTGCTGGTGAACTGGGGCCCGCCGTCAGTCCTCAGGCGGAGAGGGACACCAACTTCCCGGAAGTAGCGGCAGAACATACGTACTGTATGAGAGGCAGTAGTGTTGCCTCCGCAGGGAACGACAACAGGCCACCCTGAGAGCCGGTCGGCGATGACGAGAAAGGACTTTCCCGCTACAACGAAGAAATCCGCAGAGACGGACTCAAAGGGCCTTGTAGGGTTGTTGTTGTTCATGAGGGGTTCCTGCTGCTGACTGCTGAGTGGAGCCGTCTTGAGGTCCTCCTTGGAACCCAGCACGTCCTTGGATTGCAGTAGGAAGAACTCCCTGGCTGCAGAAGGTGACGTATTGGGTGGGAGGGGCAGCTCCTTGCGCCTGTTGACATTTTTAATTTCCAGAATTGGCTTGGGGAAGTCTGGAGATATTATGGCCAACTCTTGACAGTGGCCATAAGACAGTAGTGGCATCTGAACACCTTTGTGGACCTGAATCCTGGCAGAACATGACTGCTTACCTAGGGTGAGGGTAGCCTGAAATGTACCCAGAGCAGGTGCCATTGTAGAACCGTCTGCAGTGAGCGTTGTAGAAGTTGACGGTGGTTGCAAGCTGCTCCTAGGGATCCCCAGAATGTCGAGGTGTCTTGTACCGATGACTGTGACGTCCGCACCTGTGTCAGGAAGCATCTGGATACGGGAAGTAATGTCGCCGTATGACAGGTGAACACAGATGGGCTGAGGTGTCTTGCTGACAGGAGAAGAGGATCCCACGCGACAACAGATCTTGTTCTTCGCCGCCTGAGACTTGCAAGTAGTATCCTTTTTCTTCCGTGACTGACAGCACTTGTCAAAATGTCCAATGCGGCTACAGGAGCGGCACTGAACGTTGTTGGCAGGGCACTTCAGTGTCCTAGCCCAATGGCCACGACGGCCACAGTTATTGCAGGTGCTGTCAGCGGCAGGGCATTCAGAACCATGCCGACGAGCACAATATTGGCATGAATTACCTGGCGTCGAAGTCTGAAGTGATGCTGAAGAGTGATGCGAAGCTGGAGTCGGATGTGAGGCTGAAGTCCCGTCACGTCCTATGTTCTTCTCATATGCGGAGATGGCACACAGCTGGTTAGGTGGAGCACGAATAGCAGAAGTCGCACTTCTGGTGGCTTCGTAAGAGCGGCAGGTGGTGACGACATCCTGTAGAGAGGAGGCAGTGTTGAGGGAGATAAGCTTCTGAATAAGCTCTTCGTCCCGCACACCCATGAGGATAATCATCTTCAGCTGTGTTTCCTCACAAGTCGACGAGTTCCCCGGACAAACGTCAACCTCCTCAGCGATGCGTCTGAGTCGTACGTAAAAATCTGCAAATGACTCACCCTCCAGCTGCTTACAACTGAGAAGCTCTCTCCTACGCAGAGCTTCGTTGCGGAGACCCTTGATATGCGTCTGTAAAGCATCCAAGACGTCCTTCACAGTCTTGTCTGTGTTGTGGGGGATTTGCAGGGTGTGCTCCAGGATACGTTGCGTCTCTAGGGTGAGACACATCCTCATCTGGATCAGCTGTTTCTCCCTAGGCAACCTCGATAAGTCGACCATCATCGAATAATCGTCCCATCTCCGACGCCATTCACGGAATACCTGGAACGAGGCATCAGCTTGGAGTGGCGGTGGACTCTGAGCGAGTGCTTTCTGTGGGGGGGGCAAAGAAGTTGGAGAGGACCCTTCGGGCGCGCCTGTGGACGAAGGGGCAGGTGTGGCAGCTGCTCGAAGGTTCACAGGTGTCAACAACTCGATCATGGCACTGAATCTGTCATTTTCTTGTTGACGCCTGTGATCCTCTTCCTGTCGCCTCCTGATGTCGTCTTGTCGTCGGTTTTCTTCCAAAAACTGAATTAAACGAAGGAAGTCGCCGCCTGTGGCAGGTTGCGGACGTGTGTAGTGGGGGCTAAGGGTGGGTGGGGCCGCTTGATCCACTTCCCGCTCCACTTGGAGTCCACTTACTGCACCGACATCAGTCTGATGTTGGGCTTGTTGGGTATCTGGAGAAAACCCAATAAATTCTTGATCTTCCATAAGGCCTGGTTTATTTCTCTCACAATTACTGTAATTAATAAGTGGGCAGAAAAGCAATTGTCTTTAAATGGAAGATATCTGCGAGCGTCTGTGAGTGAGTGAGTGAGTGTGTGTGCGTTCGTTCGTGCGTGTACTCGGAGCAGGCTGGCCAGAGAGCAGGTGGCTGGCGGTATAGCAACTCCTCTCGCTCCCTCACGCCAGTTCCAGCCGAGTCATGAGCGGGGAAGGATGTCAAACTTGAGCTCTCCCCTAGGTCTTAAATGGGCTTCCCTCTTTTGTAAAAAGTGCAGGAACACAGGGAAACACTTTAAAGACACTAAAGGGCACACACAACACTGAAAAAGCACTTCACAACACTGCACTGTAAATCCAGGAATATCTTGAGAGGTACGCGCCGATATTCACTGGGCAGGAGGAGTTGACAAGATGGCGGCTCCGAGAGAGATTCTGCGTCCACTCCAATTCTGAATAATGTGATGTCCCAGCTAATCACTGCGCCATGTGGGAGACTCAGATGATGCTTCCAATCAGGGGTAAAGGAAACACACTGGGGTCAAGTTCGTAAGTTCTATTTCTGGGACAAACACACAAAAGGAGTTAAGACAGGGTAAACAGCGTCCTGTCGTGGAATCTCTCTCTGGGTATCACACTCTGCGCATGCGCGTACAGCGCGCATGTGCTCAAAGTCTGAACTACACTCGGTGACAAAAGAGGGTATGATTATAATATATAATACAGAGACCTGAATCAATAATGGTAAATAGTACAGTTACATATTACAGCATATTCGTCTCATATATCTACAATACCCATTTTAGATTTTCTATGTACCCGGTATTATTTTCGCATTTTCGACTACTGCCAATTCAACTTACGACCTGGTCGTCGGTCCCAAACCCATTCGTAAGTCGAGGGCTGATTGTACAATACAGTTTCACAAGAATATGTTTTGGGGGTTAAATTATATTTTTCAGGGAGTAAATTACAGTACCAATTTGAAATTAAGGAAGTTATTAATATGATTAATAAAAAAGGCAAGGGAACCATTGGTAATTACAGGTATAAGAGTTACAGTATGCTAAATGTGTTTCTGTTATACCCAAATTCCAAGTTCAACTTTAGGAAATGAGGAGGAGTCAAGGCTATTAACCTCGCAACTTTTGCCAGTAAGCAGATCAGGATTAAGTTCTCTGGAGGCACGAAGTTAAGATAGAAATTGTAGCAATAAATATAAAAATCGATGGAGGCTAAAAGCTTGGTGGTGTGTGTCTCTTTATAGTGAGTGGATACAGTGTTTGCCTCCTGTCTAAAGGGTTCCTAGTTTAATCCTGGGTACTTTCGGCCAACAGATGACCTCACCCTTGTCACTCACACTGATCACGACCTACAGAAGATCCTGAACACCTACGCAGAATCGTATGCACATTTTGGCCTTGAAGTGAATGTACGTAAGACTCAGATTGTCTTTCAGCCTGCCCCTGGTTCAGCCACACCTTCACCATCCATCCATCTTAACGGTATTACCCTGACTAATGTTACCCATTTTCGGTTTCTCGGCTCCCACCTGTCCACCACCGTGGACATCGATGAGGAGATTCAGCATCGGATCAGATGTGCATCTCAAGCTTTTGGCAGACTCCAAAACTGTGTCTTCAGCTGTAGGGAGCTGAACTTATCTACAAAGTTCCACGTATATCGAGCAGCGGTCATCCCCACCCTGCTTTATGGCAGCGAGACATGGGTCACATACAGAAGACACATCAAGGCACTTAAAAAACTTCACCAACGTGGTCTACGTTCCATCCTCCGAGTTCGCTGAGAAGACGAGAACAAATGCCTGTATTCTTGCTGACACTAACTGTAGAAGCATCGAGGCTACCATTATATATGAACAAATACACCGGACTGGCTATGTTACCTGCCAAAGCAGCTGCTTTACAGTTACCTAACGAATAGTAAAGATAATGATGGCGGGCAACTGAAAAGGTATAAGGATACTCCTAAAACAAACCTGAAAAAGTGCCAAATTGACCCCCTGTGTGACACTTACTCCACACCGTAAAGCTTGGAGGATCACCTCACAAAAAGGTGTCAATACTTTCGAGCTAGCCCGACTGCATAATGAGGCAGACAAGCGCCAACGCCGGAAAGCCGCCGCCGCCGCCCCTCCCGCAGTAGATGTAGACCCCCCCACATTTGAAACATCTGTGGTCGACCCTGCC